>JAQFVV010012408.1:4001059-4601059 GCA_028023455.1 Epiperipatus broadwayi | reverse complement strand
TTATAACTGTTATTAAAACAGACAAAACTCTATATACAATGGATGCCAGAAAGCTTGTGCATAAAATTCCCATCTATCCCCAGACTAGTTTCTGGCTTATGGCCTTCATCAGTGAGGAGCCTTGTATCTGAAAGCACTGCACCTAGATCTTAGGACTCCTAGTTTTGTAGTTAAGTAGAGATAAAGGTGGCTGCTGGAGGGTTGCATTAGATCCTAAGATCTAGGTGCAGTGCTCTCAGATCCAAGGCTCCTCACCGATGAAGCCATAAGCCAGAAACTAGTCTGGAGATATTGGATGAGTAGGCATTAAATGGGGATTTTGTGCACAAGCCTTCTGGCATCCATTGATTACTCTGGCTTGCACTGAGTGGTAATACGTATAGAGAGTTTTGCCTGTTTTAATTTTGTTTATCATCAATTTTGTGTAAAATTGGTCAATATTTTATATATATAGTAACAGTAATCAGGGTTGAGAGAACAGTGCTAAATAAATATGGCAGATTTGGTCAAACATGGGTATGACACAGATAATGAAATGAATGCATACTATTAAAATGTGATGTAGAAAGTAAAGTAGAAAGGATGCATATATATTTATAATATTAATTTACTATCAAGTATTTCATTGAACTACCATTTTAAGATAATTAAATGGCAGATTTCGAACAAAAGATGATTTTAATAAGTTAAGAGTTCATATTTTTGATATATTCATAAATATATATCTTGAAAGTTAAATCATTAAACCATCTCTTTAAAAGTCACTTAAAAGAGTAATGTAATGATGATAGCTCGAATTTATAACTGATAATAATATGACAACCCATGACCTAATCATCACATATTTAGCTTACCCTGATAAACATAAAACTTCATTCTATGATCATTATTTCCTATGTGGCAGGTTTTTATTAAAGGTGACATATAAACTGACATTTAATTATCTCACATCTACTATGAATCAATACCTCACTCAGATGCAGAATGGAATTATAAAGAAAGAACTAAGGACAGCTTAAAAGATAATTTTATAAATTATTAAATGAGAGCTTTTAATTTCAGTGAGGGTGATTTGACATTTTTGTACTTGAATTTTCAGCTAGTAATATGCATTTGAATTTTATATATATATAGAAGTCAGAAATGAATCCTTTATGAATTGAATATACCATAAATAAATTTTAAAAAATCATTTAAGGATGATACACATATTCTGGAAACATAGTGGCAAAATCATAAGTTCAATCAATATATTCTTAATAGAATGTGATAACATTGAATTTTACAAATGTAATGTCCATCTTCAGTGGATTGGTATGTGCAATACATAAAAAGTAATAAATAAAAAAATATTTTATGATGAACTTGAATAGTTTTTATTGAAGAAACAGATCCAATTTACATTAAAAAAATATTTTAAGAACATCTTAATGAGACTCAATGTTGACTGATTCTACAAAATAGAAGTGTCACAATTAGGTGAAATGCTAATTTTTTCATAAAGAAAAAATTAAAATCATATTGCAAGATTTTAAAAAGAAAGTACTATATAGAAGATTTAAAAGATAGCATCATAAGATTTTTAATAATCTTTCTTATTGCATTGCCAAATGTATATCATATAATACTAAATCATCCATGCACTTTACTAATGTTAAGTTAGGAGACATAAAAGTTCTGAAGAAGATGGCTGGGACAATCGAAACTGTAAAAGAGGGTGGTAAATAAAGCATTGTGTAACAGTAGTAAAGTGTATAGATGATTTAGTATTATATGACATCATAAGATTTCCAATAGACTAAAGGACTAGCATATAATATGCATGCATGATGTACTAATGTATTCATTTTTCTTTTTTTGGTGATTAAGATAACCATATATATTTAATAACAATGGTTGCTAATAATAATAACAATAATATATATATTATGTTTTTGAATGTTAGAATAAATAAATCTGAATAAAAAATAGTGAATTATCTCATAGATAAACTTCCATGATAAAATTTTTCAGATATCCAATTAAGAAATAGTTTTTAAAAGTTTTTTTTTTATTTTATTCTTATGCATATTAAATACATAAATAATTTATTTATAAATAAATCACATTGGAGATTAGAAAGTTATTTTATAGTTTGTTGGATGAAAGTTTACAAATTATCTCTATTAACAATTTTCTTTGCTAAATATCTAATCATGATGGAATAATATATATTTGAAAAATTTTTTAAAGCAATAATATATTTCTATATATTTCAGAAAATGAATATAGTCCATGAATTGTTTTAGATATAATAAAATGCTTAATTTATATCAGCTTTTGGAAATCATCTAGTGAAATACTTGTGGGTAGGAAATATTTTAGATCAGGAATGGGGAATCCTTTTCCTGCCAAGGGACATTTGGATATTTATAATCTTATTTGCAGCCCACACAAAATTATCAACATAAAAGTTTAGGCTACTATATTTGATCAAAAATTTAATTGATTTACTTTTAATAGATTAAAGTAAAATTATTATAAAGATTGGAGGAAAAAAGATGTTTGAGAAAATTATTTTATTTTAACTCTTAATTCAGTATTTGCGTATATATTTGTATATATTTGCATTGCACTACGTGTATGTTTAAATAAAAGTTTTATACAGGTCTATTTTATATATGTATGTGAAAATGCCTGGCTACTTGATTGACAGCTTTTGATAGACGGACTTGGCCTATGGTCCAGAAGCTCTCCACTTCTGTTTTAGATGATTTGTGATATGTTTTAATTGGTTTATACTGTAATTATTTTATAAATATTAACAAATGAATTTTTTTAAAAAAAAAAAAAAGTTTAAATCTGATATCTCCAAAACACAGCTTGGATAATATTATTTTGCCTAGCCCAGTGCAGCAAATTTAAAATAAATTTATAGAGATATTGTTAAAAATATTTATGTATATTTTATATTTTTTACTAATCAGCTTTTTTGAATCAAGATTTATTTATATTTAATTCTTACATATTTGAAAAGTATATGAATCCTCTTTATAAGTACTTCAATGTGCTATTGTAAAAACATCCATTAACATTCAATTCAATAAATGTAACTTTTTTTCTTCTTCTTTAAATATATCTTTTGTTGGTTCTGTACTTACTATTTTAATTTTGAAGACTTGAAAGTTTAGTTTTACTAATTTTCCTGATTTATGTCATAAATATTTAATAACTTACATCATTAAATATTATATTTTTACTTTGATTACAGTGAGAAGTCACATATGTGGGAAAGAATAAAATAAGTTTATTTTTAGATTACTTTACATGATCAGATTAATCAATGCTAAAAAAATTATTAACAAAACAACAACTAAGCACTATATTTTGGTTTGTTTAAAATTTGTATAATCACTTACCAAAAAAAAAAAAAAAAACAACAACAGTACACTATTTCATTAAATTTTAAATCTATAAATCAACCCACTCACAGTAAATTGTATTTCTGTTAACTTTTATAGAATTATAGTTTTTTTTCCAATTATTCAGCATTGCATCTGTAGGAATTTATTTATAACACTATATTTAATAGTGTTAATAAATTGTCATTTTAATAATATATTAGCAAAAATAAATAATTCTTTTCCCAAAAACTTCATTATAAAATAATATTAAAGATTTTAATTTTAATACCTTGTTTGATGTTACCAGATTCGCTTGCTGGTCCACGATGTAGAACATCCCTTACAAAAATACCATCTCTCATATTCCCACATATATTGAATCCAAGACCAGTAAAATCATGACCCTTTAAAGACACGGTAATCACCTCTGGTTCCTAAAACAAATATGCACACATTTATTTATAAAATGATATTGTTTATATATACGTTATTACAAACTTCCCAATTTTATTCAAAATTAGTTCGATTAATTAACTATCATTATTATTAATAGTGATAAAAAAAAGTGGTATTACTGAAGATAAGTGTTATAGATCCAATTGTTCCCTCAATATAAGTATATGGAATGAGTGAACATTACTTGACACTAATTGTTCAAGATTAACATAAGAGTATTGCATTAGTGGTCAAAAAGCTGTCAAGCTTTAAGATCAATATAACTCTGCTCTTAATGAAATTTACCTTCCAGGGGAAAGAAGTTTAATAGAAAAGATGGATGATTAAGATTTTTTGAAAAGATAGATCAGTCAGTAAAAGAAAAATGCATGGTGTTGGATTTACTGTAAAGTCTAATTCAGTATCTTCTATTGTTGGAATTTCTCATTTTACCAATGAAAGGCTAATGGTATTAAAACATGAATTACATAATAGTATTAATTCTCGTCTTAAAATTGCCAATGCTCTAACATTAGATTCTGAGATGGAAAACTTTTATTCATTGCATTACACATACCATTAAAAAAATCATTTTTTTCCTTCTTGGAGACTTTAATCACATACTGGTACAAATAAAACACTTTGACCAAAATTGCTGAAATAATGGCATTGGTGTTATAAATTCAAATGATCTGTAGCTACTGAATTTTTGCACAATATGTGGAGTAACTAACACACACAGTTTAAGCAGAAAAACTTACAAAGGTACATGTATGCATTCATACTTAAAACAATGATATTTAATAGATTATATTATAGTTAGGAATCAGAATTGAAATTCATATTACATGAGCGCTTACAAGTATAGTTTGTTGGACAAATTATAGATTAGTATGATCCCAAATTAAAATGGCATATGCATTAAAAAGTTGATCTTATTCTAATATCATATTCACAAAGAAAATTAATGTTTGTTCTAAAGAAGTATTTACTAAATATTGTATACTTAATTTCAACAGCTATTTAACACTAAAATTGTTCATTTGAACCTCTGGAATTGGTTACATTCAATAAACATCACATGATCACCATTTCTTATGCTTCTTATAACTGTTATTAAAACAGGCAAAACTCACTATACATATAGCCACACACAGCAAGCTAGAGTAATCAATGGAATCCAGAAGGTTTGTGTATAGTGAGTTTTGCTTGTTTTAATAACAGTTATAAGCAAGCATAAGAAATGGTGATCATGTGATGTTCATTGGCTTAAAACCAATCCTGCCTAATAGGATAGTGGTGGCTATGGTTATGAAAGAACCAAAGACACCAACATATATAGGTACTAAACTGAGTTTAGACCTATATGACTATATAAGCTAATGAGCTTGGATTGAAAATATTAAGGGGTTTTCAATTTAAGACTCATAGTTTTGTAGTTAAGTGGAGATAAAAGCTGGCTGCTAGAGGGTTGCATTAGATCCTAAGATCTAGGTACAGCGCTCAGATCCAAAGCTCCTCACTGATGAAGGCCACAAGCCAGAAACTAGTCTGGGGATATTGGATGAGTAGGCACTAAGATGGAAATTTTATGCAGAAGCCTTATGGCATCCATTGATTACTCTAGCTTGCTGTGTGTGGCAATATGTATAGTGAGTTTTGTCTGTTTTAAGTGGTTATATTAATGAAGTATTCCCATAAGAAGTGTATTATGGATAAGTCTATTTTTGGGTTCACTAAAAAGAAGAATCATAACAGGTTTTCTAATGCTGATCTTATGATTAGTAATATGATTAAAAGTAAATGTGGCAGTTTCTAATAATAAATTAAATATGGAACTTATGACTATAGAGAAGGTAGAAGTTCAGTATCACAAGAAAACATAAAAATGATTGGTGGGTTGAAACTGAAAAGATGCAAATGTGCATGGTAACTCTAAATTATTATTTTTTTGATGCATTTAACCAGTATTACAATCTTAAATCTAGAAATATCATACTTATATGATGATAATGATATTTTGAAATGTGAATCTTGATATTTTAATCATCTTTTGAATAATGATACAAAATTGAGATGACTTTTAATGATATATCCATTTTATTTACTCATTTATATTTGCACAAAGCTCTTAGTAATCTTAAAAATGGAAAGACCGCAGATCCTGATAAAATTACTGGAAAAGTTTTAAAATATAAATGGTGACATGTTGGCTTCAAAAATATTAGAGTTTTTTTAGGAATATATAGACTTATGAAGTTATACCACACTGATCTTAAAGACTATTCTACTGTTTCAAATTTTAAAGATAAAGGAAATAGACAATAATTATTATATAATATCATTAGTATCGACTACAATAAAAATAGCTTCAAGGATTTTGTTGAATAGCTTGCTTTCAGTCTTATATGAATGGTTACTAGAGATTCAATGTGGTTTTAGAGAAACAAGAAGCACAATAGACATAATTTTTGTTGCCAGGCAAATGCAAGAAAAATGTCAGGAAGAAAAATATGATTTTATACACTATTTTTATTGATTTATTCAAGGTATTTGACTTTACTTAATAAGCAGGTATATGGTATTGTTAAAAATTAGATAGTTATCCATCAAAATTTTTTCATATTCTATAGCTTCTATGTAATAAATTGAGGAAAGAGTTATTAATAGAAGTGGAAGATCTGAAGCATTTGAAATAAAAATTGGTGTGAAGAAAGGATGTATACTTGTTTCAATGTTATATTCAATTTTTATGATAGTTGTCTTTGGAATTTTTTATAGGTAACTTAATGAAGCAGGAACAAGTTATGATACAGGTTTGATAGTGCAATTTTTAATTTGATGTTATTAAAAGTAATAACAACTTCTTGGATTTTGTATTTACAGTATAATTGTGCTATCCTTTTTAGTTCAAAAGATAATATAAAGAATATATTTAATGTTTTGAATACAACATATAAAAACTTTGGTTTAGTAATTAATATTCCAAAAATTCAAGTTTTTATCAGAAAGTGATGAAAACAAAATTGTCAGCAATTTTAGCATGGAGAGTTATCATCTTGAGAATGTAAAGCAGTTTAAATACCTTGGTAGTTCTATAATTAAAAACATGATTTAGATAATGAGATACAGCACAGACTCCAATGTACTGCTGTTGCTTTTAACATAGGTTATTTCATTGTAGGGGAATGACTACTGCAACTATAGAACTTTTACTTTACTTAATTTACTGTATGAATGTAAGACTTAAACACCCTATCAATGCAATATAAAGCCATTAGAAAAGTTTTATTTAAGAACATTCTGTAAAATTTCAAATATTCAATGGCAAGATTATACATCCAATCAATGAGTTCTTCAATTTGCTGAATTGATACTATAGGGTACACTATTCAAAATTCACACTTTTGTTAGACTGAACATATACAACAAATGAACAATGCAAGATTTCCTAAAAGGATATTTTAGGATATAATTGAGCATGGATTTGTGGTAAAGAAAGACCATATCTACATTGTAAAGCTTATTTCAAAAATATTTTAAAGAAAAGAAAAATTGATTGTTTCCTTTGGGAAGATATGGCAAAGATTAGAATACATTGAAGAGCTACTATGGTATTGAAGCATTGCAGAAAGAAAATTTTTCTGCTGAAGAAATTGTAAGATATAATCACAAATTATCAAACAAGTATGAAAATGAATCAATATGTTTTACATGTGGACACATTTGTCGTTAAAAGATTCATTTGTGTAGTCATTGTAAAATTCATTTTAGAGCAGTTTTTTTCTCTTCATTCCTTAAAATTAGAATGACCATATTTATTTATGAGTTGCTGCTATATATATATATATAAAATTAAAGAAGCTATGTTAATAAAAAACGGAAAGCAGCATTTGATAAATAGACAAGCTGCTAATATAAAAATTAAAGAATTGTGGGAAAATTGATGTGTGACGGAATTGTTTTTGTATACATTTATAACGGTTTTTTGTAACAGAATTTGAATATAGTTGATAACGACTACTTAGATAGTCGAAAAAAGTACTTCTATTATAATAGATATTTGTTTTTAAAATATTATTTACTGTATTAATTATTGTATTGTTTTTCGAAGAATTATATATATATATAATATTATTCTTTAATTTTATTTATAAGGATATATTTTTATCTATTACTAAACTCACATCAAAAGACAATAAATAATCGAATAGTCATTCACTTGCAAGTACTTAAGATGCAGATTGAGTATAATAATTTGATTATTCACAAGCTGAGACTTTTTAAAAAATATTCTATCTCAACTAGAAGTTGATCCAGAAACTTCTAGGTTTTATGTTAACCATTCTCATTATTGGCTAAATTGATCAATTTTATGAATATTAAATTAGACAATGAGAAACCTTTAGTCATTATGCAAAAATATATTTCTAAATAAAAGATTTTGGAAGACAAAAGATTAATATTTAATAATGCATTAATATAATTTTTGCTTTAAATAAAATAGGTACAAACAAATGCACCATTGTTAAGGTAAAAACACTACATTCAGTAAATATATTCTTGCTTATTGCTTTAAGTGTGAATATTTCTGAAAAGAATTGTAGTATACATAATACATGAAAGGATATGAACAGATTGATTATCCCATTATTAAACATGTAGTACTGGGGTTCTTGGTGATTATGGTTTACAATGAATGGAGAATACAAAAATAGGTATATAAATATCTTTTTAAATAGTTTTTTTTAATCACCTGATATGATAAAAAGCAAATGAATGAACATAACTTGTCATAATTAAGAACACACCAGAAAGATATGAAAAGAACTGAATACAAGACTTAGCAACCGTATTTTTTTAATTAAAAATTATTCAAAAGATTAAAAAAAAAAAGCTTCAAACTTCCTAAGAATTTGAATCATAACCAACTTACGAAGTCATTTAGTTTTGATGCTAGGTTAATAACCCTATATTTTAATAACCCCTGTTATTTATAAACATATTGTAAACACTTTCAACCCTATTATTTTGTGTAGTACATCTTTTGCCGAAAGTGAATGTCCAATCCATTCCATTTTCTAATGAAGGCCAAGAGCTAGAAAGTTATCTCAAAAGATTTGTTTTGCATTGGAATGATATTTATTTATTACTTATATTTACAATTAATGTATATCCAAGTTTGTATTAATCATTTAGATCAGTGGTTTGTAACTTATTTTTATTCATGGCCCCTTTTTAAATAGAATTTCTATATGACCTCTAAAACTTTTTAACTAGATAAGCACTGCATATATAAGGAAATAATAATTTTAATACATAAGAGTATAATTTTCATTTATATAGGTCCATATAGTTTTATGTATATGAATAGATAAAATAATAATAAAAATAAAATTCTAACAAATTTAATTTAAAAAAAAAGAAACTTGCAATTCCTTAGAGCTCATAAACACTTCTATTTATGGAATTATATTAGAGAGTGAAAACCATAAATCACTTTCAGGATCTTTTCTACAAATGATAGCCAAAATTTCTGACAAATCAATAACTTAAATTGACTGCATAATGTTTTGATACAAAAAAGCTCAAATAATAGTTTTTTTTATTTAAAGGAATGTTACAATTAAAATAGCAAGTACTTATTAGTACACAGGGATGAAAATCAAAATATATAATTAACAATCAGTATGGTAAAAAAAAATCACATAAATGAACATAGCATAAAATTTAAAACATAAACAGAACACATAGTATTTTCATTATTACATGGCATATCTTTGTGTTCAGACTAATTTATTTAATTTAGGAATGGTGAAAGCTGAATGTTTTGGGTACACAAGATGTATCAGAGTCATTACTACAGATTTAAACTACTGTGTTATTAATTTTATTTTATGATAGAACATAAATGTCTTTTGTTTCATTATGAATAGTGAATTAATATATAAAAAAAATGCATTATTTTATTTTTACTTTTAAAGAAACAAAAACTTTTTTTTATTGTTATATATAAATTTCTTGAGAAATGCACAATCACCCAAAATTTTTTAGTCACCCCTTGACAGGTCACAATCTACAAATTGTGCCCTGGAGGTTTCTTAAGTAGAATGATAGAATGGATTATATATCTTAATGCAGATGTTTGGAATTTATATAAAAAATCACTGTTTAACAGCTTGTGAGCCTTCAATTAAAAAAAAAAAAGATTCATTGCACAATTTCTACTCATTTTATGCAAAGACTATTAGTGTAAATATTTTCTATTGCCATTATATTTGTAATGGCCTGGTTGCAATCTTGTAATAATTTTTGTTTATATAATGATTACATTCTTTTCCAATTGTTTTATTTAGGTCATTACCTTATGCAGACTTAGTGTAGAAGTAGAATAGTAGGCTAAAGAATTATATTACTGCTTTGCATAACTGAAAGAAGCATTGGTCTAAACTTATTACTTAAATCCTCAAATGGTATATGACCTCCCAGACAATAGGCAATATGATTATGTATTATAATTGTTCTAAAACAACAAATGTTTATAGAATGTAACAATAGTTTGTTTATATATATTACCAGCATATCTATTAGATAATTTCTAAATCTTTTCCTTTTAATTTGTGTATGAGTGAAAAATTGTTAGTTTGAGGAGAATTTTTTTCTAAATTATCATTTGACATTTCAACAAATTGGTTCCTCAAATTCAAGAGAGGGATGACCAAAATAGACCCCATATGCCCCTTATGCAGAAAAGAAGAAGAAACTTTTGATCATCTCTTTAAAACATGCACGAGATTCTGGATATCAAAAAAACTCATATATCATAGTACAAAAATAGATTACTACACCATCATATCCTTAAAAGAAAGTAACAAAACAAAACAATTTGTGATCATAAGACTCTCAATCTTTTTAATATATGCCCTTTGGTTGACTAGATGTCACAAAGTATTTAACCATCCACCTACAGGCGAAAAACAATACTTCCTAAGCAAGATATCAATGATTAAAAAAAGAGATAAAATCCTAGCATCAACAAACAAATATAAAGACACATGAAGCCTTCTCAAAATCTAGGAATCCAAAACAGATTGACCAGAAAGGGTCCAACAAATTAAAGAACAATAGACCCAATAACCCCATACACGTAGAAATACATACAACAAAGAGAAACGACATAACCCAGCAGAGGAATTGACTAAAGACTCAAACTACTCCAGATGGCTTAAACTCTTACATATCACTAATGAAGATTAACCTTTGTTTGACATCGTGCCTTAGTAATAAATAGTTTGTCTGTCTAATAAAAATACTTCAGGATCTCCTATCACTCAACTGTAACCTTCTATAGCTTTCGTTCTATAATCATATGACATCAATCTGTAAGCAGTCTATATTTAAATATATATGTCACTTGATGTAACCTTATATTGTATTTTCGATCAATAAAGTTTACTTTGAAAATAAATTATCATGTGACTGACTTGTAGATTTTATTTTTGTCAGTAATAATTTCAGTAATATTGTAATTACTAGATTTTCAAAAGTCCTTTCAACATACAAAAAAAAAAAAGCTTTTTAATAATACTATTATTTTAATATATCTTTACTAATTATAGTAATAAAAATATAATTACTCTTAATAATGATATAAAAATATTTTGCAATCAGTTTTTATTTATTTTGCACTAAAAAAATTGTTTTTTTTTTTCAAACATAATTAGGCTCTTATATTTAACTTGAAATCAATTAAATCAATCCTTTGTTATAAAAAAATAGGGATTGACTTAGTTAATTTCTGGTCACCCTCTCCCCATACTTTTATTTCAAGTTAAATATAATACCCCCAATTATAGTTGAAGAAACAATTAATTTTTTTTTAGTGCAAAAATAAATAGTTGATTATAAAATATTTTTTATATCTATTAATTTTAAGTTTTTAGTATTCTTATATTTTTTCAATTATTCATAAGTCAGCTTAATAGTGAAAAAAATCACAAGAATAAAAGTAAGATTGTTTACAATATACATTTATAATAAGGTATTTATTTATATAGCACTGTGTTAATAAAGCACATGTGCATTAGCCTGATAGCTAATCTACTATTACAATACACATTTATATATTTCAAAAACATTTTTTTATAAAGTGAATTTTTACAATCAATAAGAAATGTATAATTTTGAACAAAACATTCAAATATGTACAACTTGGACACTAACAACTTTTAAGAACATTGGAAATAAAAAAAAAAGTGATTTGCGATCTTAATGAAACGACTGCATTACACAAAAAAATTGTTAGTTTAAATGTGCACTAAACAAACAATAAATGATTTTGGTTTTTAAATAATGAGACATTCAAATATGTATGAGTTGGACACCAACAACTTTTTAGAACAACATTTGAAAGCCAAAAAAAAGTGATTTGCGATCTTAATGAAATGACAGCATTACACAAAAAATAAAAATTAGTTTAAATATACACTAAACAAACAGTAACCGATTTTGGTTTTTAAATAATATTTATAAAAAGACATTAACTATACGTATGATTTTCACACTAACAACTTTTAAGAATGACATTCCCAATAAATAAAAAAATTGTGATTTGAGATTTTAATGAAATGACGCCATTACACAAAAAAAAAAATGTTACTAAATAAACAGTAAATGATTTTGTTTTTTAAATAATATTTATAAAAACACATTAAGTATACTCATACGATATTGTCGCCTTGGAACAAAGCATTTAATATGACCACAGAAAATGAAGATCTCTACTAATAAATTTCCCTCCAAAAATGTAGCTAGTGATTGCAGAGTATGCTGGGATTTTCAACAGAAATGCTAATAAATGTATTTTTTAAATAAACAACTTAAACCAAAAAAAAAAGAGAACAAAAACCACAAAAAAAAAAAAGGTACATATTAATTGAGACTTTTATTATATTTTTATTCTGGAGGAACCATTTCTTTTATATCATTAAGTATAACAGAAAGAAATCTGGACAATAACTGAAAATGTCGAAATATTAGAAGAAAAAAAAAGATCACGTTGATAAAGATAAAAACACATTTCCACACATATACTTGCAGGCTTTATTTCCTTTCAGTTTGACTTCATTGCGACATTACACAAACGGCCTCCTATCTCCCCTACATTTTGGCTCTAATACCAAAGGACCAAGAAAACATATATGTGCCTTTACATAATAAAATTAACAACATCAATTGGCAATTCTAATAATTTATAATCCCATAAAACAATGTAAATTCAAATATTTTTTTTTTTTGTATAATATATATGTGTGATAACATATAGTCAGGGTGTACTGATATAGTGCAATATATAAATCCCCTACTCCAGGTTATAAATTAAAAACACCCTAGATGTTGAACAAAGAATCAAGAATAGAACGAATTCACACATTCTTGGAGCTCTGTTGTACATAAGCATACCTTTGTCAATATTGTTGATAATTCAGAATGAAATTAATATATCATCCAGATGGAATATGACACTTAATAATTATTAACTAATAATCAATTATTCAAGGTTGGAGACAATCTCTTTTAATAAACTGATTACAATAATTAAATATGATTTAATATGTAAACATTAAATTAAATTGAACTCAAAGTATGTAGATAAAGGGAGTAAACCATTCTCCCTCAGATTATAAATTAAAAAAATGTTGAACAAAGGATCAAGAATAGAATAAACCCACCTATTCTTGGACTGAATCTTTATCAATATTCTTGATCCTATATTTAATTTAATTTTACATATTAAATCTCATTTATTGTAATCAAGGTATTAAAAGAGATTCTGTCTCCAGTTTTGTATAATTGATTATTAATTCAATAACTATTAAATGTCACATTCCAGCTGGATGAAATATTAATTTCATTCTGAATTACCAACAATGTTGACAAAGTTATGCTTCTAAATTTCAGAGACCCAAGAATAGAACGATTCATTCTAAACTTGATCCTTTGTTCAACATTTAGAGTACAGTATTTTAAATTTATATTTTGAGGGATTTATTTTTATTCCCTTTATTTGTAACTACTATTAATACAGATGGTAATAGAATGGATAAAATTAATCATAGAATTGAACTTGCATGAAATGCTTTTGATAGAAATAATTTAAAATTAAAAGCAAGCATGTCCATGTTTTTGAAAAGGCCTTTAATAAAAATATTTACCAGTCTTTATTTATTTTGAAATTTGGGTGCTTAACAGAAGAACACTACAGATGCTTTATATCACACAATGAAATAGGAAGAGGTGTATGTTGGGAGTAACAAAACATTAAAATGACATATGTCTGTGAAATAAAATAAAGCTGGACTGAACACATAAGCAATTGAAATCTCAAACTAAATTCCAAGAGATTGTAAAGAACTTGGAAAGAGAGGAGAGGCTATCAATCAGAGTAAATGGACTAAACTTGCAGAGACCTGTGTAGTGTTTGAAAGTGATGATGATCATCAATCTTATATAATCATTTTTGCTTTTTTTTATTTATCATTAAGTTGATTAAAATGTCCAATTTGATAAAATAGAGGATGAATAGACAAAAATTCCGAGTTCAAGTCCTTCTAATTACATATATAAAAAATATTTAGTATAAGCAAAGTACATACTACTTTAGAATTACATATTGCTTGGGAATAAGATTATATCCTCGTATAAGTTCAGCTCATTCCTCTTCTATTAATATGTATGAATACGTAATAGTTCAATAATATGAGGGGTTAGATTGACATAATGTCTACATGGTTATGAATACAGTATCAAATCCAATAAGGAGTTTGAACATTCCATCGTCAATTTTTCAATGAAATGAACGATTGAATGGTTGGACGGGTGAGAAGATTGCAGCCTGTCCATTAAAGTTTGACAAATTGTTATCTTAATATAAACCAAGCACTGATTGTATATATGTTGGGGGATTATGATCTGGCCCAACTGACGAGTGCTGGTTCTGCACAAAATACTTAATATTGGAAAAAATGTATTTTTTTTTGCATGTATGTGGTGATGTGCATAGGTTGCTTGAGATGGAGTGGAGAGGGAATAGAATGAAAACTCCCGATTTCAAATTCCTCTTATTACATAAATAACTCGTTTAAATTAAATTATTTAATATATAGCAAATATAATTTTAAAACATCTAAATATAGGAAATAAATTATTTATTTTAAAATTCGTTCTACATACTTAAAAACGGTTTATTACGAGAATAATATCTTCTTCTTTTTTAAATATTAAAAACAAAAATGAGGAAAATTATAAGCAGTATGTTCAAAACTTTTTGCAAAAGAATAAATCACCAGGGAATCCGTTTTTTTATTTTCCCTTTTCAATTTAAAAAGAAAGTAAAATCATTGTTATTTCTTTTTATTGCATTATATTAATGAGAAAAATTCAAGAATAAATGAAACATTTGTTGTAAAACTGAATATTTATTTGATTAAAAAGAATCGTGTGTAGTCAAGCATTGGTGGTCGATTGGTCATCGCAGCTCCCTAACAAGCAGTTGTCGCGCAGGCCAATGCTTTGTCGCATGGGGGAAAAAAAATCGTGTGTATAAATTGAGCATATTAATATGTTCATTAAAACATTCCCAAATCTTTTGTTTGTTTTTTTTAAAAAAGAGACTTTTTGTATCTGTTCAAAATTTCATCATCTGAAGCATCGGTCTAATATATCATAATCTCAACTAGGTAAATATATATATATATATTTTATTCACTCTTCTTATTTTTAAAAAAAAAAAACTATTTTTTATCTTTGTTTTAAGGGGGTCTTAGCAAATTAAATGGGAGAGTATTAAAATTTTAATTATGTTATACAGTCAGGGCCTATTCACAACATGGAACGAGTTACATGGATTCTAGTACCCCTCCCTCCTTTGCCAGCCTTGTTTTAATTGATAATCCTATGGTAGTGAATCCATATTTCATTTAAGTTATACTAGAATCTATGAATTAAACAACTCCTGATGTCTTAATTACAAATCTTTTTTTTTTTTTTTTGGCAAGTATCTTAAACAGTTAATTTTGCTTTCAACAATAGTATTTATGGAATTGTTGAACAGTATAATAATGATTGTATTCAAAAATTACCTTAAATCTCAATATCCATAAATCTTAGCAGTGATATTGTCTCTTCTTTGTTACCAAACAAAAAGTTTGATGTCAGAATCTTGCTTGCTTCATGGGTTTTTGGAGAAGATTGAAAAATGGAAAATCCACACAATTTGGAAATTGTGTTAAAAAATCATGCGAGTTTTACTGAGAAAGGTGATTGGTAAAATATAAAGGAATTTGATGCCAATATTGAATCAATTATTTGTCAATTAATATATTTCCTAACACTTGTATAAATTAATGAATTTCCAATTGACATCATGAATGAATTTTGAGTATAACATCACTGATAGATTATTGTTGTCATTTGAGTTTTATTAGATATATTCACATGATCTCTTGTATCTAGATAGATCAGTCTCCATCTCACCAATAATGATGGTTTTCCAATTTTACCAAATAAATCAGCTAAAAAATTAATATCAAATAGAGCTTAGTATGGTAAAAGAGCTTTGAGAATTGAATTAACTTTTCAATTTTTTTTCTCAGGTGGCATTTAATCAGTTGATAGGTTTTGTCACTGAAGCACAGACTGTACAATACCAAGAAATATAACTGAAGCTTATGTGAACATTGATGAAATATTTTTTCCAGCTAATATCTATCATGTTAAGATTTGTCTACTGATAAAATTGACCCAGTTATTGTTGAAATTTTTTAAAACATTTCTGAATAGTGAAAATGTTGGTGAATCCTCTAATAACTATCATGACATCATTGGCATAGCCAAATTCTTAGATTTGGGGTAATATTTCAGGAATTCCTTTTTAAAATGAATCAATATAGATATCAAATAATCAGGGAAGAGAGGAGATCTTTGGTTAATGCCTTTTGTTATCTGAAATATTGGGGAGAATCTTAAAAAGTTTTTCATTGCTGTTGATGTATAATAAGGACTGGGTTTTCTGGGATAATATTAAATACTTTTTTAGCTAGATAATAAAGACTAACATTGACAAAAGCACTTTTGAAATCAGTTTTTATTATGATCACACATATGATAAACTAGGGATCGGCAATCTTTTAGTGGTGTCATACTGAACCTATGTTACATTATTTTGCATGCCAACATAATTTTACCAATCTTATTATATAGTACCAAAATAGGTCCAGTTATAATGGGCTTTAAAATTATATATTACATAGTTTTGAAACTCATTATAATCAGATCTTATATTATTGGTCATTCAATATTTTAAAATATATAGGATCATATGTGAAAAGTATGTTTTGTTAAATTATATTGCATTTGAAAGACATGCTTAAAATTTTCTCTGTCATGGAGAAAATTCATCTTGATGGCACTTAAAAAAATGTGTATTGTTTACAAAATTGCCAATTAATGTACAGTAATTTAGAATAGGTAAATCACATTTAGCTTTCATTGGTTTAATTTAAAAAACTGATTAATGAATGCTAATAAAATAAACAAGTATTTTTCTAGCAGTCATCAAAAATGTTTCAAAAAACCTCATTTTTGTAATATAAAAAATCAACTCAAAATTTTAGTTTTTCATGTTTCTTTTCTTTAAAACTATTGATATTTGGAATTTTTCTCTATGAGAAATTTGTTTTAATTATACAATAGACAGTTAAAAGAAAAAACAATGATCTGTAATTTCTTTGAGATTCGAATGATATCAAGTTTCACATATTTGTGAAAATACTTCCTTCACACATTTAACCCAACGATCATTAATTATAAACTTTTTTTTTCAAGCAAACACACCAAAACTTAAAATTTATTATTACATAATTATGAATAGAAGTTTTTCAAATGAGTTAATCGATATAATATTCTGTCTGAATATAAATTTACTCTAAATATGCAGTTGCATACAAAAATATCAAAGGTCAGCTGACCATTAAAAAAAAAAGATCCAAATGAAATTAATCATCCCTGGAGAAAAAAAATATTTTGATTCCACTTAGCTCTTATCTTTATTGAAAATAGTAAAGATCGAATGTACGTTTATTGTACAAAATAATTAGTAAATTAAATTACATATGCAAAATATGGGTGCTAATAATTAAAATATAATTATTTATTATTTCAATTCAATCAGAGTGCCATTGATAATCATTCTGCATGCACCACTTGGCGCACATGGCATATGTTGCTAATCTCTGTGATAGACCATTTTGTTTTACATTAAAATTTCATAGAATATTAAGATTTCATAATGAAAGTGTCATCCAAAAGTAGAATAAGACAAAGACAGTAGTTTAGTTACTAAGAAGGACTGAAGTTCATCCTAGTAATATTCTAGAAAATATTTCAACATGTATATCTTCATTTGTTATAGAGCCTCATAAATAGATAATGCTATTAGATTCTTCATTATTATAAATATTTGCTTGTTAATAACACTAGCCTATTCACATATTCAACAATTAATGAATTATAAAGAAATTTGTTAAGTGATTGATTATTAGATACTTCATGCTTTAAATAAGTAAAATATAATATTTGACAATCCTAATGTTATTGCAGGTTTTAGATTGTTTATTTATTCAATTATATTTTGAAGAGAAATCAAAGACGGTTATCGTGAATCTAAATTTTTCATATAATCCTATGATGATGCATTATTATTAGTATATAGATGTTTGAAATATTAACAAATTACATGATCCATGTTTCTTTCTACATCTTGCTCTTTAATGTGTGAATTCCTCTCCAGCAATATGATCTTGTCTAGGCATATAAAAAGTTATATAAACTAGCTTATTAGAGGACCATATTATATTTCTAAATTTGATTGTGTACCTATCTTTATTAACTGATAAAAAACTCTTACATGGTTTGATGAAATATAATTTGAAGATTTTTCATAAATGATTTGATTGGTAGACTGTAGAAATATCTTTTTTTTTTATTGGCTGCTTATTTGTTTACACTATTAAATTAAAGTCATTAATAATAATTTTTGACAGATCACTAATATTCAATTAAAAATTATAAAGGTTTTTTTTTTCTAACATATATAGTGAAGTTTGTTTCTTTTACAATGTTTGATATTAAATTTATTTTCATTAAATTACAATCAGTGAAAGTTTATCCACAATTAGGAAAGAATGATGTGATCAATTATAGTTGATGAATTTTTGTTTATTTTTAATAAAGTATACAAATTATGAAACAGTAAATATTGATTTAATTCTAAATCATCCATGTACTTTACTACTGTTACACAATGCTTTATTTACCCCCCCCCCCCTTTTACAGTTTCGATTGCCCCATCAATCTTCTTCAGAACTTTATATCTCCTAACCTCAACTGCTAAATTCAATTCTCTAGATATTGAAATCATCTATTGGGACATGATTTATTGATTGGAAATATTATACAGTATTTGTTAATTATTTTCTTCTTTGGTATAAATAATACACAAATACCCAGATATATGATATATGTGTTTCTGATGCTCTAAGTATTCTTGTTGATATTTTTTCTTTATTGATTAAAATAGCCATACCTCTTGCAGAGTTATTATTCAAAAAAAAAAGAAATGACATACCAATAGTCACCTAACTTCAAAAGTATTGTATTGGTACTCTAATTAAATTTTGTTTTAATAATTGCTAATATATCAAAAGATAATTTCATCAAACATCTGATAAATTTATGTCATTTAAATGAGGCTTTTAGCTTCCTTTCATTATAGACTGTAAATTTTATATCATTACTGGTCATGATATGGAATGTAGATATTTATGCTTTCTGAAATTGTTATTTTTTCAATCATCTGGATGGTAGATTCTTTGTGTTTATTTGAATTTTTATGTTGTTTTTCTTTTCCTTTTTTACTGAATTGTCTTTTTTAAGAATAGTTTCTCTACTTTATCACTGAATGATTTATATAATAATGCATTTAACTGCTAAAATGGGCTTATTGATTTCCTTAATTTTAATTCAATGTTGGAATTAAAGGAATTGACATTATTTTCCTTTGGTAAATTAATTAGCATTAGACAAATTGCCATAATTCTTGTATTTTCCTCACAATCTAACAACATGTCATTATTATTCTCAATATGAGACTACATTGATACTTTTTTTTGCATATGATTAAATATTTAAAACCATGATGAGTTAAGATTAAGAGATGTAGAGCAATTATGCCTAATTCTGCCAAAGAAACCACAAGTAGAACTTTATTCATAGAACATCTGGACATAATATGCTCTGGTCTATTGCAGTTAAAATTGCAGATAATATACATTATGCATGAAAATTTAACAGTCATGATTATGTATATTTTTGTCTGTTCTATTTAAAATGGAAATCAAAATTATTTGTGTTATATGGTTTTGCTATCTATTTTAATCATTTCACATTTTTATTCAAGGACAATTGATATTTCAAATTGTTTAGAAAAAGTTTGTTGATCAAACCATAGGTGTATGAATTATTCTTTCAGAAATTGCAGGATTCAATTTTTTTTTAAAACAAAATAAATTTTATTTTCCTTTAACATTTCAATGGAGAGTTATATTTATATTATATCTTCTGTTGTTAAATATACAACACAAAAACATGTTTTGAGAGTAAAAGAGAAACAGCATTGATTTTATCAATGAGATTTAGATCTAGAGCTTTAACACAATCTGAAAATGAAGGTCAAACAAATAAAAATTCTTCTGATATCATATCTATAATAAGAAAAAATATCAGGCTTTCGGACCTCATGTTATTAAATCTTCAATATTTATTTACTTTTGCAAATGCATTTACATTAATTGGAGAGTAATTTGTTTTTGTTTTGACCTCACATTAGATGTGGTTGGTCTGAGAGTTAATCAGTTTTTTATAATTACAAAAACTTGTGTGGAACTTTGCTTGATCTGATGACTATCCACATAAATTTGATTGTAAAGACCAGCCAAATTATTTATATCTACTGCTTGACTCAAAGCAATGTACAATTTGGTAGATAGGTAAAATTACTATTCTCAAACCAGTCTTTAATCTTGCATTTCTAGTTTATAGATGTTCTTTTAGTTATTGATATATATATACACTTCATGTATCATGTTATATTATGTACATTTATTCCCTGAGTGTTTATTGTATACACACACATATGTTATTTGCTACAATACAGGGCTGTAATGATAAAGAAGGCTGAACAAGCAAATATCTAGAATGAAAATTGTTTGGGGAGAGAGGAGGCAGAATATTTCACACTATGTTGAAAATAATATATTTTAAATATTTTGAATTTATTTGAAATTTATTTTATCAATGAGCATGCATGATTCATTTACTTATTCTATTAGGGAACTAAAGCTGTCTTTTTGATTATAGAAGTGAAAAAAAAAAAGGGGGGGGGGGTATTAAATATTTACCTAGTTTATGACACTAAAAAAGAAGAAGCTCATAACAGCTTTATGATATTTTCAAAATGATTTCCTTGTCTAAATAATATTACAAAGTATATTTAACAATCTATGTTTTTTTTTTTTTAATGTGAATCACTTTAATTTACTTAACTAAATATTTTTTCAAGGTCAATGAGAAATAAATTATTTTTTCTTTTCCTTTACATATATCTCCATAATGGCATTTCATCACTCTTAGTAAAAATATTCTTCCTCTGCTTTTTCTAAATACAAAATAACGGTACTGTGGTATTAGAGCTGCGACATGAAGAATTATAATCGTTTAATCATTAAATTAATTAGGTTATTAAATCAAAAACATATTTTAAAATCTACATTAAAAAAACAACAATTTAACAAAAAAAAATAAAATACGAAAAGCATTGATGTGAAGAATAGTTAAAATGCGTGTAAAATTTAAAAGTTTGAATTTAGCAGTTAAGATTTAGAAATACAAGTAGAAGGTAAGTATAAAAATATGTTAAAAAATAATATTATAAGTTAAATTATAAATTTATTAAACGCACATTGATTACGTAAGTAATATTTACTGAGGCTATAACCTCGATAATATGCATATAAAATGCGATAGTAGGGACCTCTACAGGTGTTTTAACCACAAGCTTACGCTATAGAAGAAAAGAAAATTGAAGTAAGGAAGGGTTCCCCTTGGGTTCCCTTCTTTTCTTCTATAGCGTAAGCTTGTGGTTAAAACACCTGTAGAGGTCCCTACTATCGCATTTTATATGCATATTATCGAGGTTATAGCCTCAGTAAATATTACTTACGTAATCATTATAAGTTAAAGAAAATTATACATATTGAATGTTAATACAATGAATAATAATAATGTAAAATATAAAAGTATGAATATATAATGTTAGAGTTAAATATTAAAAAGATTAAAATAAATGAAATAAAAATAATATATATGATTTTAGGATATTAATTGATAAATATAGAATATAAAAAAAGAGTCGAAGGTATAATATATATAAAAAGGTAATAATTATAAGAGAATATATATATAAAATGTAAAATTATATGTTCATATATTTGTATTATATGTTCATGTATTTGTATTGTGTTCACTATAGTTTTAAAGAAGACTGCTGGAGCAATCAAAACTGTCATAGTGAGTTGTAAAAGAGCATTGTAAAAGGGAATAAAGAATGTAGATGATATTAATATTATAAGGTGAAGACATTATTAATAGTCCAAAACAGTTCTAAGAGATTAAGATAGCCCAAGTCCGTCTATTAATTCTTGTTACTGTCAGCTGTTGTACCATTTTGAGCTAATTATAGTAACAATATTTAATTAATGAGAGGAATAATTAAATTTAAAATAAAATTAACATATGGATAATAAATATTAGAAAAGATTGTTCCTTCATTATGAAACTATTTTATTACTAATATACTTAAAATATAAAATAACATGATGAGTACTGTAACTATTAAAAAGTTGGTTAATCATCCTACTTATTATTTTAAGATTTTAATTCATTATGAATATTTATAGTTTGCGGATTTTTCCTGCATACCTGAATTTTTTTTTTTTTGTACACTTCATTTTGATAAATACTTAACTACAGTTCATATCTGGAATGAAATAAAGGATTATTGTCAGGAAATTGTTTATAGTTATCTTTTATTTATTGTTAAGTGATAGTAGTTATTCTCAACAATGACAACTGCTAGTCTGATGTGAGTTGTGTCTACTAGTTCAACATTTTCAACACTTATTCTAATGCATATGTTGAAATATAAACACCTTGGACATTTAATATATAGTATGCCTTATACACAAGAATTATTGTAATAGTAATGTGGATATTTTTCACCAATCAATCATTTTTAAAGAAATTAAAACCCAACAATAACAATAAAACATCAAGGAAAATCAGCATAAAATGATCTCAAGTATATATAGAAAATGCAGAAATATTTTTGGTAAGCATTGAAATAACATAAATCCACATTAAGTTAGGTAATAGACATATATAATTAGAAGAAATTTATTTTTAAAATTATTGGAAATGAGTTTGTAAAGTGTAATCAATATATTTACTTTTCTGAAAAAACAAACAAACAAACAATAACTAGCTGTATTATAATAAAACCCACACACTATTAGACATCTACTATTGAGGTTTTCATTCAATGTTAACAATAGCATACATATTTCCTCATCTTAATTATTTAAATTTGTTTATTTAATTAATGTCAGTTGTCTGATGTATTATATCCTTAAATCACTACTTGACAGGAAAAATTCTATGCAAAAGACTGATGGGAAGGTAATCAATATCAGCTTTCAGCTGAAATTCTTTAAAACAAAAAGCAATTTATTTTACTTCAATTTGACTAAGTTTTAAAAAGTTTAAATATGAGTGGAATCATGAAAATGATTTAGTTTTATCATTAACTGTTAGAAAATGTATGCATTAAATTATTTAATGTCAAGACACTATTTTAAAATGAATAAATGTATAATGTATATTTAGAATCGCTTTCCAGGAAAAGTCATTGATACAAATATCATGCTTTCATAAAGATTTTCATAATCTTTTAGCAAATAATATTAATTTGAATGCTTTATCAAAAATAACAAAAGTGCAAGTTCAAAGCTATATTAGAATATATGAAATACAAAAACAATTTTATCTCTTAAATATAAATATGTGGACAAGTATATTTCTTCTGAAAATATACTATCCATATAACACCATTCATATACCTTCATTAATCAATTTTTAAAATGTAATCAAATAATAATAATAAAAAATATTTTAAATTTTTTTTTTAGTTTGAAGTGACCAGCAATAGTCACCAGAGCTATAATATTCAAATAAACATGGCCATATAAATAATATATACTTTCAATAATTTCAATCTCTGTAGCCAATTTGCAATCGTTAGTATTTATATAAATATAATGGACTATAAATAAAAGAGGATACCACCTTTATTGTTAAAAGGAGATTGCCCTGACAACAGATTAAGATTGTTAATGATATGTCTAACTGTTGACTGGTTTTAATGGTTACTTATAAACCCATTTAGCTTTGAGCATTATTATATTTATTATTTAAGTAATACTTTGGATGCAATTTGAAAATTATAATTGCAGTTTGTAATGTTATAATTGACTAATTATTAGTCTACGTTCAGAATAGGTTATGATTACATGTTTAATGAGGTTTATGTAAATTTCTTTGTATCAATAATTTCAATCTCTGTAGTCAAGTTGCAACCTTTAGTGTCTATATAAATATATTGGCCTGTAAATAAAGATGTGATTCCATCTGTATTGTTAAAAGGAGATTGCCTTGACAACAGGTTGAGATTGTTGATTGTTATCAATATTGGGATTTTCTAAGTGCTGACTGGTTTTAATGATATTATTTAAAATGTATAAAGGTATATATTTATTGTGTGCATTAAAATATTTATATTTAGTAAAATTCATAAACAACTGGTCCCTTCTGCCTACTAATGACTTTAAAGCTTTCAGATAAGATGTGAATATTTGACAGACATTAAAAGAAAAACCATAGATTACTATAGATGTGCAATAGGCATTTAAATATTTTTGAAGAATTACTTGTGCCTTAAATAAATATTTTTTTTCAAGTTCAAACTAAATTAAATACAATTTATTCTTTCACATTGATTTAAATTTGTTACTCACTTTGTATTGTTATATATCTACTAATATATTATTACAAATTCTTATTTGTGTAATTATTTCCACAAGCAATTATCCAGGCATAGGTGGGTGGTAAAGAAATTATACTGTTAACAGGAGCACAATATGGGGGGGGGGAGATTGATGACTTTTGATGTAGAGTACAATAAGATGCTATATAATTATGTCTACTTATGTATGTATAAATATATATTAACTGTATGATCATATATATTTGAATATTGTATCTCTGATAAAGACTGCTGGTCAGTTGAAAATATCAAGGAATAAAACAACTTTTATTTTTATTTGATTGTATTGTAAAAAGTAATTAATAAGGATATATAAATAGTATTACATAGAGTAATATATTTATATATTTACAAACAATAAAGTCTGAAAACATTACTATGATAATTCACAAGCTAGATTCCCAAACAAGTATTTAAATGAATATGCAAATAATCACTTTTTTTTATGTTGATCTATACAATGATAATCATTTTCAAGTCAAGCTTTTAATAATCTTATAACTAATGCCTTGATAGATTGATCAAAAATAACCTTATTTACAAATTTATTAAACAACTCTAAAAAGTTTAACTTTAAATGATTATTATGGTATTTCGGGTCTATTACTTCAAAAATATTATTATTTATTCTTAGTGCTACATATTTAATAATTGTTTATTTTTATTGTCAAAATTAACATAAATTGCATTTACAGATTTATGTATGCATATGTATCTTTTATAAATAAAATATATTTCCATTACTAGTTTTTATTAAAGAAAATAACAACAGCGTTACATGCTGAAGTATTGATATATATAGTAAGGCCTTTATAAACTTTGCAAAAGTTTTTTAAAATCTCTTTTCCAAGCTGCTTTTATTTAGAACCATTTTCTTTCTAAGATCTTCAGTTGACATTGATTCTTTTAATTATTTAAACCAATTCATTTGTGAATATTTTTTTCTTTTTCCATATGAAATCTACTTTCATTTTCTCAGGCCACTTCTCATTTGTTATTCTTGGAAGACAATACTATTGTACAAGTAGGACTAATCATATAAAGAAGTGCAATAGATTCATGACACACAGGCTTGAGCAATACATGACATACCCAGAAAAAGTATATGTACAACAAAAAAGTTTTTCATGAAGTTAATTAGTTAAAGTTAATTTCATTTTATAAACTTGCATTGTTCATGCAAAATGCAAACTAGTTATGACTTACAATAAAGATTATATAAATTTATATTGATTGTACATAATAATTAATTCTTATTCAAACAATAATAATATATTCATGCAATGAAAATTGTTCTTGGGGAAGGGGCAAATTACTTGCAATCAGGCTCCTTTGTGGGGGAAAAAAACTGGCTTTATATATACATTGTTTTGAGAACATCAAATAATACTGTTTCTAATATTTTAAAATTTTATGTCAATTCAGATATAGCCTAATCTAAATACACCACAATGTTCTATGAAAAATGTTGATTTTCAAAGTTTTGTATTTTTGCTAATTAAAATCTGGGAATTCACTCCATATACTGCATAATACTATAGTGAATTTGTTTTTTTAATTGGCTTATTTCCAACAAAGTATTGCATTGAGTTAAGATATATCTCATTGCAATTAAAGCATGGTATTAAAAAACTTTTTTGGATATATTAGTTAAAAAACAGTATTAGCTAGCAGTAGATTTCTTGGTGTAAATTTACTAAAGTATTAAGGGAAAAAATAAATAAATAAAATAGAATAAACTTTAATTTTCTCTATATTGCAACAAAATGAAACAAATTGAATATAATTAAATTTATATTACAACATCTGGATTACCACTTTACTGAATAAGTGTATATACTATATATATATATTATAATTCTATTTAATAAACAATATGTAATATATAACAATGAAGCACTATTAGAAATAAATCAATTGATTTTAAGCCAATAAACATCACATGACCACCATCTCATGCTTGTGTTGCTGGAGGGTTGCATTAGATCCTAAGATCTAGATGCAGTGCTCTCTGATCCAAGGCTCCTCACTGACGAAGGCCACAAGCCAGAAACTAGTCTGGGGATATTGGATGAGTAGGCACTAGATGGGGATTTTATGCACAAGCCTTCTGGCATCCATTGATTACTCTAGCTTGCTGTGTGTGGCATATGTATAGTGAGTTTTGCCTGTTTTAAATCAATTGATGTTTAATTCTATAAATAAATAGTGTTTAATATCTACCAGACAGAAAAAACAACAAGGAAATCTTCAACCCCAATTCAAATTTCCACTTGAATGTTTTATCATCTAATTTTATCAGAACCTGCAATCTTTAATAACTATCATCCAATCTTGTAGAGATTAATAACCATTAACATTTATTGCAGAATATAAATATGTTGTAAAATGTATTGCAACTCAAATGCTTATTTAAGTGATATAATCCACAACATCAGATCCAATCATGTAAAATAAATAAATTTTATTTTAAGGGCTAGTTACAATAAATAATATGCACAGATATCTGTCATATTCAAATAAACAGATGATACATAATATACATAGATATTAGCCGAGAAAAAAATCAGAATTCTTTTTTTTTTTTTAGTAAAGACACTCATTAAAAGAATTCCATGATGTATGTGAAAATCCAAATTGGCAATAGTGCTTAATAGCTGTTGAAATTCAGCATGAACAGTGAAGCAATTATACATATATATATATATGTGCTTCATGTATATATTGTTGCCATAAAAAAAAAATTGTGTAAAAGAAATTTAATTCTATTATGAAATTTAATGTTATATGGGAGTAAGGGGGTTGGGTTCAAGTCAGCAAAAAAAAAAATTAACTAATTAATTAAAATCAACTGATGTTTAAAAGAACATATGAATTAAAATCAAATTTTGGAATTTATATTTTAGTATCATTGTCATTACAGTGAAAGTGACAAGAAATATGTAATTACCATAAGAGATTAGATAAAACTAAAGGTATTTGGAATTTAATTAAGAAAAATGCAATTAGTAAAATTTTAAAATTAAACTAGATCAAGATTGTGATCAGTAAGATTTTCTTTAAATAGTAAAGAAAAGAATCTTCTCGAAGTTTTAAAATTAATTAATCAATTTGGAAAACATCTGTATACCTTTGTTTTAGAGGGATATATATATATAGATGCAGGGAAGAAAGAGGTAGACTTTTTGTGGTCTTCTTGTAAAGTTTTCTAAGTTGTTATAAATTATGTCATGCTATGACCAGTGAGTAGAACATGTCAATTTCTCTGGCCATCTCCAGAGGAGCATGAACATGGAATTCCCACAGTACTTTAGAATGCAAAGCCACTAAGGTCCCTGCCTACAACTGGTGATCCAAGTTGTTGATATGTTATGCCATCACCATCAAAAGAAAGCCCCCCAGTCTATAATGCCATCAAGTGAACAGCCAGCCAATATCCAAGAACACTATTACAGAACATGTATAAATTATAACCAGGAAGTTCAGTGTAGTTTTGTTGTCTATCAAAATTGTTCAAACATCTGCATTTTCTGATGTTTTTCTTTGTCTCACACATCAGCATAAAATATATGATAAAATGATTATTATTTATCTGAAAATAATAAATTTGACTTCATTTGATAGATATTTTTGTTTATTACTGAAATAAATTTTAAATGTTCACATTTTGTTTCTGTAAATATTAAAAAAATGAGATCGTAAACAAAACAAAGAGTTTAGACATCATTGTTTCTAAAAAGATTATTTTCAGTTTATAAAATCAATGAAATATATCTTAATTCTTATTATTTTTAAACATCCAAATGAATATCTATTTATTTCTCGTATATCTAATGAATTATGCTTTAAAAGTTTAAAATTTTTGAATATTTATTGCAAAATTTGTGATATTTTCATATTCATAAATATAAATATATTGCTTATGTAGAAACTAAGCTTGTAAATTACTTCAGGCCATGCTTACATTTGCTGCTAATATAACATTATATTTTTGAAAATAAAGCATTTCAAGTCGAAATAAGTTATTAATAATTTATATTTCTTGATATCTAATAAATATAGTGTAAATATTTTTTTTTTAAATCTAAAACCATAATAAATTTGCAAATAAACATGTTTTTGGTCATTGGAACTACTTTCTTTAAACAATGGGTGGATTCATTCCTTCTTTCTAAAATACTATATCTTGTGTCTGGAAAAATCGAGAGTATTCATTTATAATTTATCTTTAAAGCGCATGTGCATTGGCTTAATTGCTAATACTACTATTTAAACAATGTCATAAAATACTGAATGTTTTACAGCCTTGCCACCAGACAATGGCTGAACGTCAGGGTGGAGCTTATGTCTATTGTAAGAGTGGAAATTTTGAATTTTCCACCCTCTACCATAAAATTTTTAGCGAAAATTTAATACAATAAAATATACCATTTAACACGCATTATTTTAACGTATAATATTTACTAAAAAATTCACCAGGAGACAAATTGGTCAAAAGTCGATATTCTGTCATCCTGCTAAATCGAAAGGTTAAAATAGTGATTTATTTTAACTTTATAAATTTCAATTTACTGGTAAACGATAAAAGTCTCTTTAATATCTGCTTTCTTTGCTTAAATAATTTATTTATTAATCGTTCTTTTAAAATCTGTTTTTTTTATTATTATATAAAATATTCTTATTGTATTGTAAAGCACGCTTAACCAATTGCACATATTAAGGATGATCGACTATTGTAATATACTCATCCTTCTTAAATCCACTAGACTTATTATTTAAGAATCAGATGAAGGAGGTAAAATTAATAAATATATTAGTCAATAAAATATTTAGTAGTCCCATAATTCTATCAAATCAAGACATTTAAATCCCTCCTCTCATTGATTCTAATTTGTTGGTTTTTTTTAAATTTTATTTGCGATTTTAAACTTGTTTATTTAAAATCAGTTCTTTCAAAACTGACATTTAGCCATTAACACAATTACAATGGCTTATATAAAACTTTCAAATTTAAAATTAAGATCGAGTGCTGAGAAGTTAAAAGCAAACTTTATTTTCTGTTTTGGGAAGGGACAAACATATGTGTATACTGCAAATACGCTATTTTAATTCTATAAAACTTGCAATATAATTAATGAAATATATATGTATACTGCAGATATACTATTTCAATTCTATAAAACTTATGATATAAATAATGAAATATACGATACGATAGTTTATTCTATAAGACTTGTAATACCATTTAATATATATTATAATCGTGGTTGTCACATCAATATATCCTTCTATATGCAAGACCTATAGGGTGGATCTCTAATTAAGCAGGGAATAATTTTACCGGTAGTTTTTTTTATATATATCATAACTGTGTAGGACCTGATTTAGCCTAGCAATACTGGCTTGCCTAATTTCATGTTTATTTCATTGTGTTTCTTCAGCAGGCATATATCCCTGTTTCGGGAAATTTAATTTGAAGGTTTGCATTGTCTAAATTTCATGCAGATGTAGGAACATTCCTTCATTTTTCAGACCCAGAGGGTCTTGTTTTTGTTTTGTTACCAGTGCAGTGTATTAGCCCTGCCTGTTAATGAGAGTTATTAAGGGTTATATGAAAATGCTCATTCCTTCATTCCATGACCTATTTATTCTATGAAATTTGAATCTAACTTTGCAAAAGCGAATATATTTCCCTCTTTGCCTTCTTGCTGAAATTGTTTATTATGTTAGCAAATCAGTACCACCTTCCTTATTCTTGTATATAGCCAAATCTGATATTTCAATATTTAAGGGTCATGATCATGAAAGCTATGCAATCATCTACTTTAACCATATTTTATAAAGTTAATTAAACTTACCTTGCTTTATTTATTATCATATACCTGCTTGAGGGACATTTTCCCCTAAGATCAAATGTGTATATCATCCAAGACCCCTTATCTATATATATTTATACATCGAAACTTTTGACATGCGATCACTAATTGACGTAATTTCTACTATTGCCAATAAGTCTAGCAGCCAAATTAAGTGATAGTCATTTTTTTTGTTTATTTCTTTATTTATAATGTATCACTAATAAAGTGTTGTATCTTATATATACATTGCATTGAGTGTCTTGTTTTTCACAGGGAAATCATATAGTTACAATAGAATTTTAAGAGTCTCTCTCTCCCTGATCACGGAGCCAATAAAAAGAAGTATTATGTGGGTTTGGAATGAGTTGTGATGGTATAAATTACCCTAGTGGTGATTTTGCTGTTATCAGATCATTCCGACCATTATGGTATAGATATCATTTCTTCTAAAAAACAACAAATCTTCTATCTCTATCTTACCCTTATGTTTAGAGTAGGATCTATTTTTATTGCAACTATTATTTTACTTTTGGAGCTTATAGTACATGATCTGGCTGCTAATTTCAACTTTGATAAATGTTCAGGTAATATTAATTTTTTTTTTTTTACATTTTGAATTCTAATTACAGGCAAAATATTAATAATCTGAAATTCCTGGTTGTACTTTTTTGGATTTATGCATTTTTTATATTTCAAGAATAGATCTTTTAACCCTTAATTATAAATCCAAACTTTTGGGAAAATGTAAATAAACATCCATTTTATTATCATTAGTTTCGTATTTATATATACATACTTTCTACACACTATATAGATTTATTTTATTAAAAACAATTTAAAACTTTAAAATAAATAAAATAAGCCTATTTTCATATCAGTATCAAAATGTTTTAATAAATCAAAACTACAATTTTTCATTTAGCAATTCTGTGTAATTTTTTTAAAAGATTAATTACAATAATATTTAAACAGCATTAAAATGATGCACTATAACATTAATCAAAATTAAATAGACTTAATTGGATTTATAAAAAAAAAAAAACCTGACAATTCAAGACAGTTAAGTGTAAACTAATTTATTTATTATAGAAAATTAAAGATTACCTTGTGAAAATAAAATTTTTTGAATAGTAGATATTCATATTAATAATATTCTTCCTGGACATTAGAATAGGATATCACTAGATAGGAATTTTATGAACAAACCTTGCATCCATTGAGTACTAAGGCTTGCACTGGATGATACTACTGCATGAAAAATACAGTAGTGCCACCCATATCATTGCTCTGAGCAAAAATTAAAGTTTTATTAATATATAAATTAAAGTCTCCCAAAAGAAAAGTTCAACCCTCTAATGGTAATTGATATAATAAAGAATAAAAGCTTTCTTTCCCCAAATTTTCTGAATCTAATATTAGAGCATAGGTACTTATAAAATAAAAATGGGTGTGGGTACTACTGCATAAAACAATTTTTAATATCATTTAGGAATTCCAAGAATAGAATATACCAAATTAGACCTCGTAATAAATTCAACACATTGCAATTTTTTTTTACTCAGTAGTATACCCATTCAATTAAACTTCCTTTCTCTGGAAGATGAAAGAGCAGATATTTCAGTCGTAAAATTGATAACTAATTTACTATAACTGCTATTGCATGTTCAGCTTTTAAAAAAATTATATCTAACAAAGTTCTTACATGTACTTCTAGTAAACAATATTAACATTGAAATTATTAATTTTATTAATATGCCATTTGCTTCTTTACAAATATTATCATTACTGATTTTATAACTATTTCTATCAACAGGTATGGTAATCTAGACAGATTAATAAGTCAAACCACTTTTAGATCTTTTTTTCAAGTTCGCCCATGTTCAAGTAGGCTAATAATCACTACATAGAGTTGACCAAACTTATATTTATTTGTCAATTGAAACTTTTGTCCCAAATCCAGTTCAAAATTGTCTCATGCAAAATCACAATTAAGAACCCCACAAGTCTGTATTAATCAATAGTGATGACTTTTGTGAGGGAATAAGAAGATTGAAAAATGGTTGCACAAACACATAACCCAATTCTCACTATTGGTGGAGGAAAATGATCAATGGCATGAAAAGCTCATGATGATTGAAGATAATAAAATGAAAGAAAGAGAAGTCAAAAAAAAAAAAAAAAACACAGATAAGAGATAGAAAAGAGCCTTCACTGAATTAATATCTTATCTCACAAGGCATTGGAGATATGTTCATAGTTAACCTTCAAATTTGAAGATCATCCATTGATAGATGCAAATTCATTACATATTTTGCATTCACTTGCTATTTGTGACACAATTTGGTCAATAGAATCTTACAGATTATATTAAAAGGTTTCAACAGGATTCCTTACATTAACATTATATCATAATAAACCCAATAAGAAAAATCTACTTTCTACCAGTTTTGTGATCTCAAGTATTATTTTGAAAGTAATCTTCAATAATAGCAATCATTTCAAAAGTTTAACACTGACATTCCTCATTTTCTACCCTAGATTTAAGTAGCTAACAACTAAACATGTATGATTATCATGACTAATTATACAAATATACAATAATTAACATTTTATAGGATATTCCCTTAATAAATGCTTTAAAAAAATTATACAAAATTTAATAAGTAAACATTAAGCTAAAGTTAAAAAGTAAAAATATAGCAAATTAATTGTACAAAATGATAATAATAGTAAAAAAATGCTAAAAGTAAGCAAATGAAATGATTGACATTAATAAAAAATTTACAATTGATTTTTTAAAACATTCATAATACAAATTAAAACAATACATTTGCAAAAGTATATAAATTTAATAAAAAAAAAAATTCAAACTACTGAAAATAATCTGTAATAAATGTAAAAAGTATTTGAATACCAAAGAGCTTTAATTATACTGTAATTAGAAATAAACAAATAATTATATTTCAAAGTAATTCAATAAAAGAAAATGAATTAGACTCAAACGAATCACTCAACCTGCTAAAACTTTTAACCAGATATCTGAGTAGATTAAATTACATATATACTTATAACAAAATTGGAAATTCTTATATAAATTAATTTTACTTATTTTAAAGTACATAGAGGGATTTGAACTCACAATTTTTCAGTCTATTCATACTCCACTCTATCTCAAGCAACCAATACACATGACCACATACATGTGAAAAAAATACATGATTCCCAATATAAGTATTTAATGCAGAACCAGCACTCATCAGTTGGGTAATCTCCAAAACATATATATAATCAGTGCTCGGATTATATTAAGATAGTAATTCCTCAAACTTTAATAGACAGGCTTCAATCTTCTCACCCTTACAATTATTCAACTATCCATTTCATTGAAAAATTGATGATGGAATGCTCAAAGCTTCACTGTATTTGATATTACAGTCATAACATGTAGATATTATATCAACCTAACTCTTCATATTATCGGACATTGCATATTCATATATATTAATAGGAGAGGGATGGACTGAACTTATGCTAAGATAATCAAATTAGCATAGCAAATAATATGCCACTACAAAAATATTTTAGTAAAATAAATATGTAAATTAAAAAGAATATACAGCAATAATTGATAAAAAAAAAAAACAACTTACAAAACAAGGAAACAATATTTAATTAAAAACTATACTTAAAAACACCCTCAGAAAAATAGTTTGTTTTTTTCTTTCAAGTTAATTATCAACAACAAATTGACTTTAAAACAAGCAAAAATAAATTGTTTTCATTATGTAACTAATAAAAATTTATTACTTTTAAAAAGTTTTACTCCTCTAAAACTTATAACAAATTAGTTTCAAGACACAAGGTTTAGATTGACTTTATTAGATGAAGTCAAAAGTTTCTGTATGGAGGCCTTATGACCAAGAATCTCTGTTGGTCAAACTGAATAAAGATTTGCTCTTTTTGAAATCTTTTTATTTCATTGTAAACTGATCTACTTCTTCCCAATATTATCTCCTTCTAATGTACCATCACCAAAATATTCTTCCATAGTGACTCTTTTTTTTTCTTATATTTTTTGTTAATAATCAAGCACCATCAGATGAAAACATAAATGAATTTAAAAACATGTACATATATTCAAATTGGCATGCTGTTTGTTTGCATAATGAATAAATGTATGCAAATTTGATTTACAAATACAAATGAAGGGAAAAATCAATATACAAAACCAACAGACAGTTTATTTTCCTCCATTCTTGATTTACATATTTAGATTATTTTACAAAAAAAAAAAAAAAATTTAAGAATATAGTTTTTGAAACTACACCATATACTAAAACAATTACTTTGATTTCCTTAATTTAAGATACGATTAGTTTGAAAAACTACACTACTATATAAACTATTTAACAGTAAAATAATCTTACCAGAACAAGATTTGAGTCATCCTGAGCTCTTTTTTTATTATTAAGTAAACTGCCAAATGGATTGGAAGGTTTTGGCCACTTGGTTTTCTTAGTTTTATTAGTTCCAGGAAGAGTCTATAAAAATAAAAACAATACATTATTTCAGCAATAAAATAAAATAAAGTTTAATGGCAGACAGTGGCTAACTATCACTAATACTTATTGCTTACTTGATTACTGCGCCTTTTTCCACAAAACTTTTTTTGAGTTATAAACATATTTTTTAGTTTATCACTGAACATACACATATTTTTACATATGCATCTTTTGCATATCTGCTTTTATTGCAAAGAACCCCATAGCATAATACAGCATTTGCCATGTCTATGACCTGGATTTAAATCTAGATTAAATTAAATGTCTTTCAGATAGATAGTTCACAGTCAATCTTGCTACTATTTGATATTAGTTGGCAAATGGATATTCATATATAATTAGCTATATAGTAAAGTATTCACGTAAATCTATATTGGTTACATGAGTGTTATTGTGCTGACTGTAAAAAACAATATGATTGTAATATGCAACAACATTTATCATTGATGGAACAGATGTCATATTCCTATGGACACTGAGCTCAGAGATAAATATCATTTTATTGCAAAAACATTTCTGGAATTCTGTTTAAAAAATGCAGAAGCATAATTCATTCTTTTAAAAAATCTTGGTTGCTAACTATAAAATAGGTAAATTCCAGATTTTTAAAATTTTATTTTATACACAAATTAGCTTAGAAATTCAATAACCTTGACACAAAGTTTATTGCCATTTCTTTAAATACAACTGTGTGTTAATAATTCAAGCATTAGTAGTCAGATATACAAGGCAAGCCAAAAAAGATTTAAGCTTGAAATCTTTATGATAATAAATTCTGACATTTTATCTAGTTTTGAAAAATATTAACACTGACATTAAAAATAAATTTTTAAATATTACAAAAGGCTGTTCAAAAAATGAAATAGATTGAAAAAAACAACAGTAGATCAGATTTAATAACTAATTATCATAATTAATGGCTTGGATAGCTCAATTTGTAAACTATTTGAGTAATGTTCTTAAATTTAATAATATTTAATAAAATTTCTAATTCTATGTTAGAATATTTCCATCATCTAGAATTAATTTTAAATGACATTAGCACAATTCAAACTTTATTTTACAAACACATACAATTGTTAATAATAATATATAGGTTAGTGCATACACAATATTTAGAGTAGAATAATTCTCTCATCTTCAAGTTATTGACATGATCAATGAATGACAATACTAGCTTGAAAAACAAACATGAGGTTTTAGATATTTATGGATATTTGAATTCAAGGTGATCCTCTAACCAACTAGGCTACTCTCTCAAACATGAAATACATTCAATCTTAGTAATAATATTACAGATTAGTATTTAACACAAGATGGTGGCTGATTAGTGACTGTACTAGCATGATAATTAAAGCCATATCTTTAGATTTGTGAATACTGAATCATCTAGTTAGATAGAGAATCATTTTAAATTCAGTATTCATAAATCTAAAGGTCCCAGGTTTGATTCCCATGCGAGTACTACCATTGGTCAAGCCAGAAACACATGAAAAAGAGAAAATTATCACATCAAATATTATTCCTATATCTTCTCTTTTAACTTTTTTTACATCTTTCTTCATATACATTAAAGTCTTCTATGCTCTCCTCATATACACTTTAATGCAACTTTTATATATTACAGTTTCAACAGTCCTGCAATCTTCATCAGAGCTCTTTTTAATTTCTGATGAAGACTGCAGGACAGTTGAAACTGAAATATATAAAAGTTGTATTAAGATATATATGAGGAGAGCATAGAAGAGTAAACACATTAAACATTGTGTTATATGTCAATCTGTATATTATTACTTATAGTTGAGTGTGTTTGAAAAGTTTGAATAAAATTTGAAATTTTTAAAACCATTTAACAATTAATTGTAGATAATGGAAATAATCCAATACTTAGTTACAAATAAAATGTCAGCATTACAAACTTTCAGATAAACAATATTAATAAAATTGCATTGAATAACTTAGCTCTGTATAGACTATTTCATCTATTTACTAAAAATAAAATTTAATTAGTTGTAATTCAGCTTCAGTTTTTTTAAATATAAAGAATCATCTGCAGTTGTTAAAAAGCTAAAGCATATCAATAGAATACAGAAAAGTGTCAATTACTTGTCATTTATGCTAATTCATTAATGGGTGCTAAAATAGTTTGATAAGAAATGACATTTCTATTTACCAGAATTAAAAAAAAAAGATAGAAAGGATTTTCCAGTGACTCATCACATTTGAATAACTTTTTTTTTTTAGATGGAAGTATATACTTTTTTTATGTAGCGGTTGGTTTGTCCAAGTAATTTTCCAAATTGATATGTGCATGTGTACATAAATTGCATATGCAAATCCAGTTAATGGTATATATTTTTACTTTCATATTACAATTAATTGATGCATAGAGTAAATTTATTTTGCTAAAAGAAATAATAACTTTCATATATTATTTGAGAATTAGTAGGTCATGCATAAAAAATTAAATGTATAAGCATTTTCATTTTTCAATTACTATTGGCATAAATTATCAAAATTAAGTTTTTTTTGTATATCATTTTAATAATAGTTTGCATGCAGCAGTTTTGAGCACTAGGGCAGTATCTGCCGAGATGAGCCGTGAAAGATTTTAAAAATATGGGTAAATAATGTGTGAAGACACCATGGATTGTTCATCTGTGAGTCACCCTGCAGTAGTTTCAGGAAACAAAGATCTGAGAACATTCACAAAGTTTGAGCATGTTCTGGAACAATATGACGTTGAGCATATATAACAGCAGCAGAGAGTAGGGCAGTAATCATCTCAGTAAAATGCACGCTGTGGTTAAAAGAAATTGAACTATTTGTTATATAAATATTAGTGATAGTGATTAGTTAGAAATTGGTTAGTTTAAATATAGTGTAAAATACCATAAATAATTCAATTACATTACATGACACATGGCAGTTTTGCTATAATATATTACATTTCTGCATTAATAAAGTTACACCATGATTGTCTGCAAGTAAATTATTTAGTAATCCTAGTAGTTTTTAGTTTATGATTTATTCATAATTTACATAAATTATTTTATGTCAATTTTTTAGGGAAGAAAAAATATTTTAAACATGGACAATTTTTTATTGAGACTTCAAAAAAAAAATGAGAAAGAATCATAGCAAACAAGACAAACACCAGAATAAAAAGTCCACCTCATCAAAATGAAAATATAATGAAAATTACATCCAATATGGTTTTATATTATCGGAAAAAGACAACTCGGTTCCTTTTTGTATGATTTGTTTAACATTACTCTCAAAATGAAATGATGGTTCCCAATAAACTTCAATGTCATTTAATAACAAATCATCCATAACATAAGGACAAACCAAAAGACTTTGAGATGCTAAAAAATAATTTAAAAATTCAACCAAAAAGGCTGAAGAAATTTAACTTGATTCCCAAAAAAGCTCAAATTGCTAGTTACAAGATTGCCAAGCTTTTGTCAAAGAAGAAAAAAACACATTCTGATGCTGAAAACATTATTTTATCAGCCTTGGAGATTCCCACTGGCATAATGATTAATGATGAAGCCGTTAAATAAATTAAGATCATTCCTGTGTCAGCCTACACAATTTCTTGTAAAATTCCAAGACATTTTGTGAAGCATTGATGATCAACTATGTGAACATTTCATTGAAGCAAAAAATGAACTTGAAAGACTTGTGGGCCTTACAAATCAATGAAAGTACAGACATTAGCAACAAAGCTCAACTAATTTCATTTTCTGCAAATCATCAGAGGTGTAAAATCATAAGTCAGTTTTTCTTTTGCTGTGAAGTGAAGGAACAGGAAAAGATATCTTTAACCTGATAACTCAAAATGTCATAGGATGCAGTGGGAAACTTGTATTAGCATTAATGGCCCTCCATTCATGCAGGGTCGGAAAAAAAAGGCTTCATGGCTCATATAAAAAATTTCACAAGTTAAAATTGTACATTGCATGATTCACCATGAAGTTTTGGTATAAAAACTCTACCTGATGGTCTCCTGAAGATGATTGATGGTGCTGTTAAAGTGGTGAATTACATAAAATCGCATTCCCTATGTTGCAGATTTTTTGCATCCCTATGTAAAACAATGGATTCTGCTTTTAAGTGTTTACTGCTTCATATAGAAATGAGGACACTTGAAAGGAAAAATGCTTGCACAATTTATCTTTTTGCAAACTGAAATAATATGTTTCTTTGATGTTGAAAATTCTCAGTTTGAATTTTTTTAATGATGATAATTGATGGCAGGTAGTAGTATTTTTCAATGATTTTTTTTGAGAATTGAATGTTTTAAATTTGAGTCTGCAAGGAATGAACAAAAATATTACAATCACAGACAAATTAAAGTCTTTCACTGACAAAATTTGCAGCTCGACTGCTTTCTAGGCATAGAGGCTTTTCCAAACAAGTTTAAAATTTTGTCAAAAATACAGAAGACAGTAAAAAATCTCTCTGTATCATTTTCTAAGTATTCTCTATCACTTGACTAGCAAATGTAATGGTGGATATCAATCTTTTCACAAGATATGACAATATAATCTGATCATTAACATTAATAGAAGAAGAAAATTTAATAGACTTGAAAAACGATTCTGTGCACAAAGCCTCATTTTTTGTGCTAGAATTGTTAGAATTTTGGATTTTGCTTTGGAGCTAATATCCCAAATTAGCCATTACAGCTGTTAACTCTCTGTTCCTCTTTGGATCATCATATCTTTGTGAATTAACTTTCTTGGTGCTTATGGAAATGAAATCAAAAAATGGGAATAATTAAAGATGGTAGATGAGGAGTTATGTGTTTATTTTAACAAAATGCTTTCCCAAAATCAATCACATCCTTCTCACTAATAACATTATTATTGTATTATAATACCTAAATATATTATATGTTCAATAAGAATTTATTTATTTTTATTCATACTAATAAAGTATATTTAATTTTGTTGGGATTTTTGTTTAGTGTACCACAGAATAAATTCTCTTCACCTAGTGTGCCATAAGGTAAAAATGTTTGGTAGACACTGTTCTAGGTTAAAAGCATTGCACAGCTATTTATTATTTAAAATTTAAATAAATTTATATTTTCTTTGGAAAAGAATAAATGCTTATAATATAATCTAAAAAATTTGTAATTTATGAATAAATAAAATAATAGGATGAAAATAATGTATAACAAAAGAAAATGGAATTTAATATAATATTCATGACTAAAGTATGTCTAAATGTGCTAAAACACAGGCGATGTTGAAGCTAAGTATTTAACTTCACCCTTTGCTTGCGTTTTAGCACATTTAAACATATTTCTTGTTTAATTGGGAAGTTTACTTTAGTTTATTTTTACATTATTGAAATATGTAAACAAAAATAAATCTTATGAAGATAATACTAATGCTATAGTGATGAGAATAAATTTAAAAGGAGAGGAATCTGTAATAAAACCTTATGACATAATTTAAAAAAAAAAAAAAAAAACAAGGTTTAATAAATCACATTGTTGTAAAAGCATTATATCACAAACTTATTACCAGCTTTTTTAATATGAAGTACAAGTAAAAATTCCTTATTGGAAAGCAAGACTTATATAAGTATATCTTTAATTTAAATGTAAAAGCCTCCTTATTTATTATCTACTCCATCTTTTATTTACAAAATTTATTGAATTGGCAATCTTTATAAAAGCTGGAATAGTAAATTAAATGTTCACTTTGCATTTACTGTTTATATAGCAAACAAAAGAGCAATATATTGGTATTGATAGCATTAGAGAAAAAAGTAACTATTTCTTGTTTTAAATCACGATATATCACATGATCACCATACTGTATGGAGAGTTTTGCCTGTTTTATTTCCTGTAGTTCAAAATGCAGTATTTATTAATATTATATATAGATTTTTTTTTCAAGACAATTGCAAAAGAAATCTTGAAAATTTATTGAGGGAATATCAATAAAACTATTAATTTTAAACATTGATTACACGTTTAAATCTTATACCATTATTTTTAAATATTCTTTTATTTAAATAAGTTTGAAAAGGATATATGATGAGTAATATTTGTTGGAAAACTTTTATATATTTATAAGAATCTGTAAATTTATTATTATTTTTGTTTAAATTTATAATATAGTTTTATTATTTAAAAGTTAAGATTGTGAAGACATTTCTTTTAGACTGATGAAGTATGATATAAAAAAATAAAAATATAATGTAGAAATGAATACCTGATAATCAACATCATTGCAAGGAAGAATGACTGATATTCAATACAAGAAATGTATAAAATAGTGTAAATACATATCCAATATTGAATAAGAAAATATTAAAAAATGAATAAATGAATAAGTACTTTGTGCTAAATGTTAAAAAAGACATTAAAATTTGTTATTTCAATTTTATATTGAATATTTCTGCATTTTACAATCATTTACACTCTAATGTCAATGCCCTTACTATTACTATTACTTAGATAATAAGAATGATGGACTACAGAGTATTATCTGCTCAATCTTCTTGTCTAAGAAACTACAAATGTGTTAATTAATGGGTTGAGCGATTAAATCATGACAGCTGCTAGCAGGTGCTGATTTATTGAAATTTTGTTTTCTTTTTAAAATTGTAGGAAAACTATATGTATGACATTTACAAAAATCCCATAAGTCAATGCTCTTTGACTTTCGCTTTAAAATGGCATATCACAAGTCGAAATTGGGAAATTTGAATTTTTTATTAATATTTTTATTAATAGGTTCATTTATTTTTTTTCTTTTCTGCTCAATTTACTAGGTTGCATAAAGAAGACAAAGCAGAATTTCTTTGTCGGCCAGACTTGTTACTAAAATGGATTAAAAATGTATCAAATGATTCACATTTCAATGCCTTCATCTCAAAAATGTAATCAGAATATCAGGTCGTAAGTATTCAATTTTAGTTATTTGGTAAATGGTATAATTTATTAATGTGTTTGCATTTGTATTGGTGTGTCTAGTGTAGAATATAAATTATATAATATTAAATCATTTATGCTCTTTATTATACATAAATTTATATTCAAATATAACAAAAGTGGTTTATGTACAATAATTTTGGGGCTCTGATCCAAGTTTAAGGCAACTTTATTTTATAGACAATGATTCTCAAAAGGTTTAATAATTTATTAGTGTGTTTGTGTTTGGACTTGCATGTTCGTGTTTGTATAACAAATAATGATTTTTATATATAAAAATTATAGATCAGTGCAATGTAAATTTTAAGACTGATTATCAGATGTACAGAAAGGTTGCAGTTGATAAAGCAATCACAAAATTTACTGGCATAGTACCATGTGAAAATATAAATACTTAAAACCAAGAGAGATTCCAAATGGTGTGTGTGTGGAGTTAGCCACAATGATTACATATATACCACATGGAATTGTATTCAGACAAAGAATCAAATTCTGATTCTTGCCTATGCCTTGGTATTCATGCTGTGGAGTCAGTAGTAGTTTTGCCATACCTTGCATCACATTATTTTTAAGTCTATAGCTAGCAAATGAGCTATATGCAAATAAATTATACCTCTGTGGGACAATAAACATAACAAGATAGCATCACTGGTATGCATAAAGAATATAAACATCACTATATAAAATGAAGAGATGAAACTCATTTTACCATTGATACAGAATACAGAAAGTAGCCTACAATTTCTAGTTTTAGATAGACAAGAAGCCTATAGCTATGATGACAAATGCATATCCATCTTCTGGAAATGATTTGTTTTGTATCTTTTATTAGAATGTATCTTTTTTTTATAGATGCCTTGAGATTATAATTTAACTTTGGGGGTACAAGATAAAAACGAAGAATTTTTATGTGACTAGTTTTGGAGATTCCAAAGCTATGGATTATCTCAGGTAAGAAATATTATATATAGTTTGAATGAGAATTTTATGAGGAAAACAAAGAAATTATCAAAGAAGATGTAATATAAACTTAATTAATCATAAATTAGAAATTACAAACAAACAATAAAGTAATAATTATTTCAGATGTTGAAATTTCTTTTTTTTTCCTTATTTTTTTTAATGGTAATCAGTATTTGTCTTAGCCTTATTGTTTTCCTTAGTTTTCATTGTTTTTATCACTGTAAAGCTTTATGCACTAACATTATTAAAACTGAAGTTATTGTAAAAATTGTGTCTCAAGTCAGTTTCTAAAAATTCAATATGGCACCAAGGACCATAAACATGTCTTAAATTTGTAGTCTTTAATATACAGTACATATGTTGGATTTGACTAAATGATAACAATATGTTAGATATTTAATTAAAAAGTCAGATATATTATTCTTTAACAGAAATTTCAAGTTTATATCTGGACTGGAGATAATCTCTAATTTAATAAATGATTAAGGATAATCATTACTGTATTTATCTAAAATAAATTGTGACAAAGTTGTGGGCAGAATAAGTTTGACATTTGTAAACAAAATGTAACAATACACTAAAATTGATCATTTTTATCTCAAATAGAAAATCATGCCAGTATCACATGTTTATTTTGTCTTAATGCTCTATATCAATTTTATGTATTAAGTTAATAAACATAATTTATTAAAATTAAAGTTTTAAATAGAATCTTTTAATTGGTTGTAAATTTATTTTATTTTTACTTTTTTTGTTTAGTGTTAGAATGACTGGACTCATTTGTAGCTAATAATGATATACATGTGTACATTAAAACAGGCAAAACTCTCCATACAATAGTGACAACTGGTGCAACCCAAGTAATCAATGGGTGCCAGAAGGTTTGTGCATAAAATCCATATCTAGTGCCTACTCATCCAATATCTCCAGACTAGCTTCTGGCTTTTAGCCTTCATCAGTGAAGAGCCTTGGATCTGAGAGCACTGCACCTAGATCTTATGATCTAATGCAACCCTCCAGCAGCCATCTTTTTATCTCTACTTAACTAAAAAAAACTGTGAGAATAAAATTGAAAACACAATAATATTTTCAATCCAAGCTTATTAGCTTATACAGTCATATAGGTTTGAACTCAATTCAGTACCCATACATTTTGGTGACTTTGGTTCTTTAATAGCCATAGCTACCACTATCCTACTAGGCAGGATTGGTATTAAACCACCAAACATCACATTAATCATGATTTCTTATGCTTGCTCATAACTGTTATTAAAACAGACAAAACTCTAATGCAGTAGTGTCACTCAGTGCAAGCCAGAGTAATCAATGAATTCCAGAAGGTTTGTGCATAAAATCCCTATAAAGTGTCCATTCATCCAATATTCCCAGTATAGTTTCTGGCTTGAGGCCTTCATCAGTGAGGAGCCTTGGATCTGAGAGCATTGCACCTAGATCTTAGGATCTAATGAAACCCTCCAGTAGTCACCTTTCATATCTATTTAACTACAAAAGACTGGCTTGCACTGAGTGGCACTACTGTATGGAGAGTTTTGCCTGTTTTATTGACAGTTATGAGCAAGCATAAGAAATGGTAATCATGTGATGTTTGGTGGTTTAGTACCAATCCTGCCTAGTAAGATAGTGGTGGTTATGGTTATTAAAGAACCAAATACACCAAAATATATGGATACTGAACTGAGTTTAGACCTATATAAATATATAATCATGAAATTTAATAGTACAATAAACAATAAATTACCTCGCACTAATCTACCTAGAATAACAATCCCCTACATCCCTAAAATATCCAGCAAACTAACGAAAACTTTAAACAATAAATTCAACATAATATTCAGAACTCCACCCAATTCCAATAGGTTGATCAATAACTCTAAAGACCACATTGATCGATCGCTCACCCCACACGTGGTGTACTCTATTTCCTGCCCTCAAGCCGGATGCCACGCTACATATTATGGGGAAACGAAAGCCACAATTAATACCAGATTGGCTCAACATCGTTACACATTCAACAGAGCTCAAACGAGCAGCGGCACATCCTCTGTATTTTTCGAACATAGTAAACAATCTGGGCACAACTTCATGCCTGCCAACCCCATTATTTTATGTTCAGAGCCAAATGATTACAGGAGAAAAATAAAGGAGGCATTCTATATTAATAGAGACATCCATGCCATTAACAGAAAGGACACATGCTTCAAGATCTCGAAAAAATGGGCTACGTAACAGTAGCTTATTTGAATATTTACATTTGCATATATTTATTACACTTTTCATGAAGGCTATGAGTATGAGGCATGGTTCCTCGAAAACGTTCAGCCGATAAATTTTTAATAGTAAGTTATATTTTCTCTAATTAATAATTACAATTAAGTATTTTTTTGTTTTTACATATAAGGAGAAATTAAAACCATATTTATTATATAAGCTAATGAACTTGGAATGAAAATATTATTGTGTTTTCAATTTTATTCTCATAGTTTTATAGTTAAGTTGAGATAAAAGATGGCTGCTGGAGGGTTGCATTAGATCCTAAAAACTAGATGCAGTGCTCTCAGATCCAAGGCTCCTCACTGATGAAGGCCACAAGCCAGAAATTAGTCTGGGGATATTGGATGAGTAGGCATTAGATAGGGATTTTATGCTCAAGCCTTCTAGCATCCATTGATTACTCTGGATTGCACTGAGTGGTACTATTGTATGGAGAGTTTGCCTGTTTTAATAACAGTTATGAGCAAGCATAATAAATGGTGATCAGGTGATGTTTGGTGATACTAATCCTGCCTAGTAAAATAATGGTGGCTAAGGTTATTAAAGAACCCAAAGACACAAAAATATATGGGCACTGAACTGAGAGACCTATATGACTATATAAGCTACTTAGCTTGGATTGAAAATATTATTGTGTTTTCAATTTTATTCTCATAGTTTTATAGTTAAATAAAATAAAAGGTGGTTGCTGGAGGGTTGCATTAGATCCTAAGATCTAGGTGCAGTGCTCTCAGATCCAAGGCTCCCTCACTGACATAGGCCACAAGCCAGAAACTAGTCTGAGGATATTGGATAATTAGGCACTAGATAAGGATTTGATGCACAAGCTTTCTGGAATCCATTGATTACTCTGGCTTGCACTGAGTAGCCTTACTATATGGAGAGTTTTGCATGTTTTAATAACAATTCTGAGCAAGTATAAGAAATGGTGATTATGTGATGTTTGGTGGTTTAATACATGTATATATATATATATGTAGAGATTAGATTAAGATGTTATAAATTCGTTAGTCAGTGGAATATTTTAATTTTTTGTTTCTATAAACTAGGGAGATTATATTAATTTAGAAAAAGAGCTAAGTATATATAGATAAATAGTGTGCACAATAATATCACACACAAACAATCTAAAACTTATTAAAATATGGATTTAAAATTTCATTAACAAATTAAACTCAAGAATAACTATAATCCTAATTTCTATAAAGATTATTCTGAATATTGCTTGAAAAGGAAAAAAAATCTTTGTTCTTCTGAAGGTTATAGAAAACTATTTTTATCTTATTGTTAATACTTCTAAATTGTGAACATCACTGCTACTAAAAATACCCAATTTAATAATAATGAAAGTATAAGCAGATAAATTGTTATTTAAATACAAATTCATCTGTATAACTTTTTTTTCTATGAAACTTATTCAGATTGCTTTTAAGATTTATATAGTTAAATAAATAAATGCAATAGACTTTATTATGAATGTTTTTATGAACTCCACAAAATTGAAGAAGTTATCAAGCAAAGCCAAATACTAACCATGATAAACAAATGTCATCGGTCAGTCACAGTAACTTAATATCTTGATACTTGCCTTCATCAAATAATTTAACCTACTAATATATATATAGAGGCCAAGAATTATTTAAAATGCAAAAACAAAAGTAATTCTTAAATAGTCCACTGCAGAACAATCTCTCATACAGGAACAATGAAAAAAAAGCTGTTATATATGGGAGGAGTAAGGAAATGTGTGTAATGTAATAAGTAGTAAGGAAGTGTGTGTAATGTAATAAGGAGTAGAAGATGTTGATTCAATTTATCCAGAGACAAAGAAATTAGCTGAAAGAGGAATGTAATCTTTATTCAAAGTAAAGGAAGTAGTCAGAGTAAATGACTGCTATTATAAAGGTTCATTTTTCTAAATCCAAAGAAATAGTATAAACACTCTGTAATTACAAGTCAGCAGAGTTAGCAAGAAAGAGTACATAGAATTATGTTATAGTGTGTATCATTAAAAAATCATAACTATACCATACACAATTCAGTATAAAAAGAAAGAAGTATACAAGTTATAATCACTGTGACAGTAGATATCAGGAAAGATCGGCATAGAAATGAAATGCACCACTGCTGAACCATCCCATCCAGGTCTTTAACAATGATTAGAACAAGACTACTATGAGTCACAGGATCTTTACACACACAAGGCAAGGAGAAACCAAAATTGTCATTGACAATGCCAGATAATAAACTGGAAGAATCTTAACAAGTCTTCCTCTTTCACAGAAGGATAAGTAAGATAACACACATTCAGCCAAATATTATATGTACATATACATGTTTGAATTTCAGGTGGCATTCAACCTTAATAACAACTGATTAGGCATTGACCAAAAGCTTATTGAAGGATAAACACAGATCAAGCTATCCACATGTACACTGAACAAGGGTCACATTGCTAAGACAATATTGGAGAAATAAACAGATGCCCAGTCAGAGAACCAATCCAGGCCAGGATGAATAACATTCCAGGCATTCACTGTTATATAACTCAAGAACTTGAAGATTGTGCAATAGTGGAGAAATAAACAGATGTACCAGTCAGAGAACCAATCCAAGCCAGGACAGATACCATTCCAGGCATTCACTGTTATATAACTCAAGAACTTGAAGATTTCAATGGTTGAGTCAAGGAAGTCATCTAATGTATTATATTACTGATGTAACTATTTACAAGTAATAAATTATGACATTTAGTTAAGCAAATGTATTTATAGATAAATCTTATAACTGCACAAAGGGTCAAAGCACAAAGATTTGGTGCAGTTGACAGGATTTCCTATGACAAAAAAATATTAGAAGGAACCAACTGGATCAAGATGAACAAGTTTGGAAGAAGCTGAAGCCATGATAATAAACTTATTTATTTATTGTTAAGTATTATTAATAAAAAATAGTTTTGAAGAGTTCAATATGAGCTAATCTGAAATATGGAAGCAATATGTTAAGAGATTCAAATTCGTTATTGCCACAAATGAGATTAAGTCAGAACTAAAGCTGATGATGTATGTTAGTCTATGTGGAGATGCCACATACAGAATTAGTAGTCCAGGCAGTCCCAATGGAACTATCTGATCTAACATTTGAGAAAGCTATAGAAATATTAAATAAGTATTTATCACCTAGGCTGATTATGATAATGTAGATATATTTTTTATTCCTGTAACCAGTTGAATAGTGAATCAATGGAAGAGTATGCTACTGAACTAAGAAGTCAGGCAAACAAATGTGATTGGGGCAATTTCTTAAATGAGATTAAGTATCAAATTCATTTGTGCCAAGGCAAACTATGCTCTCTGCCTAAGAATCAACATTTGTCAAAACAGTACGCAATTTTAATTAATGGGGATCAGCAAATAAAATTCATGAGACAGAATCAGCCAATAGGGGAAAATAAAAGAAATAATGACTTCCCAGGTTATAGGTGCTTTAGGTGTAACAATAATCATAGCTATAGACCATGTAGATTCAAATAAAGCATTTTGTTTTATTGTAGAAAGCAGAGTCATATTAAATCAGCATGCACATTATTGAAAAAGCATGTTAGGGCAAAATAATCTACACATGACTCAGATAAAAGCAAAATAAGTCGAGAAATTAATAAATTTCAATCAAAGGAAATGAACTATAAGGAGTCTAAAAGAAATGATAAATTTAATATAAAAATTATTTATAATAAAAAAAAATAGCACTATATAGTGATTTTATGCACAAGCCTTCTAACATCCATTGATTACTCTGGCTTGCACTGAGTAGCATTACTGTATGGAGAGTTTGCCTGTTTTAATAACAGTTATGACCAAGCATAAGAAATGGTGAACATGTGATGTTTAGTGGTTTAACATTACAAAAAAAAAACAGAACACAATTGTGAACACATTGATAAAGAGTCATTAGCAGTAATATCAGGAGTAAAAAAAATTTCACCATTATGTACACATTAGACAATTAATATTACAAATTGGTCATAATCCATTATTAGGAATTTATAATATAGACAAAGGGATGCCAATCTATGCATCACCAAGATGATCAGGTGGATACATTTTTTTTAAGTGCATATAATTTTAATCTAGTTTATGTTGAATGTTGAAGGAAAATGTATTCCCAAATGAACGAAAGCTTATGAAGGATATAGCATTTTACAAAAATAGATATATGAAGGATTGTCAACAGCCAGACCATCAATAGTACATGAGCTAATATGATAAAAGTAGAAAAAATTAGCAATGCAAGGAAATTGCATTATACGAGGTTCTATAATGATCAGCCCACCACAGGGCAGATCAAAAGTAATTAAATTATTACATCCATGCATTATGACCTGAAATACATAAAGATATAGAAAATGTGTATTAGAAGTGACCAGAAGTACATAAAGATGTAGAAAAGTGTATATATCAATGCAGGTTGAGGCTAAATTTACCCTCCCCCACTAGGAAATCTTCATGATTGGAAGTAACAAGGATATGGAAAAGGATATACATAGATTATATGGAAAAGGATATACCTAGATTATTTTGGTCCATAGAAATATATATGATTTCAGTTGTGACACATGTCAAATGGGTAGAAGTATATATAATAAATAAAGCAGATTCAGTGTCAACAAAAATGCCCTTGCAACGTGCATTCCCTACATTCTACATATCAGAGAAGATTGTCTCAAATGATGGAACAGCTTTCACTTGAAAATGAATTTAAAAGATTTTGTGAAAGATATGCAGTACAGTATGTAATAAGTCCACCATTCCATGAAAAAGTAATGGGTTAGCCAAAAGAAATAAGTGGAAGGAAATGACTGGCAAACAAAATAGCTAGAGTATTGTTCCATCAACATGTAATTACATCAATGACAACAGGGAAATCTCTGAATGAATAAACTCAAAGTAAACAGAAATCAGGATATAAAATAGGTAACAAAGTGTTTTTCTGGAGGTACTCTATAAAAAAATGAATACCAGCAGAAGTAATTATACTGAAAGGAAAATATATAGTAATAGTAAAAGCAAAGGACAGAAGGCTTTACTTTAGGCATCAGAACCAACTAAGTACAAATACCAATAACTTATATGGACAAAGTTATCAGTGACATATATGCAGAAAACCAGAAAATGGAACTATAACATGCAATTAGAGAGGCTAATTAAAATAACTCAGAAGACAAAGAGTTAGATACACTTTAAAGGCATCCGAATACTTTAGAAATTATGACATCTCATTTATTTAACAATGATTATGAAAACTAAAAGGACTAGTTTAAGTCAAGGAGGATGAATGTTGTATATGGGAGAGGTTTTGCTAATAATGAGGAAGGGTATGTAAGGTAAATAAAGATTAAAAGATGTTAATGGATTTAGAAGAGACAAAGAGATTAGTTGTGAGAGGAATGTAATCCTTAATGTAAAGGAAGTAATCAGAGTAAATGGCTGCTCTCATAAACATTTGGTGGTCTCCTGAATCCAAGGAAAGAATACAAATGCTCTATAATTACAAGTCAGCAGGTTAATAAAAGACAATACATAGAAGATATTACAGTATACATTGCTAAGAAACTATAATTACGTACTTCATAAAATTCAGTACAAGAAGGAAGCAGTGTATTAGTGCTAACAACTGCAAGAATGAATATCAAGAGTCAGCATAGCAGTGAAGATACAGTACTACTGGACTGTCATAGCCAGATCTTTATCAGAACAAGACTACTACAAGCTATAGGATCTCTACACACAGAGTGATGAGAAATTAACATCACTGAGAATATCAGGCAATATATTGAAAGAGACTATTCAGGTCTATCTGTTTCACAAAAGGATAATTAAGGTAACATTCACTCTCAGTTACATGACCTTATTCACAGTGACTGAAAGGTCGATCACAACAGACCAGAGAATAAACACATCCACCTAACCAGAGTTATGACTAGAGTTAGATCAAACCATCTGTACCCATGCAGGATAAGGCTCACATAGATGACCTGATACCAGAGAAATAAGCAGATGCACTGAGAGAATACCAATCCAGGCCAGTGTGGACAACATTCCCAACATTCACTTTTGTGTAACTCAACAAAATGAAGATCACAACTGATGAACCGAGTTCAGCATCTAATCTATTACATTAATGATGAAACTATTTATGAGTAACAAATTATGAAATGTAATTAAACATTTGTATTTATAGAGTATCATGAGTACACAGAGGGTCATAGCACTATAAAGGCATTATTCACTCATTTTACTGCTAGATATTGTTTGGGCAGTTTTCAATCATTCTTACGTTTTAGCTAAAAGTAACTAAATACTCATTTACCAATCAATATTGAATGGTTAACTGAATTAGTTATGGCTGGTTAATTGAAAAAAATCATAAGCCTGACAGAAACTGACTTTTTTTTTTTTTCAAATTTTTATGCATCCCAGGTTTGAATCTAGATAAGAGAATAATATATGTATTAAATATCTCCAATGCATCCTTATTTTTAATAATTTCTTCTTCATCACTGCAAGATATTCTATCCAGAGACAAAACATTCTATACATTAATTCAGAACATATTCTTTTTCTTTTGTCTTTTCATATTTAAAGTAAGTGTGTATTTTCTTTTAAATTCTCTCTATTATATATTTCGTCACAAATGTCAGAGAAAACAAACAAAACATAAAACTATTGTTATTCTATAGCATCCGATTGATAAATTGTAGCATTATCTTGACTTCATTTATTTATAATTATTTTTTATCCAGAACAATTTCACCTGCTTTTAATGTCATTCACGATAATTCACCAGCTTTAACAATTCAGGAAACTGCCTTAATATGACAAGATCATAATTATAATAAATTATCATGCTATTTAGAATTTAATTAATTAGAAGCCTCTAGATCATATGATAAATTCATGAATATAAAAGCTTAATCATTCAACCTTAAATTTAGCAAATTATATTTTTAATCAAACCGTTATTATTAAAAATTAAATATATTTAAATGACTTTATTTGTACAACAAGTATTTCATACATTTACCATTCTTTTGGCTAGTTATTATACATATCCATTAATATTAAAATTCGTAAAAGAAATAATGCATTCTGTTTTGGTCATACATTAAAGCTGCCTCATGTGCTGACACTATTATCATACTAAAGAGAACATTACAATTTTGAAACCAATAATGAGGATGAATAAAGAAAGTTTTGAAATTATTCAATTTGATCTCATTACATTACCTCAAGGTATCAAAAACAACATGACCAGTTTAATGTAAAATGATTTTTAGTAATTGAAATCATTTTAAAAAGATTGGTGACTTCTCATATTAAGACTTTTTTGATTTATCAGCATAATTTTTAATCATTATTGATGTACTATCAGAATGAAGATCTCTCCAAATTTATTTTTCCAATCCTTAATTTCTCCATACTTATACAAAAAAAAAAATGTGATAGATGGTTAGCTAATGAAATAACATATTTTCAAGTATTCAACATTTAGCTTTGCTTAATTAATTTAAAAATGGACAATCCTCTCCTTTTTTCCTTCCAAAAACTTTATTTTCTTAATTAATTTATGTCATAAGAATTTTTAATATTATTTATTCCACACATTTATATACACAATGACCATTGCATTGCATAATATATTTTGTAATGCAGATTGATTCTGATACAAACTGGATCTGAATTCCAACAGGTCGTGATTGATATTTGTATGTATTGCACATTATACCATTTAATATGTTTAGCCAAATCCAAACATTCTAAAACATGACACTGAATTAATATGAATTTTATCACTTCTCAGAATTCAAGTTAATTATTAGCTAATAAAAAAAAAGTCTCTTTATTTCAAAATCAATATTAATTGAAATGAAATTACCTTATTACTCTTTGCACTGTCAGATCCTTCTGAAACATGGGCAGGTGAGGCTTCATTTGAAACACCTATCAAAATAAAAATAAAAAACTTTTGATAAGTAAATTATTGCATTCGATAAGCAAAAACCATACACGCACACACGCCACATAATAAATAATCCAAATATTAAACGTCCACAGACATATCTCTACCGTACAATTCTCAACTATTTATCAATAAAAAAAAACGTTAAAACACCTCAACTCAATTATAAAACAGACTTAAAACATTTACTATTCAACTCAATCATTTTAATTGTTTTAGAAATGAGTAATATTTCAACTAATAAAGCCAACATGGCTCAAAGAAATATTAAATAAAAATAATATACACAGATACATAAAGTAAAACAGTCTTTAAATTGCAGAATAAAATTATCTCCAATAGCCTTTATGCAAGTAAAGAAAGTATTATTCATCAAGTTTGCTAATCGTTTGGTAGCGAGGATTTAAGCATTTTTCAATCATTTTATTTTCTCGCCAAGAAAATAGCTAGATACTCATTTATCGAGTAGTATTTAATGGTTCACTGAATTGGTTATCCGTCAACTACTTAAAAAAAACACACAGCAACCTGAGCGTGATTAAAATTTGAAAAGTAATTTCAAGTTTATATATGGCCTGAATTCGAACAGAGTTCTTAAAGGCATGTCAGGCATATATTAAAATAGATTTTTTTTTTTTTTTAATTCCAAAAAATAGGCAGTGACAGCATCAGCACAACAAAAGTTAATATAAATTAAGACTATCCTACCTTAAATAATTCAAGGCTACATTAAAAAATATTGTCCATTAATAGCAAGCATTTTTGCAGTGTAACATACGGAGCATGCGCGTTGGATCAAAACAGTACAAGGCTCCTTCTTAGACATATCTCTTATATTTGAAAAATATGTGGGTATATAGTGATATAAAAATACCAGATAATAATGTAAAAAGAATTCAATTTAAATTATTATTATTTTTTTAACTAAAAATAAAATAAAATCAAAACCTCTAAACAAGCAGCATGTGGTCCGTGAACCGTGTTTTAGACAGCTCTGATATAAATAAATAAAAAATTAAGCCAAAGAAATATATTTTTCTTTAAAAAAATTTTTTTGCCCTTTTTTGAAAAGTTTTAAATATATATGCATGTTTTTAAAAACTGCTAATTAACGATCTTCACAATAGAGTAAGTATACGATCATAGATATTAGAAAAAATATGTTAATCTCAATAGTATATAAATACATTTAGTATTTGTCTGAAGGTTTGTGATGATGGTATGTTATTAAATGTGATATGTTGGACTATTACCATCATCTACGAGTGAAGGTTGAATGTATAGAAAATTTTAAACTTTCCAAATACAAACAACTTGTTAGTAATAACATACAAATAGGCACTACAGGTTAGTAATTACACAATGTTTCGAGTAGTATTATTCTCCATTCTTCTTCAGGTGTTGCTGGCCTATATGCACAGTGACAATATTCACTTAAAAGTTGAACTGGCACCTTTAGATTATTGAAATATCAAATTTAAAGCAAATGTTCTAAACAACTGAACTAATCTGTCAAAATTTGATGTATTTATATATGAGAGTTAGTTCAAATCCTCCTGAGTCCAACAATTAAGTTTTTTTATATGAGCAAAGCTAATTATTATCATCACTGTTTAATATTTTTCCTAAGAGCAAGATTAATTAGAGGCTTTCCTTCCATACATTGTGTATTGCCACACTAAGTTGACTTATAGGATTATTTATCATTGTCATATGAGCAGCTTCCTTGAATTTTCTTCTATGCATTTTCCCCTCTTTAACCAATATCTTTGTATTTTCCCAATTAAACATATGGTCATTAATACACACGTGACATGCTACAGTAGACACATATGTTTTTTTCTCTTTTAACCATTAGTTGTATTCTTTCAATTGCTGTTCAACAGGGCGACATGTCTCACCAATGTATTTCCTTCCACATTCACATGGTATTTCAAAGATGCAGTTTTTGTTCTTTCCAGTTTAGGCTTAGTAGAAGTAAGAATTCCTCGAAGTGTGGTATGGATTTGGAAAGATGTTCTAATGTTATATAACAACATACTTTCAATATAACTTAGAATTCTTCCAACAAAATCAAGAAATGGCCATGGACTGTCACTCTTGCTCAGCAACATTTACATGGAAGAATTTGAAACCATAGCCATAAATACTACTCAATGTCCACCAAAAGTGTGGCTTTGGTATCTTGATAATACATTTGTGGTATGGCCACATAGTGAGGTACAATTATAGTCATTCTGGATGCACATTAACAACATATCTATAATTAAATTAACAATGGAATCAGAACAAAAGCAAAAATTGGCATTCTTGGATGTTCTTGTGACAAGCCTCCCTCAGGGCAAAGTAAAAACAACAGTGTATAGGAAACCAACACACACTGGCAAGTACTTGGCATATACATCCAATCATACAAGAAGCTCTATACATGGAATTGTACTATCACTATGGAACAGAGCAAAGGAGGTTTGTTCATAAACCAGTGATTTGGGAAAAACCTCACTGACAAAGGTCACAAGCCAAAAACTAATCTGAGGATAGGCACTAGATGGGGATTTTATGAACAAGCCTTCTGGCATCCATTGATTACTGTAGCTTGTAGTGTGTGGCAATACGTATAGTGAGTTTTGCCTATTTTTATTTGAAAAAAAAAAAAAAAGATTCACATAGAACAAATGCTTATGAGGAATGATTATCCATCGGCGGTCATCAAGAAAATCTTCAATAGACAACACAAAGAGGTACCAAAAGAGAAAACAATTATTGGTTTGGTTGTGTATCCATACATACCATTAATTGCTTATCTCCTCTTATTACACTCTAGCATGTTAATATTTTGAGCTATTTCATTACCATTAAACATTTATATCTTTAAACATATTCATATTTTATGTCCATGATCTACAGTTTTAAGATGGGCCAAACAAAACTTTAGATGCCAAGCAGCTTCAAATTTTTTCCAGGTAGCTGACCACTCAACCCAGCTAGTCATTCAATCTTTGTCAGTAAATGTATATCTTACTATTTTTAGAAGTTAGAACAGTGATATGAAAAACATTAAAACTTTTATCACTTTGTAGTTATCCTGTTTTGTAAGTAAAACTTTCTCTGTTACTTTTCCTTTAAGAGGGGGAAATAGGCTATTGTAGATCTTTTTCCTGCAATTGGCTATTTAAAAATTTGTTTTACCTTTTTCATCTATGAATAGTATTCAGTAAAAAAAAATTAATGTAATACAAATGATAATTGAAAATTAATTATCCAAACAAAGCAATAAAGGATGACTTTGAACTAGAATTTGAATATGGAGGAAGTACATTCTATCAATGATAAACTGCTCTTTAAGTTTTTACTCATCATACTTATCTTTTTTTAAAAAAAACAACACTACATCAAAAGTAAATACATAATTTTTAAAAATAAACATACATTATTTTATCTAATAGGTAATGAGTCAATGAACTTGCTTTTAGGCAAAAATTTGAATTCACATCTACTTTGAATTTGAACATAAAAATAAAAACATTAACAAATTATTAACAAATGTTAATTTGTAAGAACAAATTGTCATTACATTTATAGCTCTAAAAAGACTTTATTGCTATTGTAAATTACTTGTTATATTCTCTGACAGCATACAGATTGAAGTTATGAGGAAATATACTTAAGCAATAATACTTAATTGATTGCATTGCTTGTCATTCTCTTAACACAATTTGACCTAGCATCTTAATATATATGATTATATCGTATAATAATATTCAACTATGAGCTGAGTGCCTATTGGCATGGGAGAACTGGATCATTTCACAGTTGTACTTCTATTTTACATTCAGTGTGTTGACATTTATCTGCCTGACCCAGCTAAGAATAGCAAGATATTCACTGACTGACTACAATTGAATTATTGGCTAGATTGGCTTAAGCAAGAATAACTTACAGTGTATCCAAATTCTAGCATTAATAATTATGCTTCTGTTACAGAGTAAATAAATTTTCAAATGCATTTTTAATGCTATGTGTCATAATCATGGAAAACTAATATTTGGCAGAATTATAATGCATTTGGCTACTTGTTAAAGACTAAATAAATATTTGTATACACAAAGGAATTAATTATAGATGACTTCTAGTATAATGAATTATGTAATTAATATATTATGGAAATATATCTTATAATAATATTACAAATGAGCTCATCACTTAACTAAAATATAAGATGCTATGTAATAACCCAATTATAAATTATGATAATATAAGGCTTATAGAACCAGTTTCAGGAAATCTCTTCAGCAGATATGCCAAATACCATCAAATCAGAATAGGCTTGAATCTTATTTATATTAAGCAAATTTATTTGCTTTATTTCAAAATGTGAAAGTTGTCTTGCACATAATGAGTAAAGATAATGCTCCTCACAGGTAACAAGGACCCATAAATATTTTCTGGATAAGTAAAAATTACAATTTCATTTTTTATTATTATTACAAACTATATCTCTAATGTATGTATACTATGAATATCAGTAACTAACATGTTATTTACTTCATGAAATTCAATTACTACCATAATTCTTTTATACAACTTATAAATATATACACGAATATAGTCTAATAAGACAAGGACTTAATACCTTTTTTATATGAACCTCAACATTGAATTAAATCCACACATAACATAAATAATTATATAATTAAAACATCATTATAGAGCATTTCATTATCATCTATTATCTCACTATTTAACTAAAATATACGATTTTATGTAATAACCAAGTTAGTGATTATCACATCCAAGATTTACAGGATCAATTTCAAAGGAACTCTCTTCATCAGATGTGGCATGTCCAATATTAATTGTTATATATGTTTTAACTTTCACACTTTAAAATAAAACAAGAGAAATCCATTAAATATAAATGTAATACAAGTCTATTCTAATTTGTGTAAAGGGTTGTTGGAGTTTGGGACAGATGATGAAAGGAATTTCCTTAAAACCAGTGCTGTGAGTCATATTACAATAGCCCACAATTCAGAATTTGGATATTATATAACATATCTTAGTAAAATAAACTAACAGGGCACAAAATGCTCTCATTCTTCAACATAATCATCATCATCATAATAATAATAATGATGATGATGTCAAGGCTCTGTAATGTATTATTTACATAATTTGTTATGTTATGTTTGCACATTTAATTTAATTGGTGAGTTTTATATAAAAGGAATTAAATTTCTGCCTGACTAGAATATATTTGACTATGTGCTTATTAATTATGTAAAAGAAAACATATCAACTATTGTGAATTTTATGAAATAAATATCTTCTTTACAAATGTATAAATATATATATTAATGGTAAAATAACTGATTATATTTTCATATAGATATAATAAACACCTCCATATTTCCCCATTCTTTTTAAATTCACTTAAATAAAGATGTAATAAAAGACAAATGACCCCCAAGATGCATTTCATGCTGAACCAGCACTCATCAGTTGGCCCAGGTCACTATCTCTCACATATATCTTTATTATATGAAAAGTATTTATCTAGAGTAAATTGTTACATTTTCATTTACCACTGTCAAACTCACTCTACTCACAACTCCAACGCCATCCATTTCAGATAAATACAGTAATGTTTGATAATGATTAGTAATGGTCATTATTATATTTATCTGAAATGGATGGCGTCGGAGTTGTGAATGGAGGGAGTTTGACAGTGGTAAATGAAAATGTAACAATTGTAATTTCTATTTACCCAGAATACAATTATATGTATGCTTGTTATTTATAAAGAGCACCATATTTTAATAAATGTGTGTTTCAACTTTCAAATTGAAATAAGTAAATTAATGAATGGGAAATTCATTTCCTATGTATTTGAAGTAAATTCTGCACTATCAATTAGCAAATGGTTTCTTAGGATTAGTAGCCGAAATATTAAAATTTACTCAGTTTAGTTCATTTTTCATATTAGACAATAGGATAGGTAATAAAAAAAAAAGATTCAGGTATATACTGATCTAGATAATACAAAATCTTACTTTAAATGCAGTGTCAAGTATTCAATCCCATTAGGGAGAAATTTTCTGTGAAGTAAATTAGACTTATTTTTACTCACAAAAGCAGCTGACATATTCTCACGTTATTACTATTGTATGGGTTAAGCTAAAAGTTATTTTATAGTAATATTATTTTATTAGCACAGTTGTATTTAATTAATTATTCCCATTTTAGTAAGCATCTTATTAAAACACTTAAGTAGTATTTATATATTGGACTATTTCCATCATCTAATATAAGTATTGAATTTCTTTAGAAAAATCTAAATTTATTTAAATATTCCAATTACATTCAACTGATAGTAATAGCACACAGGTTAGCATATGCACGAGTTTTGAGAAGTATTATTCTCTCTTCTTCTTCAAGTATTGTTGGTCTGACCAGTAACAGTACTAGCATGGGAATCGAACCTGGAGTCTTAGATTCTTGAATATTTAATTTTAAGGTGCTCTAACCTGTGTGCTATTACTAACAGTTGAATGTATTTGGAATATTTAGATAAAGTTAAATTTTTATAAAGACATTTAATACTTTTATTAGATGGTGGAAATAGTTCAATATATAAATACAACTAAAATACCATTATCACAAAACTTCAGGAAAACAGTTAATTAAGTACTTATAAACAAAATTAAAAATTTTAAAAACATTTCAGTACCCTCCCCCATCTTCAATAATACTATATTATTGTTGTTGTTTTTTTTAAAAAAGTCAACTTTTAAATAGAAACAATCCACCCTGATTAATATTCTTTTCCACTCTGTCAGTTTTCATGAATGACCTAACTTAAAGGAATATGGCTGGTTTGATCATCAGCCCATATCACTAAAAGTTTTTCTCTTTTCATAGTAAGGCCATTTACCAAATTGTTACCACTAACTATACAATAAACTATACTTTTTTATATGCACCTATGATCAGTGGACTTCTATCAATCAGTTTAGTATCTACTGTGTGAATGAAATCATATAAACTAAATGTGATGACTATTTTACAAAAGAGACATAAAATAAAGTAATGAAAATCTATTTTCTGCTCACTAAATTATGATGTATACAATAGAACATACAATGAACACTAGAGAATAGACATATTTGGAGTGAAAACTAAGTTTCTATTTAGTTGGTTTACTTCTTTCTATTTCTAGTTGTAAAAAATGCTGCACTATACAAACTTTTTGTCTAAAAGTATTCTCCTAGATACGTATACTGTAATAATTTTAGCTATGTGCCATAAAAGTAGAATTTAAAAGTTGAATTAGGTTTGACATTTAACAAAATCAAAACCAAATTCCTGTTTTAAAAAAAATCAAAATCAAAATTCTTGAAAAATGACTGAAATCTAGAACTTAAATTACTAATTTAGTACACCTTTTCTTATCCCCAAAGGTAGAAATGTATATAATTTTTCTAAAAGTATTCTTCTAGATGTTTATTTTATAAAAAAATTTAATTATATGTCATGAAAGTAAAAGATGAAAGCTGATAAAACAAAATGGGCATAGGGTCATTAATATAATTCATTTATAATTCTAAGGTGTATGTAATTTGCTTATATAGAATGTTTCTTATATATGTAAATAGAATTTGAACTCAGATTTTATAGTCTATTCATCCACCACTCTATCTCAAGCAACCAATACCTATAACCACACAATATGAAAAAAGTGCATGATTCCTAATATATATATATATATCATGAAAAGCCAGCATTCATCAGTTGGGTCAGATCATAATCTCCCACACATATATAATCAGTGCTCAGTTTATATTAAATAGCAATTCTTTAAACTTTAATGGATAGATTTCAATCTGATCACCCTTCCAACTATTCGCCAATCTATTTCATTGAAAAACTAATGATTAAACACTCAAAACCTTTGTTGGATTTAATATTATAGTCATACTCATGTAGTCATTAAAGTTTGAGGAATTGCTGTCTTAACACAAACCAAGCTCTGATTGTATATATGTATGGAAGATTAGGAGTGCTGGTTTTGCACTAAATACATATATTGGGTATCATATATCTTTTTTACATGTATTGTCATGTGTATCAATTGCTTGAGATAGAGTGAAGATTGAATAGACTGAAAAATCCTGAGTTCAAATCCCTCTATTTACATATTAAATTCAATTATGTTTTTTATTTCCGGTGGGAAAAATGTTATAATTTTAATTATGTATATGTCAAACGTTGGTGGCCGAGTGGTTAGCAAGTAGAATTTGAAAACTGATTAATGCTCAAAATTAAAAAAAAGTTCAAAATAAAATGCCAGTAAAATTATAGAAGATAAGTGCTAAGCATGGAATCATTAAGTTGATGTCATAAAAATTCTGCAATAAGCACTATGAGATGAAATAACAATCACATGTTATAAGTAGAGTTAGACATCATTATTACATTTTGTGAATTTATTTGCATGATTGTTTTTCTGCAGTTTATTCAATTTTACTAAATTTTGGCTTTTTTAAAAAATTCTTTTTGTGTACATATAAATATTAAATTTAATTATGAGCTAAATAAATAGTGTCAAAAAAAAGATTTTAAAATCATGTCATGAATTGAATCATTAAATCAAAAAATGCCATTAGCTGAAGTTAAAAAAATAATTCCAAGAAGTATCATGTGGATAAGACTTTTTGCAGTGTTTCAGTTTTGTGTAAAGCATTAGACACCTTGAGTTTATTTGTTTAGTTTTTTTTAGTTATTTTTGTGCACATTCAAATATTAAGGCTATAAAAATAGTTTTGAAAAATTTGATCAATAAGGAAATGAAAAAAAATCAGTTCTAAATTAAAAGTTGAATATGGAAGCGCTAAATTGGGAAATGTCATCAATTAAAACAAAAGAATGGTACAATGCATTGTTAGCCGAGAGGTATCGCAGTCACCATGCAAGCAAGTAGTTGGTTGCAGACGGTTGTGGGTTCACGTCCCGGCCGATGCTATGACACATGGAAAAAAAAAAGAATGGTACAACAAGCAATACTAAGTAAAATAAGATGTAAAAAAATACTTTTTTAAAAATAATCCTTCTATTTAAATAGCAGACTAAAAAATATAAAATAACAAAGTAATCCACTCTCAGTTAATTTGCCATTCTTGGAAAATATTAGAGACCTTAAAAATCTAAACATTTTATAAAATAATTGAAAATTGCAGGAATATTGTCATTTCATAAAAGCATTTGAGGCACAAATAAAATAAAAAAAAACTCAAATGCTTTTATGAAACAATATTCCTGCAATTTCCAATTATTTTATAACAAGTCTAGATTCTAAAGATCTCTGACATTTTTCAACAATGGCAAATTAACTGAGGGCATTACTTTGTTATTTTGTACTTTTTAATTGACCATTTACAGAAAATTTGCATTATTTATGAAAAAATCTTTTTTTTTACCATCTTATTTTTTTTTACTTTTCAGTTATATTTACATATTATTTTAAAAAATGATTAAAACTACAAAAATCTGAGAAAAAATATAATTTAATAATAAGACTTTAAAATAAAAAATATGCCCTCTAACAAGTAAATTCTAAATTTAAATATCATGTCATCATCTACTATATAAAAATATTTATGTATTGGCTTTTTAATTAATTTAAATAAGTAAGTAAATCAATATTAACAAAATTTTATTCTAAAAATGTAACGTTTCTTTCAGATATATATATATTTTAATTAATTTAATTAATTAAATATGATATTCAAAATTTTATTTTATAAATGTAATATTTCAAATGGTTCAGTTGCTAAGGAGTTTTCTTGGGAAGCATAAGGATATGGGTTGTGAGTTCAAGTTCTAAATGGGGCAGATTTTTTTCATTGTTAATTCAAAAATGTGGACATATTGTTAGAAACATATATAGAACAAATTAATATAAAAGCATCCAATAACAAATAGATACATAACACCTTTCACAGTATTTCAGGTTTGAATCAAGTATGAAAGAAATCCATTATATTCTTGTGATCTTATGTCTTTAGTTGTTTTTTTGCTAATTTGTTCTTTACGAACATGAATAGATATTAATTTTAATCATGAGACAGATAAACATAACCAAGAAGTTGATCAGTACTGAAGTGAAAGAAAATAGACGGATTTATTTAAATTCTGAATTTAGTAAGATTGGATCAATGATTTATATCATTATGAAAAAATGATGAATTAAAAAGTAAACAGATAGTAAAAATAAATTCACTTTGAGCAGCTTATATGGCAACATTTGTGAAAGCTAATAAAAACATCTTACTAATGAGGGTTAATAAAAAGAAAATGGCAAGTAAGAGAGGTGATGAGACAATCATTTGTGAAAACAAATTGTTAAATTTCTTTGCAATCTTCTAGTAATTTTTATCAGCAAAGTTCATGAGATTCAGGTCAGAAATAACTGGATTCCATAATATTATAGGCATAGTGAGACTTCTAGTACAAAAGAAGACCACTGTGCTATGTCATAAGAAAGTCAAAGTTCTTAAATCAATACTTTGGTATTATGATGTTAAAAGATTACTTTTCTTTAATAATAACTATAGTATATATAAGTAATTAAATTTATATATATGTTTTTGATTTATTCTCCTGCTTAAATGGTTGTTTTGGCTGATAACTTGGTCTTAGCCACGAACCTGGGACAAATTATCCCCAAATATATGTATTTCAGTATTAATTACAACACCCAGTGATATAAGGAATGGTATTTTGGGATCAATTAAATTCATTTTAGTAGACTCCACTATATAGCATATTTTATTAACACAGTTACAGTAAGTATTTTATAAAGAAAATTAAAAAGAAATTTGAAAATGTATTATCATTTAGTTAATATAAAAAAAAAATAGTTAAAAATAATAGCATAACATTTAAAATTTTTATAGTTTTAAAATTGCCAGTCTATAAGATAAACTATTACAAATGAATCAAGACAGATGTCACATGACTTAATTTAAACAAGCTTGTATTACAAATGTTTTATAAAGGGCTCGCAAATAAGCTTTGCAGAATATCCTCAACCTCAGACCGGTTTCTGCTACTGACTTCATCAGTGAGGTGCCAGGATATTCATGCATTAGATTAAAAATACTAGGACAAGTCCAGCACTTTATCTAATAAATAATTATTAAGTAGAAAATTTGAAACTTTCAGACATTCATATGTCTTCCAATCCAGCTATCTAACTTAAATAGCCATATGGGATTGAACTAAATTCAGATACACCATATATTAATAGCTTTAGCAATATAAAATCACCAAAGCCTTAATAGCAAAAACTAAAATTACAAATAAATCAAGTCAGATGTCATATAAACTATAAACTACTAGTGCATACTGCTGAAAAGATCATACACTATAAGTTAAAACCAGTTCACTATAATAGAAAGTCTTTAAGTGGTAAAGTTATTGAAAGAATCACTAGATACTAAGAAAGTTTATGTCGAATACATTAGTAATTGTTTGTGTTACTGTGAATAGTTTTTTGGTACTTCCAATTGCCAAAACTATGAAAATTAGAAGCTTCCAAGAGATATATTCTGTGAAACTCAGACACAAATATTATTTCCATCAAAACGTTTTTTATTTGTTGAACAATAATAGCATAATACTATTTAATGTCTCACCAATAAAATGCATTTTTCAACCATAAGAAAATATCTTAAATAATAATATTTAAACACTATTTGTGTATTTATGTATCTATTATCCAGTCAAATAAGCATAGTTGATATTCTTTTGCAAATTGTGTACATGAATAAAAAACAATTCTTAGCTACTTGCATTAGTTATAATTGATGTTTTTTACTGTTGCTTTTTGTAAAGAAAATATTATCAAGTAAGCATATACTATATTACTGTTAATGTTATATGCAGTAAATAATATTTATTTAGTCAAATATAAAAATTAGACCATTAAACATTAAAGTCAATATAATGCAAAATTCAATTACTTGTATCTTACCATCATCTTTAGTTTAATTAACTTAATCTTTTTTATTTCATTTAGAAATAAAGAGAAAGTTTCACAGCAGAACTAAGAAACCCAAAGATTGAAAATAAAAAAAATATGCACTACAATAAAGAAATTAACTGATAATTTTTTAACTGAGGATTTTATTTTAAATACAATAAACAGTAATAATTTATGATGATCATATCTGTGATTGCAAAAGGCTAAAAATACATATTCATTTTTAAGGAAATGATAGCATTACTTAGAATTTAGAACATTTGGGCCTATAACACTTGGGATCCTCCAACCACCACCATCTCAAAGATATATAGACATAAATTTGATACGGTAACACTAACAGTAGTATTATGATAAATATCAAGGTATAAAAAAGCTATTTTTTTATGTATGTAACTTTCAGAACATTCATGATATTTTTAAAATAGATATTGGTATTTATACCAAACTAGTGGACACATAATAAGTGTTCAATAAATCGGTATCCAACTAGTTTTAGATACAGAATAAAGGTCACAGGTTGATCGGTGTTAATCAGATGAGCTTTAATTCATTAATTATAAAAAAGACATACAATCATAATATGAGCATACTCCTACAAGCAGAGGGCCTACAATTATTTTAGGGAATAAGTTTGATTTAAAATACTTAGCAATTTGAAAAAAAAAATACTCTGGAAAAAAAAAAGCAAACATTTGGTGAAACAAATAAATTTTATTACAAACGCTAATGATTTTCCTTTTCTCATGAATTATTATCCACTGATGATAGAGTATTGGTCATTAAGTTGTCATATGAAGTCTAATATACTTATTCATGAGGCATCAGTTTAGCATGTGATAAAAATTGGTTTATTATTACTCCTTCCCTATCACACAGAACTTATATAGAACATTTTTTGTTGAAAAAGGCATATACATATAAATATAACATTCACTGTTCAGTTATTGAAATCTATTTTTTAATATATATTTTAAAGTCAGTTTATGTTAAATCCTAACACATTGTAAAAAAAAAAAAATCATACTAATAAGCAATTTGGTTATTTTTATGTGATATTTAAAAAAATAATTATATTTTAGATGTTTCCATTCTTTATGTTTTACTGGCTATTAGCCTCTTCTCTCTATATATATACCAGTGAAGGAGCATGAATTTTTTAGGAATGGAAGCACACTACATAATCTTTTTTTATAATGTTTTTATTTTACTTGCGCAACAATTTTTATGTAATAGCTAATATATACATATTATGTACATCTAGAAAAATCTGGAACTCTTTTATCTGTTAATCAGACCATGATTAGTTTAAATATAGATAATATGTTATCAATATATTTTTATCTTCCCAATTCTTTTAACATTCTTAAAAGTTTTAACTGTAAATTAGATCTTAGCATTGTTTGAACTTCTTATAATCAACGAAAATGCAAGAATGAGTTAATCGAGTTCAATCCCTATGTATTTAAAAACATTTCGACTGTTGATATTCCATTCAAAAAATAATGAATTGCTGATTCTAATCAGATTGTGATTAATTTAAATATAGATAATACATCATCAATATATTTTTATCTTTCCAATTCTTTTAACATTCTTGGTAGTTGTTTTATAGACACCCATGCTGCATGATGATGCGATTTATGTGCTAAAACACATAAAAATGCCATTTACGTGGCCAAACGTACTACACATTACAGGCCACATTCAGTGAATTCACACACTTCACACTTTTTTACAGTGTCATGTGAGAGTGTGGATCTTACAATTATGTACAAATGGTTAATTGTAAATAAAGTTTAATTTTTTTTATTGAAATCACACGATTTGACCAAGCAATAATTATCAGAGAATTTACATACTTCTGTAGTCAAGTTTTAAGGTGCAAAACCTTGTCAAAGGGTATGTCTAAACAATACTTTAAAAGAGGTAACACATCAAATAATGTATTCTCGCTAACCTCAATGAGACAAAGAACACAACGCAGGAAAACCTAGACACTCGATTTTTGCAATTAATGACCACTTTGTTCAAGCTATATGTCTGATATATTACTGTAGCCATGAACAGCTTTTTTTAAAATTTATACCAAAAAAAGAAACCATAATAAATGTGAAATTTGTTGATGCATACATTAATAATTAATGCTAGTATTAAGGAATTTAATTAAGATTTGGAATGGACTATGAATGATACGCAACACATTGTTTATAATTTAATATATTTTAATTCTTAAATATAGATTAAATAAACATAAGTGCATTGAACAACACACGCAGGTGGGTTATAAAGTAAAAATATATAAAACAAATATTAGCAAGTAATAAAATAACTGAATAAGTTATTATTTAACAAGCGTTTAGAGTTTTAGAATTTAATTTAAAAATAGGCAAGTTTTTATTATTAAAATACATTTAAATTTTAATTCCAAGTTTCATTAATTGCTATCTTAAGAAATTTATTGTTTTCTAATTATTGTTCAAAGGTTGCAATGAATATACTAATTAGGGAATACATAAGCAGGGCCAATGTCTATAAGATCCTAAGGATAGCTTGATTTTGGTTGTTGCTGATTGCTTACCAATGTTATATAAAAACAGATAACTTTTTTTAAAAGAGTTTGTAAACATTTTATTATATATGTGTGTGAGACTATCCCAGGAATTGAAATTTATATACCAATGCATTTAAATAGTTTTTAACTGATAATATTTCAAATTTATATTATTAATTTAAAAGAATTGTAATGCTTTTTTAAATGTATTGCATTATGGCTTCTCTCGCAAATATATGTAAGTGGTTACACACATATAATAATGTTCACACAACTTCATTTAATTAGATCATTTTATTAATTTTAAATTTATAACTGCATATACATTACAAGCATACAGACATTAATATATATTAAAAGTGTGCACATCCACACATACACATAAATATACGCTATTACATATCAAAATAAATTATTAGGATTATATACGTGGACTGTGAGGGTTTGAACTGTTGGAAAAGATACTAACTATGATGGAACATAGTAGGTGAAATCAGATGATGTCTAAATAATACCGTTTCAAGTGGAACCAGAAAAAAAAAAAACCTAATAAGTTTTAATTTTTTTGATGTTGTTTTAAAAACAAAAACAAAGAAACCAAAAAAAAAAAAAAACTTACTAATTTTAGTATTTATTTTTTAAACAAAAATAGGAAACCAAAAATACAACCGTAATAAGTGTACTAAGTTTTACGTTGAAAAAAAAAACCTTACTAACTTTAGGATTAATTTTTTAAACAAAAATAGGAAAACAAAAATACAACTGTAATAAGCGTACTAAGTTTTACATTTAAAAAACAAAGCCCCTCCCCCCCAAAAAAAATAACCCCAAAAAATATTGATTTTATTTTATATTTATTTATTTTGTTGATGTTAATAAAAATCAATGTTTACAAAAAAATAAAATAAAATTTGTGTTTAATTTATTTGTAAATAAAAAAAAAAGTAAAAAACAAGGAATTCAAATAAAAAAAAGGCCTGGGAATGTTCAAAAGTTATATTTTTCAAGAAAAACAATGCCCTCATGTGACATGGATGTCTATAAAACAACTATCACATTCTTAAATGTTTTAACTGTAAATTAGATCTTAGTATTGTTTGAACTTCTTATAATCAATGAAAATGTGAGAATGAGTTAATCAAGTTCATTCCCTATGCATATAAAAACAATTCAACTGTTGGTGTTCTATTAAAAAAATAATTGAAAAAAAAAATTGAAAGGGAATTTTTTTAATTGAATTTTAATTAAAGCTTTTGAAAGTTTTAGTAAATTTTTCTACGGAAGCACTCATTCCGTTCAATACATGGACACTTCATCCCTGATATATACATATGTCTTTATACATTTTCCATATTTTTTGATTAACTAAATTGATTAAAAATTCTCAAACCTGTAAACCTTTTTCAAAAACATGAGATGAATTGAACGTTCAGATAATTTTCTTAAATTTAATTTACATCAAAGGTCATGAATACCTATGAAATCTAACAATAGCATTTATCACATAAACTTCTTATTGAAATGCTAAGTTTTGTATTGTATTGTCACAACACACTGAATTGATTTTAAAATTATTTAATGGTAATATGAAAAATAATAATAATTGTTAAAATCTGAAGAAATTTAGTTCTTGGCCTATGGGCTATCTTAATTAGTTTGCAGAACTTATGATTTGCACTATAAAATGAGCAATAATACCTTGCTTAATGTTAAATACAAACCACAAATATTGACCTAAAATTTAAAAATTTTTTTTACATACTATCTTTTAAAAATATTGAAGAGATTCCACAATTTAATATTTTCTAATAAAGCCTTTGTTTTCATAGGTTGGTCATCTGATGTGCTACACATTTTACATTATGATCAAAACTGAAAATGTTAGATAGCCCTTAATGTGAAAGTAAAAAAATCTTTGTGGGTTTGCTAATCATGTTATTTTTAACTCTTAATTGTAAAAACATGTTATATTTTTCTTATACAATTTGCAGAATATTATCAGAATAATTTTAGCTAATATATATATATTTGAATGTCTTCATTGCTTGAAAGTTCATAAAAAATTTGAATGTCAGAAACACCTCTAGAACTTCACATTCCAGAGTCAGAATTTTAACTGGTTGAATCAAAATGATATTGTTACATCTATGTTAAAACTGGATATATTATTCAAAATTACTACCAAACATATGATAAGTAGAAATGGCTCATTTCTGAATGATAATTTGATATCATAAGCTTATTTGCAATTGATGATTTATAAACAAACCTATCCCATAAATATTATTATTATAACATAATCTCTATTGAAATTGTTAGAATCAAGTGCAATTTTTCTTTAGATGCATGTAGAGTTACCCCCTTCCCAAATAATTGAACTCTTTCAATTATTGCCAATGTGTGGGCAGGCAGATAATTTTAACTAAAGAGTAAAACAAGACTGGAAACCTATAAACTCTTATCTATCAGCAATCAATTAGACTAAGTACCATCTTCTTCAGTATTTCTCCATAAAGGGTGTTGGAAAAGTCTTTGTCCTGCATTGGGCTATTAAAAGCTACTTTTATCTAATTAGAGAAGAAAGTAGATAAATAAATTTTAAAATGACATTTATTTTTAAGCACTCTGTTTTGGGAGATTTGAAAAATTGGCTTTACAATTATTAATATTTCTACACTAGACTTGTCAATATTTGCTTTTCTCACTGTTTTGTCAGTCTTCTTTAATAACAGAATTAATTAAATGTTTAGCAAAATGTCATCTTGAATGTTTTCCTGAAGGTTTGTGATGATTGTGTTCTAGTTGTATTTTTATATTGGACTATTTCTATCTTATAATATGAGCATTGAATGTCTTTAGAAACATTTTTTATTTAAATATTCCAAATACATTCAATAGCATATACCTAACCTTTTTGATATGCTATTACTAACAGTTGAATGTATTTGGAATATTTAAATAAAGTTACATTTTTCTAAAGACATTCAATACACATATTATATTATAGAAATAGTCCAATATAAAAATACAACTATTATCTTGAATAATTGTAATTTCTTGAAATTTATTTAATTCTACAGTTTTGAGAATGCTGAGGCACAACTTTCCATACAGTAGCAACACCCAGTGCAAGCCAGAGTAATCACTGGATGCAAGAAGATTCATGTATAAAATCCCTATCTAGTGCCTACTCATTTAATATCCCCAGACTCGTTTCTAGCTTTTGTTTCTATCAATGAAAAGCCTTTTACTGTGTGGAGAGTTTTGCCTCTGTGTTAACAGCTTATGTAAGCATAAAGAATGATCATCATGTGACCTTTAAGAATGACCAACAGAAAATACTGAAAAATAATTCTATTTTGTTATTGTTGTGTTTTCATGAACTGAATTTCTAATAATTCCAATATTTCAATTATTAAACATCTGTAACTGCTGGTATTTGAACTCAAGTACCCACCAATTTCTTTATAAAAATAGCAATGAATGTATCTGATAGAGAATTACAATTCAATACAATTTGAAGGGTTTTTGTTTGACCTTTATTTTCATCTTCTTTCCGTTATCAGACGTTTTATAAATATATATTGTTATCCATTTTTATGACAGTAATCTTTAAAACTTTATAAGAAGCTTTAACTGATTAAAAGCAAAAACAAGAACTTTTATCTTCTTAACTTCTAGATTTTAAATATGCTGATAATTGGACTAGTCTTTCCAATTTAAAAATTGTTTGATAGAAGATTCTTAATATTTTAAATGTAATCTATAAGGATTTTGGCTTAGTAATTAATGTTAAAAAAACTCACTTCTTTTTCGGCCAGTAATGAATGAAAAATACTTAGTAACTTTAAACGTGGATAGCTGAGTGCAAAAATGATTTTCGATTTAAAAATCTTGGTAGCTTATATTAAATGGAAAGGTTCCTGACAGGGATATTTTAAATGCTTTCTCTAGCTAAGCATTTATCACAAAGCTTGTTGAGGAATTGGCAATCCTCATTGTTTATAACTTACAAGCTTAAGAGAATAGGGTCATGTGATCTATGACTCTTATTTTGACTATTTGTGACCTTATATGTGTTGTTTCTGCATTTATTAAATTAAAATATGGGATATTTTTTATAGTAACGTAACTATTGTAACTAAATTTATTCTATGAAAGGTTATTTTGTTCAATTTAATGAACATGACAAGTAGACACTTTATCAATACAACATAAAGGCATTCAAACATTTTTATTTAGAATGCTCTGAAAGATTTTTAAAATATGGCAAGAATCAGATTGATATGGTTATTAGCTTCTTGGATTGATGCTTAAAATCTACTATTGTATAGGCATATCTTCATTGGATTAGAAATGGTAATAGACGACTAGAAAAAGTATTTATGGTGATCATGAGTATGGTTTTTATAGGAGAAGCTTACCATAATTACATTATAAAGATTATCTCCAAGTCAATTTAAAGAAATGCTATACTGATTGCTTTAATTGGGAAAATACATCTGAAAATAAAATACAGTGGAATGCTATAATTCAAAAAAGAAAACTTGCTTCAGAAAAAGTTTAAAAGCAAGCATCATTAAATGTTGTAAAAACAGACTAAAGATCTCGCATGTAATATATGAAGATCTACTTATGTTATGCAGATTATTTTGTATAATCATCGTAAAATTAATCTTTCGTTCTTTGTCTTTCTATCTTTGACTTTACAGTACTTGTTTATGACTGGCTTTTAATGAATGAATATGATTCTACATAATTATTCCTTTTTAAAAAAGAAATAGTTTTATTCTTTTAAAAAGTTATTTTGCAAGAAATATAATGACATAGTTGTTCTTACAAGCAATGTTAATAGTTTTGCTTTGTTAAGCGAGAATTCAAAATAGATGTGTGATCAAGTTATTTGCCTAAAAGGAAGTTCGTTGACTCAAAAAAATACAAATTAGATGAAATATGTTTATTTATCGATGAAATTTGTTTATTTATTAAAAAGTTCTATGTTTATTAATAGACCAATAAAATATATACAATGTAAAATATTATTTTTATTGATAGTTTTTTTTTATTTAATTAAATACATTATTCTTTATATGGCCTTAAACTTTAACATTTCTTTTTGTTATTCATCATTATACTGACATTAGTATAAATAAATAACAATTTTTACTTAATGCCATTTGTATATTAATAAGTTGTTTTTAAATACGAAGGTCAGCTGACCTTAATAACCCTTAGCCACATGTTAGAAAGTCCTATCTAACCTTCCCTCAGGTCACTCTGAATAGAATTCAAGTTTCAATGCAGATATGGCGAAATAATTACATACCCATAAATCTTCACATTTTTTATTGTTTAGTCTAATGTAATTATCTAGATTATTCTAAAAATCTTAAGTATTTGCATAGTTGAATCTATAATTGAATCATTCACAAATAACGAAGGAGGAAATTTTAGATTAAAACTTTATACACACAGACACGTGCAATATAAATAAAATTAAATGGGTAAATAAAAGATATATTACTATTTTATATTTAAATAATATGAATCTGTTGTTATTGCTAAATGCAATATAATGAATGGATTAAATACTGCAAAACAAAGCCTTTTCCTGTTCTCTCAGAGAATAATGGGAAATTAGTATATCATCAGACTATTCAATTGTCATTCACTTGTATCTAAATTCACTTATATCGATATTTTGTGTGAATGATGTAGTGAAAATTACACTATAGAAATATTATATATTAAGTGAATAATCTCTAGTCTAATGAATGACTAATAAAAATTATTAATATACTTCCATTAAATGGTTTGAGTCAAAGTGAGAGTGAAGTTTGACACATCAAATAAACTGTGCTAATTGGATATATATATACTGAACAATGTTAAAGATATATATGAGATTGTGGTCTGGGCCAACTGATAAGTGCTAGTTAAGCATTAAATGTGCATCTTGGGGGTCATAAATCTTATTCATGTATCTTTAGCCACATGTTTATAAGTATATCCTTCCACAAGGTGTTAAAAGCAGACATAAAACAGTACCTGCCTTACATGAGAGTGATATACTAAAAATTACACTCCAGAAATATTATACATTAGGTAGCTATTTGTTTTTTCAATAAAGAATCTTCTGTTAGCAAGCCCTTTTCAAAAATTATAATTTGAACATAGTAAGCAATTGCAATTAAATTTTTTTAATATGCTAAGTTCTGTGCAAAGACAGATTAGAGTAAGTAGGCAACAGGGTGCCATGGCAAGTGATATCTTTTTTTTTTATCTTGCTATCCCCTTGTCAAATAATAAGTAGAAAGTCATGAAATGTCTTAATATTATTAACAAAACTTATTTTAAGCATTAATAACTGCATCATAAAATAATAATGGCTTCTTTTATTATAAAGAAGCCTTTAATTAGAAATCATTATATAATAAGAAAATTAGTAATAATAATAGTAATAATACAAGAGTAGCAAGTTCTACATTAATAAAAATATAATGATGGAAATTGACATTGTATATTATTTTCATTTAAACATAGATGTTTATCTTAGGTAGCATATGAAATTTGGTTCTATGACTAAATTATTAAATTAGGATGGCATATACAATCATACATGTTGATTGCATACAAGTAAAAATAGTAGTATTAATTTCAAATTACTTTATTTGAACTTATTCATTGGATAGAGCTGTTTCTAATTATATTCATTCCACACAAGCAGTATTTATTATTAAATCTGATATATTTCATCCCAAGCTCTCCTCACATGTTGTGCATAATTCATGTACTGTTGATAAGTTTTAATTACAACAGAATATTTGTTTAATAAACTGCAAGTGTATAGTATTTTTCTATATGCACATATATATATATGCAAACGCTTTTAAAAAAATATGTATAGTATGCATATATAAATTAAATTTATAGTATGAAGAAATTTTTTTTAAAAAAATGTAGTTATCAATAATAAATTGAGGAAGCACATTTACATATATATCTATGGGTATTCACTCATTCATATTTATTCAATAATAAAAATAATAAAAAATATTCTATACTGTATTTTTATTTTTTAAAATAAAAAAAAACAGTGAAATGTCAGATTTTCATTAAGTTAAACATACTCTGGTTTATACTTCTTTTTCAAAAACTTTTTCCCCCTTATGGAAACATTAGGAGCCATCTTGTTATAAGCAGACAATAAATAGTTTTTTCTCATTGTTTTTTAAGTTTTTAAGTCTATATAAGCTTTGGAATTTATACATTCGATCTTACTTGCCATTACTCACTTCAGATTCTTGATTAAACTCGTTAAATTTTAAGCTTTATAGTTAGAAAACATTTTATGTGAATATTGTACTATGTCAAAGCAAAAAATAAACTGTATGTATTGTCAATTTAACTCAAAGAAATGTTATTAAACATGATCAGAGCTCCAAGATGGAAAAATGATATTAATAAACATGATTGGTGCTGAACCCCAAACAGGAAAATGGCTCTGCTGTATTGTAAAATTTATGAATTTTAATCTATTTTTTTCTTTATTTACATTTTTTTTGTTTGAATTAGTATATATTACAAAGATGATGATATATTCAGTATCCATAATCCAGTGGCACTTAAGATTTCATAATTCATTAAAAATATCCAATATCTATGTAGCAACAATGGTCCAAAAGTAATATTAAAATTTGTTCCAATAAGATTACCAAAATAAATTCATCAGAAAAATATTTAATACAGTGAATATCGTGACTTCACTGTATTATCAAATTCATTATTTTATCACTATATACTGAATTGAACACTATATTCATTTCAACACCAACAAAAAAAATTTTAAACAATCAAAATGATAAGCAAATTTGTTTTGTTTGTTGTTGTTTTTTTTTTAAAAAAAAACTAAAACAAATAGTTCAAAATGGAACTAAAATTTATATAAATCAATTTTCTTTCCTTATTCATTGGGACTGGATTCTTTCTTCATTCAGACCTATCAAATCTTCACTATGTTTAGTGAAAAAAAAGATGAACACCACTAGGTGTTAATCTAACTTGGAACACTTTACATGATATTTGTAATAACTCTAGTTAAAATGAAGAAACAAGCCTATTTTAAATGATAGAGCTGGAAATTACAAGAGTATATTATTACCATAAATGAACTGTTTTAATATTTGTCAGAAGGTAAAAAAATTTTTTCTAAGTTTTATACTTAAAGAACTGATTGAACTTTATCTTAATTTTTTTGAGTTTGTATTTAACACTTATTAACCCAGATATTATATTGTAGAAATTGAGTTTAAAAAAAAAAAAAAAAAAGCTGTATTATTATATATGTTATATTAACCATTTGCATGTTAAGCATTTGTTACTTTGTATAAATTGTCAGTTTAAAAGAAAAGAGTAAAGAAATAATGATAATATAAAATTCAATATTCATGCATTAATTGTTCATGTGTTAAATTATTATAGATAATGAAGTAATTGTATTCAATGGGTTCATTTATTCATAGTTAATCCTATATTTAATTACTGAGAATTAGATTTTATGTAGGTGGATTTATAATCTATATATACACTTGTTTGTTCACTGCTAAATAGTTATATACACATCCATATGGGAGAATACATTAATTGGCATTGAAACGAGCCATCCCTATATAAGTTGTAGTTATATTGAATTAGGGTTAAGACCTAAAAGATCATTCTAACAATTACTGTTATATACAGATAGAGGTTATGTTTTATTGAATTAAGAATTAGGACAAAAGGCCACTCCTTATAGTTATTTGTTATATAGATAGTTTTGATGTCTATCTCATATAGATAGAATATGTGTATGTATTAATACTAGAAAGCATAAGAGTCAAAGAAATGATTTATATTTATGGGTTTATACATATGTAGAGTTATGTTTTAAGTTTATTGAAATTGGGGTTTGATATATGACAAATGTACTCTATTATTTATAATTATATTAATAATATAATGTTGTGCGCATATGGGATGAGACAATAATATATAAAGGATTAGAGAAAAGACTTTGTCAAATGAAAATAAATTGTATATCAGTTAATAATTATATTTGTTAATTTCTTGAAATGAAGATTTTATGGTCTACATTCATTCATCGGGATTAACTTATGTTCTTCACAAACTAGCCAGATATTTAAAATATGGATTGTATGTAGTGATCACTGTTATTCGGCAAAATAAAATATTATTTAAAATATACGTGTTGATTTATTTCCTGATAGTTAAAGTCAGGTGGTGTCCATATTAATTATATAAAAAAATGTAAATCATTGAAATATGTTTAGATTGACCATTACAATCTGAGACAATCAAGAATGTTTTCTTTAACACAAGCAGAGATTTGTTTTTATTAATGCTTTTATATTAACTATCCTGTCTGTGTTTCTGCCACAATGTCCACATTTTTGTCTTGGTTCTGTCAGGTCATCCATATTTTTGAATTTTTAACAATGAAAAAAAAATCTGTTCCCATCAAAGTGATAAGAAAATTGTGTTTAATTTGTCTGCTACCCTTTCCCCCTTTAGGTGAGACTCAATCTAGGAATGTTAGCTATCAGTAGACCTTGAACATTTCACTCCATTGATTAGAGACTGATGAAAAGAAAAGAAATGTTTGGAAAATTGAATAGATCTGACAGATTCTGCTTTCTACTTTAATATTCAAATATTATATATAATTAGAAGGAACACAGATTTTCAATTTCTCTTCAACTATCCACAACTGATACACATGACTCCATACATGTGAAAAAGATAAATGATCTCCAATATATATATATAATTATTTCATGCTGAACCAGCATTCATCAGTTGGTCCAGATCATTATTTCACACACACATATATTATCAGTGCTCAGTTTATATTAAGATAGCAAATCTTCAAGCTTTAATGGACAGGCTTCAATCTTCTCCATCCTCCAACTCTTCAGCCATCCATAACTTTAAAAATCTGATGATGAAATGCTCAAAACCCTTGTTGATGCCAATATTGTTGTCATATCCATGTTGACTTTAAATTATTTTGACCCCTCACATATAAGACCTTAATATGTCCATTTAAATATACAGAAGAGGGATGGGCAGAATTCAGTGAATCTGTAATATTTGAATATAAATATAATGTATATACTGAATTTTAGATATAATTAGAGATTTGAACACAGAGTTTCAAGCTCCCTTCAGCTATCCACCCCATCTTATATAACCAATACACTTTTTTTTTTGAATAATTGATCACATGTTTCATGATAATATAATAAATGTCTATATTGTTACTATAGAACAAGTTCCAATATAAAACAATAACTTGATATAATGATGTATAAACACAGTTCATGTATTGGTATGTTATCTCTTAGTCTACAGATTTGCTGACTTTTCAATAATATATATAAAATCACATGCTCAGTTGCTTAGAAAATTACAGATGTATTTATTACTAGTAATAGCTTATTTTAGAATTTCATTTAACACTTATTACAAAGCATGAACTCAAGGAGTATAAAAAATCTTAAGAGATCTGGGGTAATTTAAAACTATCAAGTCATTTCATTTTAATTTGTTTTCTTAGTTGCTATTAGTTTGTATGCCTTAAAAAAATTAATTGTTACCATAAATATATTAAAGGCACATTTTTATGAATATCTAATATTATTTTAAATATTAAATATCAAGTAATTATTATTCTGTACCAGTTTTCATAAAGCTGAGAATTATTTAAAAATAAATAGTCAGATAACTGATAAACTGCCTTTTAATAGCCCACTTTTAAGGCAAGGAACTTTTCGACGGCCAGCCCTTTTCCTCATTTTCTACATTGAAAAACAGTCATTCCAATTGCTAGATTGTGACAGTTTGAATAGGTATTGCTTCTTATTTTAACCACTATCTACAAATAGCCAGATAGTCATTTACTAACCAATATTAGACTGTTAGCTAATTAACAATATAATGGCTATCTTAAAAAAAAGTTTTAAAAAATCAAATTTTATTTGAATTAGTCTTAGCTCAATATATCAGCAAGGAAGGTGAATGCAATACAACTACTGTAAATCTCTTATAGCAAATACAGCCTTTAAATAATTCAATGCAAATAAGTTTTCCCACAATCTCTCAACAGAGAAGCAGTGAAGACAATATTACTCCAGTCTGCTGATGATTTATGCGTGATGTTTTTGTTTTTTTATTATTACTGGTTTATTTTCTAGCTAAAAATAATTAAATTTCCATTGACTGAAAAATAATTTAATATCTACATAAATTTCAAGTTTCATTAAGCATTATATGACAAGATCTTTGACAATAATATAAAAAAAACACCATGGTTTATTTAAAAAAAAAAAACAGTTTAAAAATAGGAAACTTTATATATATTAGAAATATTCAAGATATTTACATTGGTGAATAAAATGCATTTTAATCTTTTCCAGACGGAAAAATGATTTATTTGTGTTAAATAATTAATATCTTAAGAAATATGTTTTGAATTTATCATAATTAATTAAAAGCAAATTTAGTTTAATTACTAATAGATTACGTTTTTCTTGTTCTACAATTTTTAAAATAATAAACTAGTTTTCAAATGATAGCTTTTTTTCCTCAGATATTGTTATTAATAAAATCTGTTAGATGTGCACACACACACACATACAAATCCCCTATGTGTTTTGGTGCAACAATAAATTCTGGAGCTCAAGATATTTGAATCACAGCCCAATTCTAACACTTTGATGTTTGAACTTCTTAATAATTCCTTAGCAATATTTAACGCTATTGTGCCATGTAATTGTTGAATAAAAAGTTATATACAGTGTATTTATTTATAAAATCATATTTATAGTGTATTTATAAGAATTTATGTCTCAATTTAAAAGATTTTATTATAATTTTCAATGTAAAGAACACCTTTTCTTTTAATAACAAATACTTTTAAATTTTTGTGGGATTTCATTCACAATTTTTTTTTTTTTGGTAAAAATATTATTTTAGGAATTTGCTACTGTATTATAATGTATTTAAAAAATAATAAGACATAATTTAAGTGTATATTTTATGACCAACATTTTTATGATAAATAGATATGTTTGGAATTAATCATCTTTGTTTTAAAGTTAAAAAGAAAGATAAATAGAAAGCCATCTTGAAAGAGATCTTTTTGTTGTATACACTATGTTCTTTGCCAGAAAGCAGTTTTATGCAATAACATGCTACAAGCTAGATTGCCACTGCATTCCATTCTTTTAAAATAACTTTAAGAAACTCAGTTCTAATATATAAACTTTAATAAGTATATAAGTTTGAGAATATTGATGCAAACTATTGCTATAGTCTTTAATTGTAAAATTTTATTTTACTAATATGCAAATCTCTAGCTCTTGATAAACATTCTAAAAGCATTATCATAATTTAAAATAGTTTAAAATAAATTGGATAATTGATTTAAAATTCATTATTTCTAGCCTAAGTATTTCAGATAACTCTATTTAAAAAAATAAGTTAACACAATTGTCTTTTGCTGTGACTAGAAAATATTTCAATTATCTATTATATCAGTTATCTGAGTTTTAATTTTGATGTGTTACACAAACACTCAAACTTAGAATCTTTTATTGCCTTTTAAAAATCTGTAATTAATAATTTGTAAAGCGCATACTCATTACATAAGTAATATATATTATATATTAAGGCTATAACCTTAAGACTATGTCCGTAGATGTGACAGTAGGGACCTTTACAAGACAAGAGCGGCCACTCTTATTTTCAACCTACTTTCTAATTATATAGGTAAATCTAAAACATTTTGATTTCAGAGTGTGAAGCTATGCTGCTCTTTTAAAGTTTGTTAATCTTGTGTTAAGATTTGTAGAGGTCCCTACTGTTGCATCTAGGCACATTCATAGTCTTAAGGTTATAGCCTTGATATATATATTACTTATAAATAAAATATATAAATTCTATTTAATAAGAAAAAAAAAATTCAAGCCTATTTTGATGGCTAGTCATGTTTCAGGTCTTTGCTATTTGCTATTATATGTACCATCTAATTTCTTAATGAATTAATAGAAGGTGCCTAAATGCACTGTTATTACAATAGATAGATTTGGAGTGTTGACTGTAGAATTTAAATCAAAAGAAATAAAGCATAACTATGTCCATGTACAAAAAAAAAATCTTGACTTTGAGTAATAGCCATCTTCTGATTTATAAACTATATAATACAAGGCCTGAATACACTTAATCAAGAATTATATTTAGCTAAAATCTTATTTTGTAAAATAAATTTTACTAAAATAAAAAACAGTACTGCAAACCATGATAGTATTGTATCTGGGGAACTAACATAAAGGCTATAAGTTTTATTATATTTTACTGATAAACAATAATAAATATTACGCACAACAATTTAGCTCATTAGTTGCTTATATCACATTACATAGTATGTTTATCTTTTAATTCAGCAGCATTAATCTATAAGGTTTGCCATGACCAGGTTTAACTGGGATAGAAGTCAGTAGCAGAAGGTAAAATTCATTAGCTTGATTATCAGAGTGCAACTTCAATAAGTGTTTTCTAACAGAATTTATTTGCCATGATTTATGGAGATTTTTTTTTTTTTTTTACATATTTGTTTCTATGTTGTTTCACAATCTAAGTAAATGTGGTTGATTACTTATGATGACATAGTAATAATTATTCTGGAGATAAAATCCTGTATATGTGATGATTATAATCTCCAAATAAAAATGAGTTGTGAATCTTTTCATTGTGATTGATTTACTTACTTCACTGACTACATTATTTTTACTGACAATCAAAATGCTTAAAAGGTTGATCTTTTCAATCCATTTTTCTAGCTGTGTAATTGGATAAAAATCAATTTGTTGGGCCAATCATTATATTTCCTCTTTTTTGATAATCTCTTACGCATCTTTGGATATTGTCCTATAATTAAGCTCATGTTTGATCTTTATTGTATTTGTCTTGCTGCTTTCAGGATCAGCTTTTTTCCTAGGCTCATTAAAATTAGTTGCTTCGGTTTTAAAATCCATTCTTAGTTTATTTTTGTACCTCTAATGATTTGCTTGTTTTTTTTACAAGGATAGTTTGTAATCCTCATTTGTTTATAATGATAACAAGAACCCATTAAAAATTAACTGGTGATCCACTATAACATCCAAGTTTGTTTTTATTAAATATTTCTGAATATCCTTTTTTAAGGTTTGTTATGTATCATGATCTGGTTTACTTTTATAACAATATACCCCTATGTAGTTGAACCACTCATGGCCCATTAAATTACTATGTTTCTTGACTGAAACCATCAGCAGATAAAATATTTTATTACTTTTTATAATTTTTACTATATTTTTGCTTTGCTACAATTTATAGTTTACTGTTTTTTATTAATTGATGCCAAACTTTTTTTTGAAAAACAAAAACAGCAATTGCTAATCTAGACTTTAATTTCATCAAAATTGATATTTCATTGAGCTTTGGAATGTATACTTGAGATCTTTAATCTATCTATATAATTTAGATTTAGCTCTTTATTTTGAGACCCAATTTAAGCTATTTGTTTTGTGCAGATTGTTACATTTTAATACTATATGTATGTGTTGGCTTTACTTTTGTGGATTTTTATTACATTTGCATCAAGATATGTCATGGCTTCCAAATATGTATTTGTTTTTTGCTTCATGATAATTTATATTGTAAACTAGTTTTGTGATCACTCATATTTATCTTACCAGTAAAGCCTAATGAGATATTAACTCCACTAGGGGGTCTAAGTGGCTGCAGAATCAGTACTGAGTTGTACCACAAGCTTGACCATAGATATTGTAATTCTGAGGACATTTGTCTTTGAATTTGCAAGACATTTTCTGAACTTGATGGCATAATGACCATTTTTTAATCAGTCTCCTTCCTGTCTACATAAGTTGAAATGATATCCTTATAATATTAATAGAAGTTCAGGACAAAAATAATTGTAGGCAGTCATGCTCAAATATAAACTCTGTTGGATATGTTGAGATGGCTTGAGATTCCAAAATTTTCTAAGGTCCAATGCTACAATTTGCATATTAAATTGTTATTTGTTTTTAGAAAATTTTTAAAATCTATTCATGGATCTTTTTTTTTTCTGGTAAGGTGAATAAAATTCTTCAAAGGAACCCATCAAATGATTTTTTTTTTTTTGCTTACATTTGAAGAACAACTTTGGATTATGTTTTGCTCATTGCAACAAAAGAATTTATTCACTGTTCCAGTTCTATTGTGTGTGGGAGATAGATATAAAAGCAGTGGGTACATTTAATTATATTTATAGATTAATAGTAATAAATATATATACAACAATTTAAGTTCGTTTGTTGACATAATTTTAATGTCACATAATTGGTTTAGTTTTTAGTTTTAAAGATTTAGTTTATATAGTTTGCCCCAACAGGGTTTAGGCAGAGATGGAAATCAACAGTAAGGACTCAATTAATTGGTTCATTAGAATACAACTTCACACTCCATTTCAAATGATGTATTATTTCATGGCATTTATTTAAATAGCCTTTGTCTACTATGCAAATACTTTAACTGGGTTTGTATTTATATTTTAATTTTATACACTACATTCTTATAATCAGATTAATTTGAATGCGGTATTTTAAATTCATTTCTCCAAAATCCCATTTGACTGCAGATCAGTTTGTTGGACCAATCACTAGAGGGAGATTATGCACTAGAGAGATCCAAGATTCATGTGAGATGTGGGATACTATCTACGATTTTAAAATATGAAATGAAAGTTTAAGAGAATATTTACACAAAACATTTTATTGAAACTTTTATTTGCAATAACAAAAAAATTGTACTCAAATTATATATAAATATGACTACTGATTTATATATTTTTTCAATAAAATAAAATTTATCTTTTTTTAAAGATTTTTTTGCTTTTTGACATAGCAAATTGATCAATTATTTTTCATAATCCAATTGTTCAGTGCTTTGTGTCATTATCGATAAATGTTATTTATGGATAATTTAAATGCTTGTGACTAAGATTACCTTTGATACTAAATTTAAATAGTTTTAATATCATTTCTCACTTCCAGAGCAAAATCATATTCGTAAAAGTGTCAATAATGCTTTTTATATTTCAAATATAAATTAATTAAACATAACATATTTCAGTACCATTTTTTTGTAAATCACTGTCAAACAAAAGTTCTAAAATTAATTTTTTCTTGGTATGGGGCTCCTATTCATTCATGGTCTTTGACAATGGCCTTTTATAATTAGTTTGCACATGGATATTCTATATCTAATATTTTATTTTAAAATGAGATTATAGGGGGATGTTTGATTTTCTGACTCATATATTTTAACATTAAGTCCTTATAATTGATTTAGATGCATACACACAGGTGTTTATTATTATGGAAATTTGCAGTCATGATACATAATTATAAATAAATATGCCCTGCATGGTTTTACATAGTTGTAGAGCATCCAATTTGGGATCAAGAGGTCCCAGGATCAATTCTGGCACTCACAAATTTGGAGCTCAAACTTCTTATGAATTCCTGAGCAATTAAGCCATATAATTACGCATATTTTATTTTTCTTATTTTCATTATCATCGTCATCACCAACTATTATCAATCCACTGCAGGATAAAGGTCTCTCCAAGTTCAATCCATCTTTTCCTATCTTTAGCTTCTCTTCTCCACATCACCCCTGCACACTTTCTTATTTCATCCATCTCACATGTAGTCTCTTTCTGGGTCTTTTATAATCTCTTGGAATCCAGTTTAAAATTTCAATTAATTTCATTACTGTAAAATTAATTTCATACTGTAAAATAGAAGCAATACACATATTGATTGATTAAAAACCAGTATAATAATATTGTTTCTTAATGTTATGCCTAAATGACTGGCTCATTGATTCAATTTTCATGTGACTCATTTTTAAGGTGAAATGAATTAACAATTTTTACTGTTTATCAATAGGATATTCATTAAATATTTTAAAAACACATTTATTATCATAAATAATAAAAAAAGTTTCATAATCGTAAATTTTACATCAAATAGATTATTCATACTTGGTATGCTGATAGGATCATTGTGGGCCTTTTATGCCGTATATCACCTCTCTGCACTAGACAATGAGATTGTACATTTCTGCAATCACATTTTCATCTTTTAATCACAAGCAATTCTCTCTGTATTTATTGTTTACAAATGTTTGCAAATAATAATGTTACATAATTAAAACCTAATTAGTTAATGGATGGATGAGAATAGATTGTGTATTTTTATAATCTGGACTTAGAGTACCTTATAATTATATATTACAGTACACTGAATGGAAGTCGATTTTATGATTCACTATATATATACACACACTAAATTGATATAATCCTAAAGTATTAGCTAATACTAAATCAAACATTTTATTTATAAGTAAATAATTTGGATATTATACAAAAAATCATAAATTTATTAATTCAACATAGCACTGGTTTTCAAATAAACCAGTTATAAAAATTATCAATATACAATATGAATTTAAAATGCTAAAATTAATTAAGATTTCAAAATAATAAGAACAAAGTCTTGTCCAGTGAATGTTACATAAAGCACCACAAATAATAGTTACCTTGGTTACAATAGTTTAAAAAAAAAAAAAGAGGTAAAATCATGATTGAAAGTAATCAACCAGAAAATTTCAGTGAATTCCAAAAGATACATTCTTTCATCCAATCATTTTCACTCACATAAAAATGTCAAGTTGAACAATCATACAATGATAACCAAAATTGACATAAGTTAACTAACCTGTAACTGTTGATGATCCAAAAGCATATAGACATATTACACCTTGTGGTAGTCAGAGAAAATGCTACTTTTCTTAGAAGCATTCAAAGATCATTTATCAACTGATAAGAAAGTTCTTAAATTCTCTTTATATTGGTGGACATTAGCTCAGTTATAGGAATAGCACACAATGCTAAGCCCAAAATTTATGATTTCATTATTGACTGATAGAAAGAAAAAAGCATTGAGGCACAAATACTGTGCTATAATAATGAAGCAAAAAGCAGTCTAATCACCAACAAGGATTCTCCTACTAAACAACCCCAAATCACAAACGGTAATTAAAAAAGCTTAAAAATCATAGTAGTATAAAGTAAGAATATTATTTGTGATAATATGTTGGCTTATTTCCATCATTTATGAATGTTTAGAAAATTTTAAACTTTTCCAAATACAAACAACTGTTGGTAATAACCTACAAAGACAACACAGGTTAGTACATTACCCAACATTTCTAATGATATTATTCTTACTCTTCTTCAGGTGTTGCTGGCCTGACCAATGATACTTCTAGTGTAGGAGTTGAACTTATGCCTTTTTGAATATTAAATTTTAAGCAACATTTTTTAACATTGCCTTAAAATTTGAGCAAAGAATATTACCACTCGAAATGTTGTGCAATCTACTAACCTGTGTTGTCTTTGTGTGTTATTACTAACAGTTGTTTGTATTTGGAAAAGTTTAAATAAAGTTTAAATTTTCTACACATTCAACATTTAATGGTAGATGATGGAAATAGTCCAACATACTTTCACATCTAAAATACTATCATCTCAAACATTCAGGAAAACACTAAGATTATTCTTAATAACAGTTTATTACTACTGATGATTATAATCATATTATTAGTTTTTGAGGTGCTTAATTGGAAGATTTAACTGAGAATTGATCCAGATATCTTTAGATTTTCAATTTATTATATTATAACTGCACTAAAACATGTAAAGCAAGTAAATCTAGTATTACTAAAGTTCATTACTATAAAAAATGGTAGAAGAGTTGAATGATTATATTATTGTGATATGGGAAAGAAAAAAAAAACTAATACATTACATGGGATAAATCTTCTCTTCTTTTTCCTCTTTTTATGTATTGATTTCTATATTTTACATATCATACCATTTAAAAAAAAAAAAAAATTGTCAGATTTTAAAGAGATGAGTAATTAGTAATATAAAAGGTGTTAATTAAAACGTAAAGAATATATATATATATATAAGAAAAGGTTAGAATAATTTAAAATGAATTTATTTATTTTACTTATTAAAAAAGAATATAAGTAAAAAAGATAAAAATAATATCTATTAAATAGTAGAATTTTAAAAGTTAAAGTTTTTAAAAAAGTTATAAAAATTATAATAAATAGATTTAAAGTAATTTAAAAGTAAAATAAATAGATGCAAAAATTAGTTGAAAGTAAAATAAATAAAATGTAATATAATAAAGTTACCAATAACAGTCAGGTTAAACTGTATGTTGATTACGTATATGTATATAAAATGTATTAATTGTATGATTATATATTTGGATATTGTAGCTCTGATAATGACTGCAAGACAATCAAAACTGTTAAGAATAAAGTTTGAAAAAAAGTACTATTGTTTGAAGTGTATAAGAAAGTTGAAAATGGTATGTTATAGTATAAATCTCTTGTTGGTTATTTTCTCATCACAGACAATAAGTCCACATTATCAAATGAAAACAAGAAAGATATCTTAGTATATGTTCACTCTATTAAAGATTATATAATGTTAAATTATATGTGTTGTTCAACCTTTTTATAAAAATGAACAACTTTTTAGTGGGGAGGGATGGAGAATACAATGTTGACTAAACATATTAAAAAGTGAAATGTATAATGAAATAGAAACTAAATTTAAAAATATAACTATTAATGACTTTTTTGACATTACGTAAATTTAGAAATTTTTTCAAAATTGAGATTATAAGAGGGAACAGATATTAATAAACATTTTTCAAGATATGAGTTTTTGATATTCATATCTAAAGATTCTGATTTGTTAAACACATAGAACCAAAGTGAAACTAAATATTTTATTGGCAACATTTTTATCACTATGTGATTTGACACAAGGTTATCTCTACAAAAATGTGGCTCAATAATGTTAGATCAAGACTGATTAGTTGAACATCCATATAATTATATGTTTAATACAATTATGACTATTTTATAATAGTTTGTATTGGGCACAATAAAAATCATTACAGGATGCTGTTTACAGAATTTGCACTTGCTCAATGTAGGAATTAATAACTACAAAAGTTTTTGAAAATTCCATTGCATAGTAAACATTTCCAACAGCTGCTTATTGAGGAAGGGTAAAGGAGAAAACAGAATCCACTAACTGGCATTTGATGGTTGGCAGAGCTGGCTATCTGAAAAATCCTGAACCTGTTGGGAAAAAAAGGTCACCAAATTTTAGGCTTCATTAAAATCATTACGATTATCTATGATTGCTAAATATTTGATAGTATATTTAATTAATTAAATAAATTTAATTTTCAAAGATAAGTTGCTGTAGATCTCTAGAATATTTTTATATCTAAAACAGACAAAACTCTCCATACAGTAGTGCCACTCAGTGCAAGCCAGAGTAATCAATGGATGCCAGAAAGCTTGTGCATAAAATCCATATCCAGTACTTACTCATCCAATATCCCCAGACTAGTTTCTGGCTTGTGGCTTTCATCAGTGAGGAGCCTTGGATCTGAAAGCTCTACACCTAGCTCTTAGGATCTAATGCAACCCTCCAGCAGCCTCATTTTATCTCAACTACAAAACTATGAGAATAAAATTGAAAACACAGTAATATTTTTAATCTAAGCTCATTAGCTTATATAGTCATATAGGTCTTAACTCAGTTCAGTACTCATACATTTTGGTGTCTGGTTATTTAATAACCATAGCCACCACTATCTTATTAGGCAGAATTGATATCAAACCATCAAACATCACATGATCACCTTTTCTTATGCTTGCTGTTATTAAAAGAGGCAAAATTCCATACAGTAGTGCCACTCAGTGCAAGCCAGGGTAATCAATAGATGCCAGAAGACTTGTGCATAAAATCCCTATCCAGTGCCTACTCATCCAATATCCCCAGACTATGGTTATTAAAGAACCAAAGACACTACAATATATGGGTACTGAACTGAGTTCAGATCTACATGACTATATATAAGCTAATGAGCTTAGATTGAAAATATTGTTTTAAATTTTCTTTTCGTAGTTTTGTAGTTAAGTAGAGATAAAAGATAGCTGCTGGAGGGTTGCATTAGATTCTAAGATCTAGTTGCAGTGCTCTCAGATCCAAGGCTCCTCACTGACAAAGGCCACAAGCTAGAAACTAGTCTGGAGATATTGGGTGAGTAGGCACTAGATAGGGATTTTATGGCAACCTTTCTGGCATCCATTGATTACTCTGGCTTGCACTAAGTGGCACTACTGTATGGAGAGTTTTGCCTGTTTTAATAACCTACTTTTGCTTTAAAGATAGCCATCTTTTGCCACGCAAATAAAATTTCGTCGCTGAACTAATACGTAGGTAAAGGTATGCATAGTAAGCAAGTGCATTCATTAATAGTGTCATCGAAGCTCATCTCATGTTTAAAATAAATCCAGTATTACAAACTAGAATGTTCGTTTAAAAAAAAAAAAGTTTTTTTTTTACAGGTGATCATATGATATATACACAAGTTTAAGCATATACTAATTAATTTTACATTTAAATAAGATCATAAGCAAATTATTTCAAGTAAATTCTCCCAATTATTTCAATCAACAAGCTTAAATAAAAAGTTGTTTATGGGCAGTGTTTGGAACGGTATTCGTGTCAGTAAACATCATTATTTTATTATTAACTATTTTACTAAAAATATTTGTTTAGGTTTAAAAGAAGATAATTCATTATTTAAATTTTAACATCCCTGCACATAAAGAATCCTATAATTAAAATGGAATAAAGACTGAAATGAAAAAAACAAACAAACTATAACTGCCATAAATATTAACAAGTGAAAAACGAACAGCTATCCTATTCAGCTTGAAATACTTTAATTGAAGGGCTTTATTTATAACGTTATATTTCAGTAAAAATGATCAATATATCATGTGAAATGGATGGTAGAACGAAAGTAAATTACAAAAATAGCCTCAGGAATTACTTAACACAGACAACAAGATAAGACTGATATCAAATAACTCATCGCTAAATAATTCCTTCTAACAAACCGTAAAAAAAAATTAAATAAATAAAGCATTATCACCAGGCTTAATGAACGATTGATTGGTGGTAAAGATTTTAATAGATAAACAGGTAAAACTATCACTAAATAATTCTCCGCTGCAAAGGCTTCACCAATAACGAGGAAAGCATTATTCTCCGCGTTTGTTTAAATCACCGCTATTGACTACCTAAAAAAACAATTAAGCAGATATGAATTTGGGGGAGGGGGAATCCCAAATAGTATTAGCAAAACCAGATTAGAATCTCAGGTAGTGGTTAGGAAAGACAAATGTGCTAACGATTACAAAGTATAACTTTTTTTTAGGAAAAAAAAAGTTATTTTGTCTTGCATTGGTGGTCGAGAGGTTAGCGCGACTGCCTTACAAGCAGTTGCCGGGGTTGCGGGTTCGCGTCCCGGCCGATACTATGACACTTGAAAAAAAAAAGTTTTCTTTTTACATTAATATATATTTTAAGCGAAAATTTACACTACAGAAGAAGCGTCTTTCCTTTTTTTCACATGATATACATAATTTAATAATTTCTGAAGCTTTTTTTTTTGTCTACTCAAAATTAATCCAGGAATTTCTATTAGAAGACTAATAAAAATAGAAAATACTTTACACAATAGAAGCTCATTTCTGAAAATATTTACCACCAAGTCGACAGATCTAATTAAAATAGAATTTAAGATGATTTTATAAAAAGTTTGTCTATTCTGTAGCATTTAATAAATGACCAATAAACCAACCAATTATGAAATCAATAATATTTTTTCAATTTCATTAGCCATTTTATTTTCAATGAAACTATTATCTTCCATAATCATTATTAAATATAGTTCAATTAGTTTTTTGGGAAATCATGTGATGTTAAAACATCTGTGGGACGAGCAAAATGATAGTGATAGATTCAAATAAAGGTTCATGTAATAAAGCGTAACTTTTTATTTACACAATACATGATCTCTTGGAACATCTAACCATTCAGTTATTACTATAATTCAGTACACACATTATATGTTTAAACTAGGTCCGTTTTTTAAAGATTTTTTAATAATGCAATAAAATTTAAGATAGCTGTAAACATTGAGATATGAAACAAATTATTTTATAGGATATCAAACAGAGCCATACTTATATTTTTTGGAATTGTGCAAGGTCTTCAATCAAGGTAAACTTTGTAAAATCTTAAAAGGTTTTCATTAGATTTAACTGTGTGTGTGTAGGGGGGGGGGGACTATGTTAAGACTGTAACCTAGCATATAAAGTAAATGCTCACAAGAATTTGCCTAATACCTAGCAATGGCAAACTACCACCACAAGTAATCAAGTTTTACTGTTTGGTAAGAATATTCTATTTCTTTGTGATCATCATGTTTATAAACATATACTATATATTGTAACAGTCAGAATCGTCTATCTCAATAACACACTGCAGAATTCAAACCCCAAACATGAAACTGAACATTCTAGGAGGGGTTGCCTTCTAGATATACTAAGTTCGAATCTAAAGTCCAAATTTCACAGCACCACCTACGTGAGAACGCATCTGATGCTACTACTAGTATAACCTTTTACCAGTGCCTGGTGGTCAGGGAGAAACAAAAAGACTCTATACTAAAATAAGTTTGGGTGGCTAATTAACGTCTATGGATGTACAAAAGAAATGTATAAAATAGATATATAGACCAAGACAGTGATAGGAATCAATAAAATAAAAGATCAAAATTAGTTTTAAATGATTTCAAAATTTATTTATATAGAAATACATATATAACGCCACTGTCTGCTTATATGAGACAGGGATGCGTATTAAATAATTGTTGGCATGACATTCCAATAAATTACAAAAAGGTTTTAAAGCAAAATTATATATTCTATCCCTCGGGCTAATAGCATTACGATAATGTGCTTGAAGAGATAGGAACATGAGCGAGGTGCTTTGAGTAATTATAACAGTTTAATAAAATATTTGATATTACAAGTTATATAATATTTATTGATTTCAAGAATGGTACGGACAAAAGCTTATGAAGCAATAAAGTGGGGATGTGATCAAGGCATTTATTTGATAATAATAAATAAAGCAGATGGGAGGTCAGTATTGCTAATAATGAATTTATTAAAGTTGGAGGGTGTGACACGTTTAAGTCATGGATGCTTTGTAACAATAAATATATAAATAAAACAATAGTGAAATATTTGGAATGACTACGGCCGCTAACCTGTAGGAAAGTGTTGTCATAAACAGCCGAAACTTAGCGACTGGGTGACGACTGCGTTTAATTCCCAGGTGTGACATTTGTGGACACACTCTGCCTGGAAACCGCAGGAAGCGAAGAGAGAACGGACTTAGCCATTTAAAATCCTTGGAAAAGCAAAACAAAGCGGTCTCAACAACTAATTCATTTACCAGCAATACTAAACTAATGTATATAAAACATACTAAATGGTTTTTACTTGGATTAAGAGAAATGCCCAATCAAATTCCCAGAAATTTATTTAAAAGGGTTCGCACATTCTCGACGTCAATGATGAACCTTGTAATTAAAGTAGAACACAGTACTTAAAATAGGAAAATGCATGCTTGCGGGTTTGAAAAGTAAGCATAGGTTTATTTACGCAATCATGCATTTGGGGACACATTTAATCATTGACCTCGCACATACTCTCATATTAGATTAAAATCAATAAAATGTAGATTTTAAACTATTTGATTATATATATATTAAAGAAGATTAGAATCGCCCTCGAATGAGTGATTTGCAAGATAATAAAATTGGGAATTATTATAGATTTAAAATATGCCTTAATAGCAGCGTCTTACTTTCAATAAAAGGAATAATTCACTCGGTCAAAGATGATTCTGACACATTATCATAATAAAATAAAAGAAAGCTTTATAAATAGAAAATATTAACCCAAGGATAGAGAGCAAAACTGTTAGATTATATTGAACATGTTAAAGAAATACATAATAAAGTTATGTGCAATAAAAGAAAAACAATTTAGAATAGCTATAGCATGTTAGTTAGGAATCACAAGAGCTCTTGGGTTAATTTAGTTTACCTCTGGAGAAGCATTTGCAGGTAGATTGATGTTCGGCAGGTTTTATAATTCAGCAGCAAAATCTGGAATGTTCATATTTTTGGCAGCAGCAGCAGTTCCGGGGTTCCTTACATGATAGCTTCCGATGGTCTAGAGCAGCAGCCGGCCATTCCTAAGGGAAATAGCCTCCATGCCACCTCTATTCCAACATGTCAAGGTAGCAAATTGTGTGGTAAACATGGTAAATTAATTTGGAGACAAAAACTCAGCTTCAAATATAAGTTCGCAGGCACGTAGCTAAAATCTCAGGAAAATATATTTTGAAGAATATTTTACTAGCTCATTTCATCAGCAAATGACCAGAATAAAGAACAAAAGAAAAACCTTCCTTTTATAGTAGAATTGAACAATAGAACTGCCCTGGAGCGTTACAAAAATATATCGGACTTATCAGCTGTAATTAAATCTATCCGAATGTCTAAAGGAATTCAACAAAATTTTAATTAATTTCTATTGTTAATTTCCTTGTCGACATTCGAATTACAAACTAGATTTAATTAAAATAACTTTTATTAATTAAAAGAAAACCTTAAGTGGACATCTGCTGTTTTCTTAGATAATAATTACATGAAATAAATTAAACTATTGTCCCTCATTTATTTTAACAGAAATATTTGGAATGACTTTTATTGAATGAAAGAAAATGATTTTACTTTTTCAATTGCAATATTTGAATCTATCTACTAAATGAATATGAACTTTATTTTAAATCAAAAATATATTACGACTGTAATATATTTTTGTAAATAGATTCAAACAAATAACTTTAATTAACAATTTATAATTTTGATATGAGTTTTAAAATGCATATCATAGTGTGTGCGCAATTACAACTTATATAACCTACTTTTTAAATCAAAATCTAAACTATTTTATTTATTTGTGCGCAACTTATTATATATAATATGAGCATTGTACTCATGGTTTAAAATTAGGCGGGATTTTCAGTATATAAACGTATTGCAGACACACTACGATAGATTGGGGTTCAAACTAAGGTATGAGGGTAGGAAATAGGTGAGAAAAGGTGAAACGAAGATCTGCAAAGCAGACCTTACTGTTTCAATATATATTTAAAAGTTACAATAATTATTTTAATTATAAATTTATTTATTTATAATTATTTTATAAATGCACTGTGCAATTGAGTGCAGTGGTATTAAACTTAGAGTAAATGATTTCTGGATTGACTATAAATAAGTACCTATTAACTTCACTGCATAAAGGCAGACTGACTAACTAAACCAGACAATAAGATTTTGCTAAAACAAATATTTTTTAAAAATATATAAATCAATATCTTTAGAAAGGAATTTGTTGTTAACTGAAAGAAGACCCTTTGATTACTCTTAGAGGCATTAAAGGAATCAATATTGATCTTTAGAAAGGAATTTGTTGTTAACTGAAAGAAGACCCTTTGATTACTCTTAGAGGCATTAAAGGAACTGAGCAGGGCAAATTCATAATGCCCAATCCATATATTCTTATCATTGCAGCTGTTATTACTATGTGATTATTTATATAGTATACTGTACCGTCTACTTATATGATATAAATATATTGGCATTCAGCAAGATATTTAAAAGCTAAGAAAAAAAAAGTAAATTTAGTGATCTTTTAAAAGAAAAACAAATTTAGATTTTTTTCTGATTAGTATAAATTATTTTCTTAAAACGTACATGAAAGTTGTCTTCATATTTTTTTTATGTAATTAAAAATAAAAGTTAAAATTGGAGAAAACAAAAGACATACAAATTACCAATCTAGATAAGCTAAAAGAAAAATATTTTAGCTAATTAAAGATGTCCAAAAAACATTATAAAGAAGAGCACTTTGTAACATAAATTTTATAAAGAATGTACAAGATTATCAACATATATTTTTGACAAACAAAAGGTATGTGCAGAAGTCTGAAAACTGGACCTCTAGTATAAAAAGGAAGAGGCCAGTTTGATCAATGTCTTATTTTGTCTGTTTTTCCTACGGTCGGTCCTGGGCAACAAAATATATCCAGGATCACCCTACGATGAAATAATTCTGCATGTTGGAGTGAACCAGAGCTTTTGCTGACATCGTTCCTGAAGATGAATACCAGAAAAGCTTTCATGACCGACCAGTGGAATAGACCAAGATCAACGTATAACCGATGGCCGAGCTCATTCTCCCACAAAAAAAAAATATGCATAGTAATCTACAAGCTTCATGAACTCACTAAACTTACTGGTAAGTTAAGATTAACAATTTCTGATTGTGACTAATTTTATTTTTCAAGAGACTCTTGTTTACCCAAGAACTTTTTAATTGTTTAACTGTTATATTTTATTAATGGATTCATGTCTGGATTAGCGTGTGTTCTCTCCAGTTTTATTTAATTTGTAATTTATCGTTAAACATTTTAATTTGTTAGAATAAAAATATTTATTTCTAATACCAACTTTTACTTGTACGTTATTAATAATAGTTATTAATGATTATTATTAAACTTATTAATATTAGTTTAGTAAGATTTAGAAATATAATTTACCTTTGCCAATATGTGTTGACTAAGATCCAGGAATAATGATATTTAGAAAATAATTCTAGTTACGGTAAAATATAATACCGATTCTTTTAAAAACATTTTTCTTTTTAATTTGCGATACGTGATTTGACAGATTTCAGCAGATTCTTATATAAATCCTGGCACCCTTATAAAAGAAATAAAAGCTGATTTCGTCGATAGCATAAATCGTAACAATTACTAGGTAGAGTTGATCAGGAAATATAGTTATGTATTTTTTAAATAGGAACGAGACTTTCTTTTTGCATAACTTGATCAACTCATGCATTTATATGTGCAATAGAGACCTAGCAAGACATGGAAAATGTTACAATACAAACATGGATGACCTGCTCATTAATATGCACTACCAAGCTTGGTGTGTTTATCGGCTTTTTACCTCCAAGTTTAAGATCAAGAAATACCATGATCTTTTTTTTTAGTTGTCTGATAACTCTTAACTATAATCAGTTGAGTTTTCTTAAAGGCAGAATGAATGTGTGTGTGAATTTAATTTTTTTTCTTACTAAATATTTACAATCATGTCAGACAAAAATAAATTACAGCCCTTAATCCCAGAGCTTAGGTAGTGGGTGCTGAGAATTTCCTGATTGTGAACCCAAGTTGCCATTTCATAATATTTTATAATTGCAGATCACTTTCAAGTGAAGGAAGTTTGCAAGAATTGGAAAAATAAATGTCTCATATTAAATGGAACATTATTAGACTTTGGAAGTTAAAAGAAATGATAAAAAGATAATTGATTTTAAAAATGAACACACATTTGAAATACAAGTGGAGGAGAATTCATAATAAATTAAAAGTGGAAGAACAACATTGTGGAGATTGATGGTGTATCAGACAGAGTGGCAAAACTAGTTATTCAACATAATAGCATATATTTAAATACAAATACTGTATATTATATACACTTTTAAGCTAGAAATAATTAGAGGCGATTTGAACACAGACTTTCAAGCTGGATTTAGTCATCCACTCCATCTTATACAACCACACACATGCCACATACATGTGAAAGATAAATGATCTTCAATATACATATTTCATGCTGAACCAGCATTCATCCGTTGGTCAAGATCATCATCTCCCACACACATATATAATCAGTACTCATTTTACATTAAGATAGCAAGGTTTCAAACTTTATTGGACAGGCTTTACTCTTCTCCACTCTCCAAATCTTCAGCCATCCATATCATTGAAAATCTGATAATGGCATGTTCAAAGTCCTTGTTTGCCAGACTTATGCTCAACATGAATATGACAACAAAAATGGCAAACAAGGGCTTTGAAGCTATCATTAGATTTTCAATGATATGGATGGCTGAAGGGATGAAGAGTGAAGAAGATTGAAGCCTGTCCATTAAAGTTTGAAGATATGCTATCTTAATATAAACTGAGCACTGATTGATCTGGACCAACTGATGAATGCTGTTTCAGCATGAAATATATTGGATATCATTTATCTTTTTTGCATGTATGTGGTCAAGGATGTCGGTTGTATAAGATGGAGTGGACGACTAAAGAAAGCTTAATAGCAGATATAGAATTCAGATAATTGAGATTTATGCCCCAGCAAGTTCTCATTCTGATGATGAAGTAAAGGATATGGACATACAAAAGACTTTTGATCAGACAAAACAATATTTTAAAATTATCATATAAGACTTTAATGTTAGAACTGGTAAACAATTGAAAGATGAAAATACTGTATGTAAATGTGGTTATAGTAATAGAAATGAGATAGGTTATAGACTTGTGGAGTTTTCAGAAAAAGAGAAACTTTATATTATGAATTAAATTTTTTTGAGAAAAATGTTAAACAGAAATAGACATGAAAACATCTAAGTGAAAGTACAGCAGAATTGGGTTATATTTTGACAAGCAAAAAACAGGTATTTCAAAATTGTAATATTCTTAACTCGTTTAACGCAGGAAGTGATTATTGATTAGTAAAATGTAAGATATATGTTAATGCAAAACTAGAGAGACAAAAATTATTAAGAAAAACAATATTCACAGTTGATATTCCTAATCTCAGAATAAGAAGATAACTGATATACTTTGATTTAAAAACTACAGCAAAGATAGTCCAAAAATGCAGCAATTGATCAGTAAAATTTTTACTAAGACAAAATAATTTATGAAAAAAAGAAGGAATATGAAAATGTATAAAAATGATGCATTAAAAAGAACTGAATATCTCAAATTTTGGAAAATTGTGCAAAAAAGTCTTGATAATGATATAAGAAAGTATAATTATGAACTAGCAAGATAAACTGTATAAAAGAATAAGTCTTAAGAGTGTAAAACAACATATTGGTATTGGTAGAAAATTTATTTCTGTAATCATGAAATATGTAGAAGAATTCTATCAAGAATTATATAGCAATAAAGAACAAGGAAAATTATCTCCTTCGATTATTATATCTTCTGAAATATCCAGGATTTTAAATGAATAAATGAGACATGCAATTAAATTTATGAAGAAGAAAAAAGCTCCAGATAATGATGGAATTACAATCAATATCTTAGAAGAAGCAGAGAAGAAATAAACCATTTTTGGCAAAGTTATATACTAAATGTCTAAATGATAAAGATGTATTGCATGATTGAAAGAATGCAGTATTATTATTAATATTTTTAAAATGTGATAAAGAGGATATTAGAAATTTTTAACTATCAGTTCTATACAAAATTTTTACCAAAATAATTACAACTCATCCATAGCAAACTTTGGATTTTAACTAAACAAAAAAACAAGCTGGATTTAAATTGGTTTTAGTACAGTAGAATATATCCAAGTATTGAAAGAAATCATAGAAAAGACCAATGAATGGGAGTTGCCATTATGCTTTGGATTTGTAAATTATAAAAAGCCATTTAATTATATAAACATTTCTTCAGTAATTAAAGCATTGGATTATAAAATTATAGATCCAGGATGTTATATTCTGAAAAATATTTATAAAAATGCAACAGCAATAATTAATAACACTGAAAAGATTAATATTGAGAAGGATGTAAGACAGAGTGACTCCATATCTCCAAAACTTTTTACAGCAGTTTTGCAAAAAGTATTTTATGGATTAAAATGGGAAACTAAGGAAATAAAGTAAATGTAGATTATTTAAGTCATCTTGCAAAAAAAGCTTTAGAGGTTCAGAAAATGTTGCAAGAATTATCAGATGAAAATAAGAAAATAGGATAAAGGTAAAGTAATGTTTAATGCGATTTTCTCAAAAGAAAATAAAGATTGCTAATGATGAGTTAGAAGAAATTAACAACAACAAATATATTGGTCAGATTATTACAACAGATGGGAAACACAATGGATGAAATTAATCATAGAATTAAACTTGTTTGGATTACATTTGGTAGAAATAATTTAATATTAAAAGGAAATATGTGTTACCAGTTCTTACTTATGAATCTGAGACTTAAGACACTTAACAGAAGAGCAATGAAGAGACTTCAGACCACTCAACAAAGTACAGAGAGATGTATGTTAGGAGTAACAAGAAGAGATCGAAAATGAAGTATATGAGTGAAAGAACAAACAAGGGTTACTGATATCATTGAAAGAATTAAGAGACTGAAATGGAGCTGGGCTGGACACATTGTTAAGTAAGATGATAATGGATGGACAGAACTGTCCGAGATTGAATTCCAACAGATTATAAAAGACATAGAAAGATTACATGTGAAATAGATAAATATAATAAGGATGTGTACAGAGATGATGTAGAGAAGAGAAGCTAGAGATTGGAGAAAATGGATAGAACTTGGAAAGACCTTCATCATACAGTGGACATGGTTGAAAATGATGATGATGGTATTTTTTTAAGAAAAAAAAAGATGCTATTTGCATTCTTTCTAATTTGGCCTTTTTCTCCCCCACAATTTTTTTCTATTTAAGTTAGAGAATTTCAAACTTCAAAACAATGAATCCAAGACAATTTGCTTATATATCTTCTTGCTAGTAACTGAATCACAATTCTGGTTTAAAAACTATCCTTTAGTTTAAATTTAATCTACATTGATAGCACTGACCTCTCACTTTCTTTCCTTTATTACTAAATCTAACATAAACATTAAATCATCAATAGGACATAGACGTCAACGCAAATAGATTCCCACGAACATTTCTGGATTATTGATTTTTCATTTAGTAACTCCTTTTTTTATTCAGAAAATAAAAAAACTAATTTTTTAAAATAGAATTTTAACCAGAAATTAGAACACATATATAAGCACATACTGTTAGCTAAGAGTAGTGTATAATCAGTAAATCTTTCTGTCAGTCAATTCACTATGTGAAGTTATTAATATTTATCATGCCACACCTGAAAGAGATTAAACAGAAGGTCTGGAGGTCAGATACAGAAAAGCACATGAGTGAAGATGAGAGAAAAGTCTTTCAAAGAAAAAAAAAGTAGAAGAAGCAGGGGAAAAAAAACTCCAGACAATCACAAAAAGATTCTTCACAACAACGGAACAAGATTTTCAAGATTTGGGATGGACTGTTATTATAAAAGCATTTATATCAAAGAAAAGACTTTCAAGATGCTAAATATAGGAATAGAAGAATCAGAATTTTTTTTTATAAATTAATCATAATAAAATTAGATTAAAAAAAAAAACTTTTGAAGTAAATAAGAGAGAAAAATTGAATTTATTGTTAAAATTATTATGACTACTTTTTAAAATCAATTCTATATGTTTTCAAAACGTAAACAGTTTACACGACAAAAACCTTTTTTTGTCTTTATTAAATAATAATTACTAATAGTAATACAGTAGCAGGTCATAATGGTGATAACATTGCATAAAAAGTAATAGAAGTAGTAACAAAAGCATTAGGAATAATAATAATACAGGTAATATAGAAATAACGTAGTGATAAATATAAAAGGCATTAGCAATGTTAGTAATTGAGCAGAAGAAATAATTGTATTTTGGTAATACAATAATGCTAACAATAAGATCAATGATAATCAAGATCATAATAAATACATTGCAAATAAATATCTATGTAAAGATGAATTGCAAAGATAATTATTGAAATAAATTAGTTAAAAGTAAATGCATTACAATTGAATTATAATGTACCGATGAACCGCCATTAAACAGCAAAAGATAGCATATGTAATTATCCATCAATAGATTTTTTTTATTTAAAAGACAAATTGATATTTGATATCAGTTTTTCTGCTTTTTTTATAATTTACTGCATAGAAAAGTGATGAACTCGAAGGCTAAGGATTCCTGAATTGAAGCTGCCTATCACTTCTGATTCTCAAACTGTTATTCTGAGTTAATAATTATTAAATTTTATTTTTTTTTAATTAAATAAATTATATTCCGAGATATGTACAAAATTATTACTAGTTTTAGTTTGGCTAACAGTGGGGATTATTCGGTTACAAACTATCAGTCATTTGCCCATTCATAAAAATGTTCAAACGATGAGATGTTTGGAAATTTGGTGTGATTCATATCAAAAGAAGTTTTAGCTTTATGTATGAGAACTTACATCAAATGTTAGTCTCTCAGTCTATTTTATTAATGTGTAAGATATATATTGTCTTGTTGAGTAAAATAAGGTAGCTAAGTGTGGTGCTCCACTAGCCCCAGGGATCTGGTCATGTTGACCAACTTAAGGATAGAAAAAAATAAGATCAAAATTTTGAAAAAATACTTAATAAACTAATACCTGAACTATTTAAATAAGATCAAAATGTTGGAAAAATACTTAATAAACTAATACCTGTACTATTTAAGCCCCTAAGACTTCAGTGACATGAATTACAGAATGAAATTAACCTGCATGGTTTAGTGCAGTTAGGGCTACATCCTTGGCAACTCAGGATTTATGATCCCAGCTTTATTCCATCGCTTCCAGTGCTCCAATTTAAAAATTCTCAATTTTTGATTATATATATTTTCAGATCATGAATGAGTTTTTTTTTATATATGGCCCAAAGCCAAGTCAACTATCCATTACATGGTGGTCAATAAATAGATATCTAGCTATTCTCAGATAGAATGATCCATATTATTTTATTAGAATATTGTTATTGTAGTAATTGTTAAAATAAGAATACATTTGTAATATGATATAGCTTTTTTTTTTATTCTTCTGGTTGGGAAGATCTTATAATTTTATGGACACTGAGTCCATGGTTACCTTTACCTTTATAGAAATTGTGAACAAAAAAAAGTGCTATTGCTATAATAAGCAAGCCTTCAATAAGAATAAGATGTTATATCAAGCACTTTGATATTGTATTATAGAAGAAACTTATTAAAAGTGTTGTTCGAAGCATAGGTTTATAAAAAACAGACACTTTGATGATGAGGAAAATGAGATAAAAGATTGGAAGCATTAAAAATGTAGGTGTGTAAAATTAAAAGAGGGGAGGGTACATTGGCAGTACAAGATTAAATACAAACTCCAAGTGAGAATTGAATTAAATTTTTGGATGTAAGATATATGTAAAAAATGTTGGAAGCAAAAAAGACAAAGATAAAAAATATGATAGATAATTAAAAAAAGGATAGCTATAGATCAAAAAGAAACCTTTTGCCAAATGGCTGATGATAGTAAATATATTGAATATAAAAATTTTTTAAAATTAGTTATTAATGTGATACACACATTTTAATAAAACACATGTAATTCATAAGTTATTGTACTTTATGACATTTTTTTTACTGATGCACAGATTATAAATTCCAATTCTCTTGAATCATGAAATTGAATCCAAAAAAATTCTAGATGCCCAGATTTAACATTTGATTTCAGAAGCAAATTTAAAAACATGGCAATAGAGCACTATGATCAAATGATAACATTTGATCTCAAAGTTAGATTGGAATAACCAACCTTGTACACTACTATGATTTAGTGATAGTTCTGGATTTTAAAGATAGATCAAGATAATAAAACAATAGAGAACTGGAACCAATTTATAACATTTGATCTCAAAGGCAAATTATGGTTACAAGATACTAGAATTTGCTTGAGCTTAATTTTAAAATCAACTTATGAGAACAAGCCAAATGATAACACTAAATGTCCAAGATAAGTTATTTAATAAGACAGTGAGTACAGTACTACTATTCAAGTAATGATATTTGATTCTTAAAACAAGCTTGCCATTTTCTAGAACGATTCTGCCATCTCAAATAACATCACATAAAATATTATAAAGAAAAAACTTAAAAACTCTTATTCCCATCCTATTGACTTATTTTGATCATTAAAATAGGATGGGGGTGGGGGTAATTTTTAAATAAAATATATTTAAACAATTAAAAAAACAATGAACCAGAGATCATTGTCATAGTTACTGCTTTCTATAATAATATCATAATACACATACATATATATGTTCACAAATTTCAGTTAAGAGTAAAATGTATATACATAAATTTGTGTTTAATAATGGCGCACTATTTCTTATCTCAATTTTTTTACAAATTTCAAAAGCATTTTTATCACCTGGAATCCAAACAACAGCTTTTCAAATCTGTGATTATGCCATCTAACTACAACCTTTATTTTTAAATGACATCTTAACAATTATTTTGATTTTGCATTATTTATTATCTATTTTACTCCACACAAAATTAGTTTGTGCATTTTCAAAAAATTTCCAATAATAAATAGCATGATAAAAACATGGAAGCACATATTTCTGTCAGATAGTTTATTAAATAAAAATTCGACTATATTTGTCTCTTCTTCAGATAAGTAGAATGCTTATCTATTACTTTTATAATCACAGGGTCATTTCAGGAAAAATTAAATTCCTAAATCTTTTTCTGTTAGCTAATCACTCTTTTCTTGTTTGTTTGTTTTTTAAATAAGTTAAAAGACATATGATTAGTAATTTTTAAATAGTTTAAAACAGATTTATAGAATCATGTTACATTTCAATTACATTCACACTGAACATTATTAAGTATAGAAACATGTAAATTGTTATTTATTATTTGCCTGTGAGATTTTGGTGCAATAATAGAATGAAGACTCAACAGCTAAAGTTTTCTAAATCAATGTTCAATTTGTCGATTTTAATGTTCAATATCATGTGATCTCTTAAAGACCTAATTATTAGATTATTAGTAATCTTGTTGCAACATTATCACAGAATTGTAACACAAAAGTTATAATATATTAAAAGAAAAAGAGCATAAAAATTATAGTTAATAAAAATTATTATTTTTGTTTTAACAAATGCTTTCTAGAGTAGTAATTTATTCTTCTCCAGAGTTTGTTTTATAAGCTTGAATAATTAATGGTATTATATCCACAACCTAAAACTAGATTTGGCTTTCAGTTTTGTGAATGAGGAGTTGCCCTGTATGTATGGGTGCATATCTAAATTGTCTTACTGATATGGGGATGTAAATATAGGACTATTATCTAATATCTATTGATTTGTCAATCTTACAGTAGATGGATATTAAGTAGACTAAATAGAATGAATTACTGATTGTAAAAGAATTATAATTAGTTAGCCTTTTATTTATATAGAGAGGCAGTTGGACAAGCAGCTATTTATTTAGATTTCAATCACAATGTCATTGTGACTGGATTCAATCTACATATCACAAATTATTATGTGGCTAAAGAATAATAACCAAACCAATGTATTTATAGTCAGTTCAAATTTGTGCAATGTACTGCATATATTTTTCTTTTTACAACTAAATACACCCGGGCCTTGTTTTATGCAGATTTATTTAATGCAATTTTGAAGTTATGCAATTCATGATTCTTCTTAATATCTTTGTATGCGGTTTTCTTTTATGCGATAAAAATTATTCGATCAGAAGATGAGCTCCGATAATGCGCAATTACTTTAAATATTATAAATTTCGCACTTTCATGTTATATTTAAAGTAATAGCCATTATCGGAGTTCATCTTTCATCTAATAATTTCAATATTTTCAGCGCTTTATAATAGTACTGTAATAGATTTTATGTAATAAAGAAGTTCATAATTCACTTAAAAACAGAATTTCCCCATTTTATATACACACATTAAATTTTACAAGACTATAATGTAAATCTGTTCAAATGTTATAGATGAAAAATACTATGTTTGTTGTTGTTTTTGCATTTTAAATCACGTTCAATTTTTGCTTTTTATAAAATGAGTATATAATCAATTAATCATTTAGTGTCCGCAAGTTTATTTTTAAAAGGTGAGTATCAGCGGTGGGCACAATTAAATTTGACAATTAAAATCTGATTTTTAATTGTAATTAACAATTTAAAAATTACATAACATGATCTGAAATTAATTTGATGTGAAACGATGAAATTTGATTTTTAAACGGAATTGAAAATTAAAAAATTAAAGACAAAAATAAGTATTTAATTTTTAATTGTTAGTTTTAATTAAATTTTGCCCAACAGTGGTGAGTCGGTGTCTTTTTATTATCGTAAGTCTAAGTTCTTCAATTTTAAACTTTTAGTTTACTCTGACGGAGAAAAAAAAAACACCCAAGAAAATGAATTTCTTTGGAAACAAAAATTTCAATTTTAGATCGCTTAGCGAAATGGGAAGGATCAATAGCGATTGGAAAACGTTTTAGTTGTATTTCCTCATGACTTCGTTTACGGAGAAGCTACAGTACCTTACATCACATCACATCATGATGAATCTGATGTCTCAAATAGCGATAATAATTAAAATACCGCACATGTATGAAAAAAATGTAAATTACTCATAAAAATATATTGTTTTGAATAAAATTAAATACTGTAGTTAATAAAAAAAGTAAAAAAAGTTTGTCTTGTATCAATTTTTTTCAAATTTGAAATTTTTTATTAGTCATATTTTATTTTCTTTTTTTTTTATGCGAATTTTAAAGTAATTTTATGTTGTTGCTTTGCTTTTATGCGATTTTTGGAAAATTACAGTCTGTATCCCCCATTTTTCAAGATAGGTTACGTCTATTTTTGTGTGATTTCTTTTGTGCGCATTTTCTGAGGAACCTATCTACCGCATAAAACAAGACCCAGGTGTGTACATACAAAAAGTTTGAGTAGAGGTAATAAAAAATTTTGAAAATTTTATTTCTAATTGATGAGATTTAAATGTGAGAGAAGATGGATTTTTTTTTACTAGCTAATAAATGAATATTTAGCTATTTTCCTTGGGGTAAAAATGAGAATTCAACATTCAATATTTGGCTAGTATGATGAAGATTGTCTTCTCAATTTTGTCTGTTGAGATACTGAAGAAGCCACTGCCTGCAGTAGGCTATTTAATGTTTTGTTTTATTTTTAATATAATATATAAAAAATATTATAATAATATTGTATTTATATATAAAACATAAACTCCTAACTTAAATGCATTGTGATATTTAAAACAATGCCTCTCAATGTCAAAACTATCAAACACAACAAACAAAAATTAAATTATTTTCATTTCATTTTGCAAGATGTTATATAGCCATTTAACGAGATTATAACAGCAGTAAACATAAAATTTAAAAGAATAAATATGTTCACGAAACATCACCTGACCCAGCCTATAATCTAATTTACAAAGACCAAAATAATTTCCACTCATTTTAATAACCTTGCAAAAAACAACATATTATCATCAAATTAAACAGCCAAAATAAAATATAGTTTATACATATTTAAATTAGGAATTTATCTCAGTCTATATTTCTTAGTATTTAGAGCTACTTAATTCAATTTTATATATATAATGCATCTTAATAATAAAAGAAAATACTGGAATAAAATTTTGTTAAGAAAGTGGAAATCTGTAACAAAATACGTCCAATGATGTTCAAATGTTACTACATAGTTTTAGCACTCTTTTATTTGGTTAATTTTATGTTTTTCTTTAGAGTGAATGAGTATCTTATTGGATAAAAAAAGTAAATAAAATGACAAATCTGTATAAGAATTTTTTTTTTTTTTTCATATTCAAGAGTTTTAGTTCATTTAGTTTGTTATTTTTAAGAGGTTCAAGTTTTTTTTAAAGTAATCAATGTAGAATAAATTGGAATTTCTAAGTAGCATATGCTGGTTTCCTCAAGATTTCATTAACACAGGTTCTACATTAAACAATGGATTAGGATTATAACAATTTTGCTCATTTATCAGAATTGATATGTGCAGTTTAGCATATTGGAAAAATCACTCAAGATCTAAAAGTCTCTGGTTCAATTGCCAGCTAAGGGGGGGGGGGAGTGTTTAGTCAGTTGAATAAAATTGCTGCACCCAACCTTCTACTTAGGTATCTAAACTTTACAAAAACCCAAGTGACTACAGCATATAATCATTATTATTTTAATTAGAATTAGCAGCATATAAAGTTAAAAATTATAAAAATAAGTAACTTGTAGCAATGTACAATATATAGATTTTTTCAGAAATTTTTATAAAATAAAAATATATCAAATTAGAATTTAAAAAAAAAAATCTGCAAATTATTAATTTTCACAAAGTAGCAATATAAAAGCAGTGGCAAAATAAAATGTTGCAGAGTGAATCATACTATCTAAGAGATAATGGATAATTCCATTATAATGTATTAAATTAAGCATATAAACCTAACTCATAGTAATGCACAACAATTAAAACTGAATCAAAATATATTTTTAACTGAAACATTTCCCACACTATACAGAATGAATTGTTAAAATTCAACACTTTTCAGCATCTAAACCAATTGATTCAGCCATTTTTAATCATATGTTTGCTACATTCTTCCAAATGAATCATTATTAATTCTTCCCACACAAACTATGATTTAATTTTTTAATATTTAAAGATCTTTTAAGTTTTACTTCAAGTAGATAGTACAATATTCTTACAAAAAAATAACACCATATTTTAATTTGTAGTTATCACTTTTGCAAATACTTTTGTTTTGCATATATTTTATATTATTCAAAAATACTTTTAATAACAAATAAATACATTAATGGAATGAGTTTGTAAAATGATGCTGCAACCTGAGTTGAAGAAAATGAGACCCTTGAAGTTCTATAAGCTATTATTCAAGAGAGAACTAAAACACCACTGAAAACAGTCACATGATAGGTGATATTAAACTGCAACAAGCATATGCATAATAGTAATAATCAGGTGATCCGTTTCACTTGAAAAATGAAAATCAAATAGTAGAGAAGATTTTTTTAAAATGTGAACTATTTACATGAAATATACAGGAATGATTTAAATGAAAGGTATATAGAAAAATATGTTCATTTTAACACCACTGAAAACAGTCACACGGTAGGTGATATTAAACTACAGCAACATATGCATAAGGATGTAAATGAAAATCAAATAGTAGAGAAAATTTTTTTAAAATGTGAACTATTTATGAATGATTTAAATCAATGATAGTTAACCTGTCCCTACCATCCACTAGTGGGCTTTCCAGCCTTCATGGTGGGCGGTAGGAGTTTTGTCCAAAGTGAAACACTTTCTTTTTTTTTTTTTTAAATTTAATTGACTTTTTAAAAAAATTTCATAGAGATGTATATGCTTTAGCTTGCTGTAACTCGGCTTTATAAATTTTATAAAATAAAGTTACTCCCCTACTTTATAAATCACCATTACTAACGAACTGGTGGGTGGTTAGAAACTTTACTACTAACAGAGATACAAAAGTGGGCGGTAGGTATAAAAAGGTTGACTACCCCTGATTTAAATGAATGGGTTATAGAAAAATATGTTCATTTTAACACTATTGAAAACAGTCACATGGTCAGTGATATATGCATAAGGATGGTAATCAGATGATGTTTCACTTGAGAAATGAAAATCAAATAGTAGAGAAGACTTTTTAAAATGTAAACTATTTACATGAAATATACAAAAATGATTCAAATGAATATTTTATAGAAAAATATGTTCATTTCAATTCCTATTAAAAATTTAATGATGTGGAAATGGTATTCTCCTTTCTCAATATTTAGTAAATCAACTGCAATTTTTTGCAATATTCAAATTCTATTAATTAATATGATGTTTAGACTGTTCAACAATCTTTTTCAAAGATTTTTTTTTACTATTTCATGCTATTAACAAGAAAATAGAAACTATATATCCAAAGATTTATATTTTATTAAGAAAATTCACAGAAATCAGTCAACCCTTAGACAATCACAATATCAATAACAGTCAACAATTCCAATCTATTATTAAAGGATGTTTTTATGCGTACGTTTTATGCATACGTTTAATCAATTGTTTTATGAAATGATTTTTTTTTTTTTTTACCCATTGAATAGATTGAAACATAAGAACTATAATAGAATAACAATGACTGAATACATTGTCAATACTTAAACTAATTTGCATTGAATATTGAATAAATGTTTTTGCTGGAAAAAAAAAAAAACAAGCTATAATTTTACATAAGTTGTAATATAGATGAGTAAAATTTATAATAATATTCAATACTCATGTGTATATCTTATAAATATATTTTTTCATATTAACTCTTCATAATTATTTGCTACATGGGAGGGACATAGTATTTTGCTTAGGGGTATAAATGAAGCAAATCGGATTCTGGATATAATTAACAATAATCAGTAAATTATTTAATGCACATGTGTGATATAAATATAAGTCGGAAACTTTATTAGTAGCAAATTATAGATATATTGAAAAATATGTTATTTAGACCTGCAGATAAATTATTAATATAATTCTGCATATGTAATTACTTGAAATTTTAATGTACAGAATTATTCAGTGTTATTTTTACTATTCAATAAATCAAATCTTCTGATGAACACCAAAAATCAAACTTCGCAAGTTTAATATTTTTTCATTTTCCAACATGTGTTTCTAATGTTACACAACTCATCTAATAACTGAATTCTTGTCATAATTTTTCAACTGACCTTTTGTTATTCCTTCTGCAGCAAACACGATTTAACTCTTTACTGTCAGAAGATCTTTTAGACAACTGCTATTATCAGAAATAGATAATTTAATTTTTTTTTGTAACTCACATTGCTATGTGATTATTTACTGTGATTTTCCAAACTGCATTAGATAAAATAGCTTCTGTTGTGGTATTATTACTATTTCCACTTTCTGCTTTAGTTAATAGTTAAAAGAAGAATATGTTGAAGTTTGAAAATATCAAAATAGATATTCTTCATAAAGAACTTTGTATTTACCTTTAAATTATCACACTTGGTATTCATAATTACTCATGCTTACAAAGTTGGTTCACAAATAAAGGAATTTAGATTAATTGCAGTTTACAAATGCAGATATGATATAATTTTTTCCTATTATTAATGTAAAATTGAAATGGTAGAATCAATTGCATTAAGAAAATGGCAAGCAGTAACAAACTATCAACAATGATGATAACGAGTTATAGTTCAGTTACACTACATTGCTACTCATTATGCATGTTATCACATAGGTAGAATAACACATTGAATGGGTTTTTTACACTTGATCTAAATCCATATTTTGAATTTATCAAATGATGTCCAAGCACTAAAGTAGAATATATTCCATTTGTCATATTGAGGTCTTTTCATCTTCTTCCTAGTTGAAAATTGAAATTAGGAATCTTGGTTCTAAAGACATCACTTTTGTCACTAAATTGCTCAATTAACTCGGGGCTTATAGACATGACTTCCTAAAATATTAACTTCTCCACCCAAAGATAGACAAAACAGTACTACAATCCTGCGATTTCACTTGACCACCATTTGCCAATCTTTAACATATTCATTCAAGCAAATTAGTTTTAGACCTTTATCTTAAGCTCTAATGAATTCTTATATCATATAAAATGCAGAATGTATTATCGAGATCTAAAAATAATTATTTATAGATTAATCAGCCACAAATACTTCATTACGTACAAATAATTTAAAACTCATTTAATTGCAGAACTGCTAATCGTCATTAAAAATTGATTTATCTTTATAAAATAATTAATATTTCATGATTAAATTTAACATATATGAATTTTCTCTGCTCTCATTCCGATAATTAAAATTAAACTATTTATAATTACTTTGAGGATCAATAAAAACATATTTACTCCATGCACAATTTCGTGACGTGTGATTCTGATAGAACGATAAAATTGATTACATGAAACAAAAATTATTTTAATTTCAATTTATAGATAGAACTAAGATTAATATATTAAAGAAATAAAAACTAATAATACTAAATGTATTCTTTTATTTTATAATCAAGAAAATGACTTGATACAGCTGACTTGATAACTAATAAATATCATTGGTTATTTAGTAGAGTGTAACAAATTAACCTGCAATCTACTATAAAAAGAAAACGTATTTCTGAGTGAAATCAACTTGCTGGATAAATTTATGCTATTTAGATTTTTAAAAAAACAAACAAAAAACCTACTTATATAAGAAAATAATAATCATATGGCTAATTTGCTTCGAATGTCATGCGAACATTGAGCTCCTATATACCAGATTGATCCCAGCAGTTACATTCATTTTATCAAACGATGTTTGTTTTGTTTTTAATTTCCGCCATTTTGCCGTTATCATAAATTACACCGAGCTTTCTCTTTATATATAAAGTAGAGTTTATTATAATAAATTAACTCATCTCAGAATTCCATTCATTATACTATACATTCATGTTGGTTTATATTAAAATATTATATATTTAGAAATAACCTATTCAAAGCCTACAGCCTAGACCATTCAAAACATCAATAACATTCAAAATTAACTGTAGTACAGTTATATTAAAAATAAAAAAAATTAAATTCTAACTTTTAAAAGTTTAAAATTAAAATGTAAATATTTATATATCCTAATAAAAATTCATAAACCATTGAATTCAGAAATTCTGTTGTTTTTTTGTGTGAGATACAACATTCAGCGATGATCTTATCTAAGTAGCAGTCTAACTATATGTTAAAATGCTATATAATCCAGTTATTTTCCTTGAATCCAGTGATGCTTTCCTGGCATATAAGATTCTTCATAGGAACAGCACTTTTACCAAAGACTTAGCAAAAAAAAAAAATCTTCAAAAAAATTGTTTAATGTTTTCACAAATGATGTCATTATTGATGCTATCACCTGCATTTTTTTAAAATTCATAATAGTAAATAAATAATACAAAAACTCTGTCAGATAATGAAAATTACTCTTTATATTTAAATCGTGATAAACAGAACAACCAAAATTCAAAAAACATTAATCACAAACAACAATTTGCCAAGCGCTTTTGGTACAGTATACCAGAATCATGGCGACATATTGGAATTGAACGGTTAATATTCTAGTGCATGCTCAGTGGAACACTAGTGTTATGCTGATTAGTAATGTTTTTAGACTTCGCAATAAACCAAGCCTATTTCAACTTCCTCTTTCTATCATTTGATTCATTGCACATAGTAGTGATATTTTGAGGATAAAACTCATGTCCACAACTATTTTCATAACTCGAAAAAACAGAATTAACCTGTAAATCACTTTTAGACTTTTTATACTGATAAACATGTTGTTGTAATCGCATTAAAACATTTGCCTTCATTTCTCCATAATAAATAGCATTAGAACCAATTTCTTTGCAGTCAATGGAATAAATCAGTTATACTATTTATTTTTTCTTTAGCTTATGTGCCATCTATAAGTAGGAAATTGAAAAATATAATTGGTAAAGATTATAATATAAGTTTCCATTCACCTTTGTGTTTAAATAGACTAATAAATAATTCAAAGGATGTTGTGGAAGAAATGAATAGGTATAAAATGTTTTTTTTCCATTGCCTGCAAAGAAATTAGCTGCAATGCTATTTATTATGGGGGAGGGGGGAATGAAGGCAAATGTTTTAACGTGATTACAACAGCATGTTTATCAGTATAAAAAGTCTAAAAGTGATTTATAGGTTAATTCTGTTTTTTTGGTCATGAAAATAGTTGTGGATATGAGTTTTATCCTCAAAATATCACTACTGTGTGCAATGAATCAAATGATAGAAAGAGGAAGTTGAAAGAGGCTTGGTTTATTGTGAAGTCTAAAAACGTTATCAATCAATGTAACACTAGTGTTCCACTGAGTATGCACTGCAATATTAACTGTTCAGTTCCAATATGTCATCATGATTCTGGTGTACTATACCAAAAGTGCATGACAAATTGTTCTTTGTGATTAATGTTTTTTGAATTTTGGCTGCTCTGTTTATCATGATTTATACATGAAGAATAATTCACATTAGTAAAACAAATTTCATTGATTCTATAAGGTTATAACAAAGATTGCTCAAACTGGGATTTTTTTTCACTATCTGTATACTTTCTTATTGTCTTTTTTTTTTTAAAAAACAAAAGCTTAAATCAGTGATTTAACTATACCAATGTCAGAACTTAAGTTGCTAATCATTTTACAGCTTATTTCTTTAATCATATTTTTTTTTTTCCCACTTTAATACTGATCAATATTTTGGTACAACTTTTTTAGCTCACGATTAAAATTAATATTTATACAAATATAAAAATAATTAAAAAAAACAACAACAACAAACAAACTAGTAAAATTAAATAAATTGCAGAAAATTAAAAAAAAACTAAATGCAAAGAAGTCCACAAAAGATAATAAAGAATGTCTGATTCAAAGCAGAATACATGGGTGCTATATTGATGTGTTCATCAATTCAATGATTTCATGTTTAGTGCTTAGATTTCTACCATTTTCTCATATTTTTATTTTGAAATTTTTATTTATTTTTATATCAATCAACTTTCAAATTCTGAATTTGTGGCTCATGACTAAAATTGATATAGTACTTAGGAAAATACTTTTAAACAAAAAATATATACATTTTTACTGCTAGAGATATAGGTAAGCCAAGTAAATTAAAAAACTGTTTTAGATAACAAAGATATCTGCCATTCTAGTGTTTGATATGCCTTTGCATTTATTGTAAAACAAAATCTTTGAGAAAGTTAATTTTGCTTTCCAAATTATTCGAGTGTAGATTCAAAACAAAAATGAAGGCTGGTATTCAATATATATATATTTTAAATTGTTACTAAAAGAAAGATTTTGTTTTACAATAGGTACCTGAATATACACTAATTTAAAACCTGTATTAAGATTTTACTGTATATTTTTGTTTTTGCAGATTTAATTGAATATATGTGTGTGTGCGCGCGCGTGTTTTGTATCTATGAATTATTTGTCTTAGTTATCTACAGCTCTTTTGGAAAAGCACAATTCTTTTTCTTGAATTGAATGAACATAGTTTACTTTATATTTATTTAACATTTTTATTAGTGTTATTTGAAATGAATTGTATGCATTGGAGATCTAATGATTGGCGTCTAGAACAGTCTTAAAGTGAACTTTGTGATTAAAAGGGTATTTGTTAATGTTTCAATTGCACCAGTTTGATTCAATACTATCTATGTGTATATATAAAAGACCATATCAAATCATCTATAATAAAATTGTTAGAATTTAACAAGTGCAAATAATTGACTAATTATTTTTGTTAATTCATTATTCAAAGTAATACAGCAAAGACCAAGCTTACTAAAATATGAATTTTGATTTTTTATGGTCATCAGTAAAAAATATACTCACAATAAAATCATTTGGCAATCAATATAGATAAATCATCAATTGTTAAACTTATATCAACTAATTAGGTCACTTGCGTTATACTATCTTAATACTAGATCACTATGGTATTAACTACTATGAGAAAAATCCTTTTATAGAAATTCAAAAAGGAATTATTTGCTTAGAAGTATTTTTCTTCTTTTACTATTTAGCACTGAAGTATCTTTATATGATTTACAAGCGTCAAACTGACTCCATCCACAACTTTGACACTACCCACTCTAGATAAATGTAATAATGATTATCACTAATTGTTTATTAAACTAGACATTGTCTTTAACCCAGGTATAAACTTTGAACCTCAGTTAAAAATTAATATCTGATTTTTTAATTAAATGATGTGACTTTTAAAAAATATAACATACAACCAATTTAATACTTTTTAAAAATCAATTCTATTTTATTTATTTCTTCCTATATTTTATCCATCTAGCACTCTTTTTTAAGATTAAAGATAATTATACATTATATTTTTGAGATACATTTTTGTAATAATTTTTTAAGATCGGTACATGTATTTACATTTTTTTTTTGTTAAAAATTGAAACCCATCAAATATTGTCTTTTATAGTCCCGAGGAAGACAGTCAAAATATATGAAGATCATAATTAAAAAGTGTTAAAGAATGTTGTACATTGCCTTTTTAAAATAAAATATATTTTTTATATGTTATATGCTTTATTCTATCTTTCCTTAAATATTACTATTATTTTTGAAATCCTTTTATTTCAAAGTATTTGTGAGTGCCAATTGTCTTATAATCAGAATAAATTGTAAACTGAATGTCTAAATTAATAAAATTAAAAAAGCAAATCATTTAACTGTATAAAATGATTAAAATGAGAATATGATAAAATATAATCATATCTAATATTTAATTACCAGTATAGTATATATGCTTAATCTAGATATAATTAAAGGGGATTTGAACCCAGACTTTCAAGCTCCTTCAGTCATTATTCTATATAACCAATAGATATAAATTACCACATATATGTGAAAAAGTTAAATGAATATATGTATTTCATGCTGAACCAGATCTCATTGGATTTTCAATATGGATAGCTGAAGAGTTGGAGAATGGAGAAGATTGAAGCCTGTCCATTAAAAATTGTAGATTTGCTATCTTAATATAAAACTGACCATTGATTATATACATGTGTGGGCGATGATGTCCCAGACTAACTGATGAGCGTTGTTTCAGCAAATGTATATTGGAGATCATTTATCTTTTTCACAATATATGTGGCTATGTGTATTGGTTACATTGGATAGAATGAATGAGTGAATAGAGCTTGAAAGTCTGGGTTCAAATCCACATTAATTAAATAATCATATTTGTAACTACAAGTTTTCTTCTTTTCTTTAAATATATAATTCTATGAATAATGTTAATATGCTAATACAAAAAAAGATTACATTGTTAGACAATTAAATATATAATTTGCTGAGCACTGCTTTCGATTGAGGGGAGGGGGAGATCATGATCATAGCATTTCAGCTTGTCAGTCCAACTGGTGTTAATATTGAAATTAACATGATCTAGATATTTTCTGGTTAATATGTAAACATGTAATTTACTGATTGATATCTATAATTTTAATTGTTACAACTCATATGGAAGATATCAAATGCACTTATTCTAAAAGGAAGCAGATGTTATAATCCAAACAACAAAAAAAAGATGCCTTTTCATTAGTTAAAAGATAAAAGGCAAAAACATAGATCTATATGAAATAATATTAGTCACTATATTTATTTTATCAGAATGCCTTATAATTTAGCTGAATGTCAGTCTTGAATATTAAAGATCCATGGAACAATTTTCAAATAAATAAAGTGAAAAAATGTCTGTTTAAGCAATCGAATGAAATTGTTGCTTTTAATCTGGTATTTGGATTCTAAAGCATCATATAGCCTATAAATAACTAATTACATAATTATTATTACCATCATCATTGGGATAGTACATTTTAGAAAGAATCAAGAAAGCTGTACCTATCAGTTTTGTTCTAAACAAATTTAATTCTCTAGAAAGTCTTTAAGTTCAGAAATTTTAATAAAAAGTGTTTGCCAACTAGAAAGCATATTAAAACAAATTATTAAGTATCATTATTTTAAATGTCATACTAAAAAGTTTAATTGATAAAAAAATCATATTACAAATATAAAATTACTCATGTTGCATGCATACAGTTTGACATGCATCAAATTAAATTACAATTCTTTTTATTAAGAGCAAATTTTCTAAAGACAGTTTAATATATATATATATTATCTTTGAAAAAGTTACTCTGTAATAAAAGAAGTGGAAATTTAATTTGTTACTACATACTTATTTAGTGTAATAGCATGAAACAAATTTAAGAAAAAATTTCCAGAGCCACCAATCAAAAATATCCCAATTCAATTCCACATAATTCCAGAACATTTACAATTTTAAAAATTTTCAAGCAACTTTCACATATATTAAAACCTTCTAAACTTGATTTAATAGTTCCTGGATTTTTTTGTGAAGTAAAATCCCAAGATTATTATAGGTAGTGTTGTTGTCATATAACATTTTAATGTAAAAGTAAATATATATCTTTTGTAAACACATTTAATGTATATTGTAACCATTTGGCTACATAACTGCATTAAAAATAATTAGACAGTTGGCAGCATGTTCCTCAGTTTTAAGTATAGAATTATTTAATTAATGGAGAAAATAATACTTAATTTTTCCATGCATATTTTTATAATAATAATGGTCTTCAATTAACTAAATATTTTAAGTCCCAAAATGATAGTATGAGAGTTCTCAAGCATTAAATTTATTAATAATATGCTTTTAGTATGTAAATATTTTAATGAGTTATAAATGATTATAGGAGAAAATTGTAAAAGAATGTAAACAAGTTTTTTAACTCTCTTCAGTAATTATAATTAACTAGTAATTTTAATTTAAACAATGAAAATATATTAAGAGAAGAATTTTTTTCTTTTTTGTAAATTATTTAATGAATATTAATTCTAATCTTAAAAGAGAGATATTTAAAGTTTTATTTTTAATGGTATTTTTTTTTTTTTTTAAAAAAAAAAGATGTTAATACTTTTGGTAAATTTTATTTTTAATTAGTCAGAGTTTTTTTCTTTTCTCTTTATCTCTCTTCAATGCAAAAAAATCACATCAGTGCAAAATCTTATTTTCCCTTTGCAATAACATTTTTTTAATTAGAAAGTAATGTCAAAAATTTTATGTTAATTTAAGTTCTTGACTTGTTTTTCAATGTCTATGATTAAGGAGGGAAATATCTGAACAAATATATTTGTAAAAATTTACCTAATTGTTTTAAAATTATCATGTTGGAGACAGATTGTGATTGGCTTGTTCTATAAAAATAATGGGGCGTGAATAAGTCAGAAGACCCAAGAGTCTGTAAGAAGAGATGTTGAAGAGAGAGCAATTCAGCTGATAAAAAAGAAGCATAAGTCTTTACCAAGCTATTGCATAGAATAGCAGAAGTTTTAATCAAGCTTTTAGCATACTATGAATTTAGTCACAAAATGGTTTTATAATAAAAACCATATGCTAAATTCAGTTAAAATCTAGACATCATTTTCCTCCATGTAACCTGCCTTCACTGGAATTAAAAATATAGAGATGTTACCCCTTAAAGTAATCTGCAACCTTGTCTTCACTCAAGAGTATGAGTTTATCTTAATCTCATCTAGAAATTTTAGCAAAAAGAAATGGATGAAATTTGCTATTTAACCTGGAGAATATAAAAACTTTAATATATTTCAGACTTGAGGCATCAATCACAATAATATAAATCTAACCTAAAGGTGGAGTGCCATCTTATAACAGCTCTAAAGTTGATATGGAAGTTCTATGATTGTCACCATTGCCCATCATTGGGTAGCTATTTTGTAACAATAATAATTGATCTTCTACCCCACTAACTCTTTATCTTAGTTTGGTCAGCATTTGTCATAAAATAAAAGAAAATAGCCCTATCAATTTTTAGACAACCATTTATTACTGACACAAAATGAAAATAAAAGATAATGAAAAAATGCCTTTATGATTTAGATATTATTTATAACAGAGCAAAACATGCATCAATAAATAGTAACTCTATATAACCTGTGTAAAATTATTTAGCTCAGCCATTGGTCACACTAGGCAATAACAATATTTCCAATACATAATTGTTAGATTGTCCATTACACTAAAATAAAATACTAATGACAATCTTTATTAAAACTTAATTTATGCAGATAGCATTTAAAACAAATGAAATGAAACAAAATCACCTCAGATATGATCAAATCTATTCATTATCCCAAAATAAATTATAAGCATTGAACTCATATATCATTATCCTAAACAATGACATATGCATAAGATATTTATTTGATTTATAATCAAATGAAACCAAATTCAAATCAATAAATAATTAAGTTTTGATATATTTTACTAATCTAATATTACTTACAGTAATGTAAATCTACATTAAAATTCAATGATATTCCCTACCTAAATAAATTAGTTTCTAAATAATTATAATAACATTTTGAGAATGTTTTATAAAGCTACAATGCTTAAATAAAACAACTCTTACTCAGTTTTATATATAATTTAATAAAATATTAAAAATAATATTAATATTTCATCCATACTTTACATTATATCAATATGGAATTATTGCTTAAGTTGTGTATTAAAATGAAACACTCTATAAGAACTTATTATCAATAAATCTATTAGGTAATCTTATATTTTATAATACCCAATCACATCATTATATCAAATATACTGTAAGTTTTTATTGGATAGTTACCAAATTACAATCACTGATATTATTCATCTACTTAAATCTCCAATCAACCGATTATAAAAATGGATTTTATAACAATTAAACTATAGAAAATGATTATTGGCAATTGTCCAAGCCAAAGATAGATATCAAGATATACTAATTAATAAAATTTATGATCCCCACTTCAAAGAAGTTTAAAAGTAATTAAGACAAATCATTCTGACTAATGACAGAACATAATCTATTAAGATTTTTGTAACTGTACAAGATAAGCTCTTTAATAATTAACGATGAACTAATGAAATTATTTCTACTAGTAATATTGACTTAGATAAGCAAACAAATATTTCAATGTAATGACAAAGATAAAATTTATATCTAATCAGACTTAATAATAACGATCATATAAAAAGAAAAAAAACTATGTGTGTATAATCAGATCTCGCTGATATTGGTTTGATCTTAGGTCAAGATTTAAGCACCAAAAATTACCTTGCACACTTAAAAAATAATTAGACAAATTCACTAAATTTTTAATCAACTTTAAATTTATTGGTTTTTAATTAAAAATTAATAATGATATTAATAAAAAATAAATAAAAGAACAAAACAAACAATGTATGCAATAGACTACAATTGTAACCAGTTAAGAAAAACTACTAACACAATTTCTCTTGAATACATCTAATTAATTTGAAAATCTGTCATTCTATAAAAATCAATAATAGATAATAAATAAATATATGTATAGAACTCAAAAATGTGTTGTATGACAATAATACTATATATAAACTGATGGAGAGGTTCCAAATATCTAGACTTTAATTAGGATATACAATAAAAAAAAATGTGATCAAATAAAAATAGATTTCCATTTATCCACTAAGGTAATTTCTAAATAATTAAACTGACATAAAAATCTATTGTATTTAAATCCTTCTCTATATGAATATTCCCGAGTTAAGTCCTGAATAAAAAAAATAAATATTTGAAAACATCGGGTCATAAATTAACCTATATCATCAGATAAGAGTTTAAATAACAATAACAAAAAATGAATCTCTCTGATCTTTTATTATATGAATGATTAATCATAGAATAATCTATATACATATATATTATTTGATCATATGAGTAAACAGTCTCATTCTGCCTTTTTACCCACTGATCCATCATAGCTTCTGGTTCCTTATTTCTGATTCCAATGCATAGGATCAATTTTCCTTAGGTAGAGAACACAAGCATTAATAATAACAATCGAGGATTTGAATTCAATTACTTTGTCTTTTAAATTCTGATATACTTGAGTGATGCAAACTGCACATCACTAGCTTTATTTTCCCTTTTCATTGGTACTAATATATAAAGAGAATTATTTTATTGACAAAATTCAATTACATCCAAATGAGTTTTTTTTTTTTTTTTCAAGTTAAGAAAGTGAAATTTTGATTGTTTAACACCACATAGAAGTTGAGTTAATCAATCTTGTAAAATTGATTAATCAGAAATATGATATCCCTATACACATCATGGGGTTTTTGACAACAGAATATTTTTATAGCTTACTTGCAAAACCTCACATTTTGATGGTCTTTTTTTTACAGTTTTCCATTTCCCCATGAATTTCATCAATGAATTGCCCCAATTAAATGGGCAGATAGTTAAAATTTTTATCCTTTCATGGTTTTAGAAATTAATCACTAAAATAAATTTGATAAAATTTTAAAGATGAAAAAATATCTGTTCTAAGCAACAATAAAATTATAAGAACTCGAGTTACAGTGTTTTAGTTCTATTTATAACATATCTTTGCTGATGTCAATGTTGTTAAGGTAACTGTTCAATATAACTCAATCATCACTTATTTCTATAAGAAAATTTTTTAATAAAATTTGCTTCCAATGCAATGAAGACTTTAAATATTGAATACAGTAAAAATAAAAGAAATTTTTTCATTTTTCATTTTCAATATTAATTTTCATTTTTAACCAAAAATTAAAAAATCATATTACATTTTCAACACCTTTTAATGAATATATATATTGATTTTATTTTTAATTAATTTAAAATAAAAACTTAACAAATAAAAAAAAACTAACTAAAATTAAAATTTTTTAATATATACATTACAATGCCAAACTTTAAAATATTTTTTTTAAAAAACAAATAAATAAGTATTTAATACTTTTTATAAAAAATACAAAATTTAAAAAATAAAAACATATTAATTAATTCTTTAATCTTAAATGAAATGATTTTTATAAATTGTTTGAAAAGCAAGTAGCCTTCTCTTTATAATTAAAATAATCTATGAAAATAGATAAGAAAATAAAGAAAATTAGCTTGACAATGGAAGCACTAAGCTTGCTCGACCCTACGAAGTGATGGATTAGTGATGTTTTGTTGATTAATCTGTGGATAATATAAAAAGAAATACAGTTTTTTCTCAGTTCATGTTTTGTGTTTGAGAGATGTGTGGAGATATCACACTCTCTATAAAAAAAATGAAAACTGATACCTTGAACCACTATTGCCATCTCCAGAACATTATCTTCCAATGGAGGCATCAAGGAATTAAAAGCAGAAACCTGACTCTTCTACCATAACTATATTGACATGAATTCTAAATTTAAAAATAATTAAGAACTTTTGTTCAAGCTTATGAACTTCTATCTGACTTTTTTAAGTTTAAAATCAAATTAATAATGTTTAATTTTATGTTTTCCGATTGATAAAAATCATTTCCATTTTTTTTCTTATTGTATAAATTATTTATTGTTTAAATTTTAAATGATGAAATTTAGGTTGGGTATAGACGTTGATAGATTCGTTAGGTTGATTATGTTGAAGTTTTCACATTTGATTAGAATATATAGTCAACGATGTTAATGCACATCTTACATAATCCATGGGGCCTTGTTATTCTCTTTTGCAATTGAGTTATCGATGATTTTGTATTTTGATCGATTGTGTTTAATTTGGATGTTTTTGACCGTGGAATCTTCAGCCGATCTATACTCAACAATTTAAAAACAAATTTATAAAAATAATCTGCGAAGTATTTAAATGTTAAATTTAAGTCGGAAGTGAATGGCTATATAGTTTTTAAAGTTATATTAAGGGAGGGTAATCTTAGGTTATTCATTTCGTAGTTGAATTGGTTCAATGGATTGGATATATTTGTTAATTGTAGATGTAGTATGAGATCCGCTATGGGCAGGATTATATATATATATCCGCACACCTTCTGTTTCCTATGATGGGTTTTAAGATGGCAAAGGACCCAGTCCATTCCTATGGAGTTTTGTTTATTGTTCTACTCCCAACAGATCAACATTCCTATTGTGGAGAGACAATGTCTTCTCTAATTCTACTTACTGATCAGATGTACATTCCTGACATATAGTATTTTGTGTTGTCGTATTTTCATGCTACATTGAATACATAAATATATCAGATGGATTCCCAGTTTGATTGCAAATTTGTTGCTTAAGGTTAAATCAGGGAAGAATATTTTCTTTTCAATGAAAAAAAAAAAAAAAAAAAAAAAAAAAAAAAAAAAAAAAAAAAAAAAAAAAAAAAAAAAAAAAAAAAAAAAAAAAAAAAAAAAAAAAAAAAAAAAAAACAAAAAAAAAAAAAAAAAAAAAAAAAAAAAAAAAAAAAAAAAAAAAAAAAAAAAAAAAATAAAAAAAAAAAAAAAAAAAAAAAAAAAAAATATTTAAAAAAAACAAAAAAATTTATAAAAAAACAAAAACAAACCACAAACAAATTCCATAAACAAAAAAAACCCACACCACCACCCCCAATATTTTTTTTTTTTTCATTAAAAAAATAAAAACAAAAAATTAAACAAATAATACAAAACATTTCAAAAAAAAAAAAAAAAAAATTTTTTTAATTTTTTTTTTTAAAAAATCAAAAAAAATTTTTTTTTTTTTTTTTAAAAAAAATTTTTAAAAATCAAAAAAAAATAAAAAAAAATTTTAATAATTTATTTTTTTTTTTTAATTTTAAATTTTTTTTTAAAATAAAAACACATATTATATATTTTCATATATTTACAAGTATTTTTAATTAATATATTCCAATAAACTAATTAATAAACAAACATACATGAAACATTTAATTTTGTAATAAGCAAGTTGTTAGTGAATGTAATAACTGAAATTGAAATATGTGATAATATTGATTTTATTCAAGTGACCTTTTTATGATTCACTTAATTATTTTTCCATATTTATTTAGCTATTCACTTATTTATATTTTTCCTTAAAATTGATCACAACCAATTTATGATTTGATGCTAATATTAATGGTATTATTTTAAAACATTAGGTTGCCATGTTTATCTAACATTTATATTTCAAGGCATCCATTATCCATAGATCAAGTGAAATGAAATTAAACAAGATCAACAAACTTTATTTTATATATATATACTGTGACTTGTAGCACTAATTTGGACAGATACATTATATATATATAAATATTTGTTGTTGTTGTAAAAATTGGTAATTTTAAATTTTTTTCAATTAAGTTAATATTTTCAAATTATAAAACTTTTTTTTTTTTTAAATTCAGTCAATTTTCTCTTCAAAATTATGAAATAGTTTTTAAAAAATTTAATTTTTTGAAAATTTATTTTTTTAAAACATGCTTTTCTCTTTTCATTCATTTTCTCTCCTAAAAACTTGAAAAGATTAATTAAGCTGTTTTTCCAATTCTTAGTTATTTTAACAAAATCACTTAATTAATTAAAAGTTAATTTAGGAATAGAAATCAAATGATTGATTACAATTTTTATGAAAATATATTTTTGGACGAAATATTTAAAATTTTATACTATCATGTCATTTTTTTTATTATTAATCAATTTGTTATTAAATAATTGTTTAAAATTTTTTTTTGTCTTAATTTCATTATTCTATCCAATTCCTGTTTCATAAATTGCAGTATGTATAACTTCATGACAGCTTAGTATTCTAGGACAGTGATTTTCAACCCTTGGTTCGTGGACCGATGCCGGGCTGCAGAACTTTTCTTCTGGTCCACCTAGACTGGCAGGAAAGTTTATAATAACAAAATAGTAAGAGTTTAAACTTTTAATTAATAAAACAATTTTTATTTATTTTTTCATCTCATTTTTCCCCAATTAAAAAAAAAACAGAACGAAAACAAAATCTAATCAATCATACATAAATTAATTTGTTTTTCTAGTTATCACAGGTGTTTATAGAGGGGAGGGAGCAGAATTAAATTTTTTATTACTTTTCTAAAAAAATTCAAAATTAAAAAAAAAAAGTTTTTTATTATACAAACTCCATATATATATAACTTCATCTTGTATATTTAACATTGTTGTTTTGATCAGTTACAACAATTAGCTCATCTAAGGCTAAGCAGTTTACATCTTTAAGAAAATTTATCTATAGACTTCTGCCAGTTCATGACATCTTATCTTTATTTTTGCCGATCCGCAAAACCTTATCCTTATTTTTACCAGTCCGCAAGTGTGAAAAGGTTGAAGACCACTGTTCTAGGATATTTTAAATGATCCCAATTAAATTATTTACTTATAATAGGGTTATCTCTTGCTCACAGTAATAGTTTATAGAGTTCTTGCTTCCTGAACTAGATTTGTGCATAACAGTGATATGGTGGGGTTTATGTTTCATGTTATGGACATTCAGATGATGATAATCCTGGTTAGGGCAAAAAAGAGATTCTTTAAAGTCCATGTGCTACAATTTCATTTATTTTTTTAGAAATTTAGTCTATAATTAGCCAGTACTTTAATGATACTAAGTGGCCAGAGCATTGATGATGTTCAGAATGTTTCAGTATCTTAGCATTATTTGACTTATTGTTGCATTTTGATGTGCATCTAGATAATTCTTGTTTGTATTTAGTAGTGGCTAAATAATTAGCCTGTCTATGGTCAACCACATTCAAATATAGTTCCAAGATTAACTAATTTATTTTTATTGTTGATCATTCATTGTGATGAATGATTATTACTTCTGTGTAATGCTGAACTTATTGTTAGTTTTATGCTGATCTTTCATACTCATTCCATTTATATTTTTGTTTATTTGGGGATGATTATTATTTCCCATTTCCTCATAATTCAGCCCTAATGTAGTATACTGTTACAAATGGCTATCCAATTGTGGGACAATGTAACCTGATTCTCTTTTTTAACTCCTATTCACCATACTGTTACAATATATATAAAACTCTCTTTGAATTAAAACATTTCACTGCTTAAAACTGATTAAGAGAGGGAGAAACTACTTACATAATGTATATACCAAATAAATCATGGAATAATTTTCATTAATTACTTCCAACACCTATAATATTTCTATTTACTCAATTTCAAAGCCATCTGTTCTAAGTTTGGGATAATCAATTAACAGTAGATTGTTAAGCTATATTCACTATATTCAAATACCTAAATAACATTTCTCATTGGAAAAAAAAACAATAACCAGAAACTACTTTGAGGGTTTGAAAATAATACTATCACCTAGAATAATTGATTACTCAAGTTTACATAGCACTGTAGTAGATGAAATGCTGCTTCTAATATATTTGATGCTATATACTATATATAATTAATTTTACACTACAAAAGTAATAAAATGAATAGAACTGAGACAATCAGCATATTAATTGAAGGATTGCAACTAGAATAATTAAGAGAAATGTTAACAAACAGTTTAGATTATCATACTTTTTTGTTTCCAAATAAATCTTTGCTTATATATTTTTAAAATAATTTTTATAGTAAAACTGTAATATTGGTTCTGGTATAAAGCTTGCATTATGTCTTTATATTAAACTTTAATATCTATTATATGAATAAGTAAAAAAAGGATTAAAAATATTAATGTTAAATTTTAAAGCTAAGAAATTTTGATAAAAAAATTGATCACTTTGAAATAGATTTTAGTAAATATTAATTTACTAAAATTGCTATGAAATTTAATAGTCAATTGTTATGAATATTTTTCTGTTTATATAAAAATATATTTATAACATATTTTGTCTCCCTAAGTATAAATGAAACACTTTTTAACTTCGCCCAAACACGTTGTAAGAGTGATAATTTACTCTTATATTCCCAGGTGTCATATGGCAGGATTTTTTTTGATAATGATGTAATCGGGATCAAATTCAAGCTCAAACCAGATTAAAAAACAGCCTTAATAATTTGAATTTACAGCAAATAAATCAAAGATAAGAGCCATTTCTTTTCATTTTAAAAACCGATGATTAATCAAATACAAGTAAAAAATATATATTTCAATAAGCACAGCACTAACTCATATGTAAAATGTACTTTTAAATATTTTGAGTTTGAATTTGGCTCAGAATCACAGCATTATTAAAAAAAAAAAATCCTTATAAGGCTAGCAGCTTTATGAATAAATGATGGATTTATTCTCGAAAGTTTTTATGTCAAAGAGAAAAAGATGGTTTATTTATATTGACAGCATACAGAAAAATAGCCAATTTCCATTTGTCTTACATATATACATTAATGCTATGTTTAATATATATATATATGTAAGTGTGTGTGCATGTAAACCATAGCACAAAATACATTTCTAAATTCATGAAATAAGATTAGTTAAGACATGCAATAACTAACTTTTGAAATATTAACTATGACAATACAATGCTCACAGGACTGGAACAAGCCCCTTAAAACATCATTAAACATAAATCAGTAAATTACAATGTTGAATATTAAATTATTTGGATATTTACATTCACAAATTCACTGTTACATATATTCCATCTAACTTAATTAACAACAAACTCAATAGATTGGGAAAAGGTAATAATAAACTAGAATAGATAGTTTTATAGATTATAAAAAGGAAATATGAACTTTTATGCATGGAACTTTAGATCATATTCAAAAGAGAACTATTCTTAAATCCAATATATTACAAGTTTTAGTTCTTTAATATAATAAATTAAAATAACCCTGTGTAGTATAAAGCAGGGATCAGCAAACTGCAGCTCACATGTCAAATGTGGCTCTTGCTTTTTATCATGATAAACCAAAACATATTTTTAGTTTGCCGACCCCTGGTATAGTGCATTAATTAAGACGCCAGTGAACATTTTTAGTACTTAGATAATTGATTATATACTTATACATGCACATAAATATACTGATAAGATATATTAGTATGACTTTCCATTGGATGAAATTATCATCATCATCATCAACCATTATCAATCCACTACAGGATGAAGATCCCTCCAAGTTCAATCCATCTTCTCTGATCCTTAGCTTCTCTTCTCCACATCACCCCTGCACACTTTCTTATTTCATCCATCCATCCATCTAACATGTGGTTTAAATTATGTAGATGTATGTCATTTAAATTATTATGTAAGCAATTAGAATCCACAGACACTATTATATTGTGGTATATGGGCATATTAATGGAATATGTATAAGTATCTAATACTTTTTTAATAAAAAGATGCATACAGGTTAGAATCCCTGACAGCAAACTATTACTACAGAGAGGTTTTATCTGTTATTAAACTATGAAAACTTTTCCATTAAAATGTCGTAATCTGAACTTCTTACATACAGAAAATATGAAGGACATTAAATATAACATAATACATTTTTAGTGCACAGAATTCTTTTTGAAGGAAAACATTGTCAGGCAATACAGTAATTGCGGATAATAATAAAGGAAACTTTTTCTTCGTAAAAAGATAAGCCAAATTTTTGTATATAAGATGTTAATATTAAAAATAAATAAATTATTTTTTAATAAACTGAATATTTCAAAATTTATAATATATATATTGACATTTGAGACTATATAATTTTGTTAAACTCAATCATTATTTGGAAGAAAGAAATATAATCATAGGAAGCACTTGTAAACAAGTTTGATCATTCTAAAGCTAGAAAAAACAAGAAATATAGATAATAAAAACCAAAAAGTTAAAGATTCAATGATTATAAATTAATCTGTGAGAGACAAATATGTCCACAGATATCATATGCTAATTTATTATTTTGTTAATCAGACATCAGTTATGTTTTTCTTTAATTTCTTCTACAACAAACATTATACCATATCTAAATTGTAGCTCTTTAATGTATTAAGGTCTTTCAGAATATCTTTATTACATAAATAATCTGTCTCTCTCATGAAAACCATGCACAAGTTCGCTTTATAATAATTTACATCACTAAGTCATTAAATATGCCTCTACAATAGGCAACTCAACAATACCACGATTATATTATGATTTTGTCATGCATTTTTACAATCTTACAAAGTATTTAAATTTTATTGGGGGGGGGGGGGACACACAATATTTAAAATTCATTCAAAATTGTGATCTACATAAAAATTTTAACAAATATAATAAATAAAAAACAATCAAACAAAAAAAAAAAAAACCAGTATTAATTATGATCAATCCTTTTATTTTACAAATTGTAATAAATCTAACATGTCCAAGTTATATCTTAAAATTTAAACATTGCTTATAATTTAATACAGTCAGTCTTGAGATTTAAAAATTGCAGATCTTTCTAACATGCCTAAATCCTGGTTTCAAATCAGGTTAGCCATTTTTTGAGAATCTAAGCTAATTTAGAATTTTCCCCCCAGATATTTTGCTCAATAGCTAATCTAGTTAACATCTAATTATAGGTCAGTAAAGGGTATCCAATTAATCTTAGCTAGAATATATTTAAATTTCTTATCACTTAGCACTTGAATGCATTGGAGGGTATGGTCTTCTCCGTTGACTCTATATATAGAGAGAAGCTGGAAATGCTTTTGCTTTGCAGTGATTATTTTATCTTTTACTTATCTATATAAAATAACATTAGTGGGTGAGTGTTTTTTCCACAGGTTTCATTACTGATGCATTTATAGGATGATCACAATTACTAAATAAAGATAATATAAATACTATGTCATTATTTATATACATATGTAGTATAATATTAGGTTTTTCACATCAAAAATAAGTGTTACATAAATTTTATATACTGCACTATTTTACTTAAGAGTCTAAGGCTATGTTAATAGTGAACCTACTTATCCTATTCTTGACCTGAAATTTGGGTACAGATTAGTATATCTTGAAATGTTTTCAAGTCCTAAACAGATAAGAATTTTTCTCTCATATATTTAGTGTTGAGCTGATTATCTTAAAAAAACAAAACAGAAGTAGTCATTTAAATAAGTAGTCTAACTTATTAAATAGAGTAGGGATCGAAAACATTTTGAAATAGAGCTATTTTGACAAAAAATGTAAAAGAATTAAAATTTAGAGAGCCACAGCCTGAAATCAATTTTATTCATTATTTATAAATTTAATAATATTAACTATGCAGTTATAAGATTCTAAAACTCTTGAGCTTGCATATAATATTTTGGTGGGTGAAACAAAAAAATAAAATTTTTGTGTAGATTCTACTTTTAATTAGAAATTTTTTCTTCTTCTTCTAAATTTGCATTATAAAATTTATCAGTGAAAAAAAAACATTTATACAAATATGAAGATACAATGTTAATATTCAAATTTATTAATGTGACTTTTGAAATATTATGTTCTCAGCCAATTTATTCAAATTTGGAGTATATTTTATACATTTTAATAATAATAGTAGTCTTCAAACTTAAATCCATCAATCTGCTCCTATGTTTACTTTTAACATAATTCATTGAAGAAAACAATTGTTCACAATTACATGTTGGACCAAAAAGAGTCAAGATTACAAAAGTTTTAGTTCCCTAGCATTTGAATAAGTAACTGGAAAAGACTTCCAGCATTTAAAAATGTCCTGTTGTATTGTTCCACAGTTGTCAGAATTTCTTCTATCTGTGCTACCATTCTCTAAAGTTTCTGAACCCAAATACATTTATTTTGAATTTCTAGAACTCCATTTGTAGTTCTGTAGCAGATATTTCAGGAAAAGCTTTGATGTCTATTAATTTCAAGTTACATCTCATTGGAAATAATTTAAAGTTCATCTCATATTTTTTAAAATCTTAAAATCTCTTTGTAAAGTAATCTAAAATAAAGGTTACCCATTCTGTCTATAATTTCTTAAATTTTCAAAAAATACAAGTTCATCTTTAGTAACAACTTCCAAAAATATTTCCAATTTCTGCTCAAATGTAACAATTTCTTCTATTAATTGTAAAACTGTATTTTATTTTTCTTGCAATTTTCAGATGCAGCTTATTAAAATGGTTGATTATATCAATCAAGAAAGATTCTGAATTCATTCTGGATTATTGAATAATTGTAAGTGTTCTGCAATGTAATTTTTACATTTCAAGAAAATATTCACTTTTTTTAAATACACAAGGAACCATTTCAACCCCCTTCCCCTGATAACCATTTTACAAATGTAAATGGAATTACATCATTATACCAATTACCCATTTCTTCTAACAATGTCTTAAAAAGTCTATGATTCAAAACTTTAGATAGGAGCAAGTTGATCATTGGCACAACAACAGCTTCTTGGTGCAAAATTTAATAAAATAGAATAATTTCATGAGAAATATGAGTGGAGCATAATTTGACAAACTCCTTGTTTTCGCAATCATAGCAGGGGCACCATCAGCCATAAAGCATACTACTTGATTGATATTTGTATTTTTTAAACATATTCCCAGACTTTCTGAAATATCTTTACTCATAGTATATTATCCAAGTGATAACATATCAGCATTGGCTGTATTGAAAATATCAGTTGATTGTCAATAGCAATGGATATAAATTCATAATTAATATCCACAATTTGCATATTTAAGACTTCTTCAGAAACAGTTACAATTATTTCCTATACAGTTCTAGCTGAGAAGGATAAATTCTCAATTTTCTTACATATTTCATCTTTAGCTTTCATATCTTTAAACAAAATTTTGAAAACAATGGTACATGCAATTTTTTATAAATTTGCAATTGGTGAATAATTTAAACACTTTTGCTATTTCTAAAAATAATATAAAACTTACTTCAGTAGTATTTGGAGATTTTGACTAAGTTATCAAACTTGTTTGTTAAAGTAACATTTTATTTTGTACTCTACAACAGCTTTCCATCTACTATCACCATCAGCATACTTTTTATTAAAATCTAAATGTTTTTGAAGAAAATGTCATTCAGTATTATTTGATTTATTATTTTGAAGTAGCAAATGACAAATTAAACATTAAAGATTTTCACTTTTATAAATGCAAATTATTGAAGCTTCTGTTTTCATCAGCTAATTTTTTTTTTTTTTTTTTTTTGAGCTCATTATTTTATGAGGGTTATTATTACAATTTTAATGTAATAAAAATTAAATTGTTTATACTCAACGCTGAGTTAAAACACAGCAGAGATTATATTAACAGTTCTACTGTGCACATTATAGTGCAATGTGTGGTACTCTATTTTAAATTTAAACCACTTGCAGTCATCACAATAATGTATATCTTATTAATTAAATTATAATACAAACTTAATTTTAAACTTTGCGCATTTGGTTAATATTCTGTAATTCATACTAGCACTATAAAGGCATAAACACAAAGCTAATATTTAATATTTTATCAAACTATAGGCTGAGCACTTTTGACAGTTACAGCTCACATAATCATAGCTCTTTGTGAAGTAACTGATTATCTAATGTTATGCAAATCTATACAAAGTTCAAGTATTCCATTTTCTGAATATAGAATATATTAAATTTTTAATAAAATTTATATAATTTTTTTATATTCAAAATAAGAAAGCCACACCTTTTTCATTAAAGAGCCATCAGTTCTCATCCCTAAGATGGTAATGGTTTAAGTTTATCCAAGATTAATTTGAATTAATTAGATGCGTGACAGTACAATGACTGTAAAAAATTAGTATGATGCAGTTTTCATCACATCATATTCTTGTGCATACTCAACTCATAATTGCTTCTGTCATTTTTAATAATGATTTATTATATTTAAAATAAAGGAAAACATCCTACAAGATGTATAAAGATACTTTTTTTGCTAAGTTTTATTAGTAATGCTAGTGCTATTAGATTTTTTTTTAATATGATAGCGATTGAAGCATTTGATATTTACAAAGCTTAAAAAAAAATTCACTTTGAAAAAATCAGAACTTTAGTGATGAAACTTTGAAATTTATTAAGTCTAGAAGGAATAACTTTCATTTTTTTAAACATTGTACTTATAAAAATTTTATTTTTGTAATGACATATGAAGATTTTTGTAAATAGATAAAACAAAAAAAAAAATCATGACTAGTTCAAATGCACTTTTAACTCTCTGAAGTAAAATTAATTATAAATTCATGTAATAATATGCATGCATATATACAATATATAAAATGGATTATTATTAAAATGGAGTTTAGAACTTACTTGCTTAGCTAATTAATTTTATGTTCTGCATTATAACATATTTTCATACTTTCACAAATAAAGTTTCTAACTTTGCTTTGATCAGCTTAAGATTACATTGCATTATGGATCATTTGTGGAGAGAGATATCATTACTATGCAATGTAGATTTAAATTGTAACACATAGAAAAAGAAAAAAAAATCAATATTTGTGGAAAAGAGTTTTTCTGTATAATTATTGTTATATAAATACAATTATTGCTGTATATAAAGATATTTTATTTTATATCATTTGATTTATTTAAGTAATACATATATTAAAGTGATTACATTTTATAATAAATGAGGACAATAAAGTTTTATTTACCAGGGTTTGCATATGAAATAAGATATTCAATAATATATAGTTAATGTCAAAATTGTAAACCATTACAGGATAATAGTGTTTTAATTGTATTTTTATATTGGACTATTTTCATAGTCTAATATGAGTATTGAATGTCTTTAGAAAAATTTAACTTTATTTAAATATTCCAAATAAATTCAACTGTTAGTAATAGCACATCAACAGGTTAGTTAGTATATGTACATTTCGAGAGGTATTATTTTCCCCTCTTCTTCAGATGTTTCTGACCTGATGACTCAGTTGTTTTAGAGTGTTAACTTAAAATTCAATAATCTAAGAGTCCAGGTTCGAATCCTAAGCTAGTACTGTCACTAGTCAGGCCAGAAACGTTTTAAGAAGAGGGGAGAATAATAACTCTCAAAACGTTGTGCATATATGAACCTGTTTGATGTGCTATTACTAACAGTTGAATGTATTTGGAATATTTAAATAAAGTTATTTTTTTCTAAAGACATTCATGATGGAAAGAGTCCAATATAAAAATACAACTATTACAGGATAAGATTTACAAGATTAGTTTTAGATGAACTCTCTTCATCAGCTGGATTAAGCTTTTAAGCATCAGACATCACAAACTTATCTAATGATATTTGCATTATAGTAATAGGAATTCAGATATCAGCTATTATATATCTTATTACACCTAGAGTTTGTCTCTTGCAATACTCTGGTTAAAAAAATATTCATATACATATAATAATAATAATAAACTATTTTTATTTTTCAAGTTTCTAATGAATTTAATTTTTAAAGCAGCTGATAAATCTATCATAAATCTATTATTATATATATTTTACTATATATATATATATGTCTACATTATTGTATGAAACATAAAGAATTATCAATGAATTTGCTATTAAATCTAGATATAATATATATATATTGCTTACAAATATTTCTTATAACATGTTATCTAAAAATCTACTGTCCTTAATTTCTTTCTCTCTTTTTCAGTTATAGACTCAATCACCATTATAATTTATTATTTAAAACTTATAAATTATGATTGATTTTTCAGACTTTAAAACATGTAAGAAATGGAATGCATTTAATCAGACAAAAATAATAATTAATTGCTTTGAAACACCTGCTAAATATTAATTATTGAGAAATTCAAAATACTACCACTTTAATGTAGAATATAATTAACTGCAAAAAAAAATCATTAATTTACAAATAAAATATTCAAAGTTACATTATAGTATAAATTTTAGTTAACAGATAATGCCTAAAAAAATATACCTGCATATATATATATATAAGCTTTATTAAAATCTGGGTTCGAATCCCAAGTTAGAAGCATGAATATGGCTATGTCTAACTCTATTTTTCAGTTTATATTCGATTGCATTATTCAAAACAATTATTCTAAAGCATTTTTATTACTCTTTATACTGTCATGTCTTCTAAATGATTCAAATTGTTGATACAAAAACTATATGCTAATAGTTGCTTCAAATAACTAATAATTTAGATAATTATTACATTAGCAAATTAGATTTAAAAATTTCAGCTTTTATGGTTATCATTTATATTCAAATGAAAAACATACATTTTCAAGGTTTTTAAATTTAAAACAGTATTTCATTAAAAATAGAATGTAAAAAATGACGATTACAAAATTTAAGCAATGAAAAAAATTTAGTATTCCAAGTCACCTTGATAACAATCTTTAAAATATTTTCAAACTTTAAAATCTTTCATTCTTTTACTATAATCATAATTACGTTTTTTATATTTTACATTCATCAACATTATAATAATTATATACAGAATACGTTAAGTTTATGCAATCTAATTTTAAATAACTAAATTAGAGCAAGCACTTAACCAAAACTTGATTAGTGAGAGCTGTCATGAAGCGATTTTTATAGCTATTGCAAAAATATTTTTAAATGCCAAACTGTCTGTGCATATGTGTATAAATGAGACAAAATATCATTTGTATATAAATAGTATGTGTTTCTTTTACGAAGCATTGTACTCACGAGTTGAGGTGAAAGTGAATTAATTAAAAGTTTATTAATTACTGTACTTGCTTATTAATGTCAAAACAATTTTCAGAAATAACAGGATTTACAGGAATTTCAAAAATTTCGTTTTTTTTTTTTTTTGGAAAGCAGTACAAAGAACAGGATATAGGAATAAACACTATCTACATTTTTGTGTATGTTAGTATTCATTCATATTATGAATATATATATAATAGCCAGAAAAATCTCTTAATGTAATGGTACACATACACCATGCTCTGTAATCCGGGTTTGAATATGTGCCCGCTAAATTAAAATATTTTAGTTATATAAATGGTCCACAAATAATTATTCTACATTGATCTATAAATGAATATTTAAGTATTCTTTAGCTAGAAGGTAAAAAAAGATGGAAAACATGTTAATCTTTAATCTTTAGAATTTGGCAAATTTTGTGTGTAATGCTTTCTCATAGAGTTCCTATGAGAGAAGCTATTTGGAGTGGATTTTCTCTTAAAGTGGGCTAATTATAAAGCTGAATTAGAATTATCTATCTATCTTTACCCAAACAACAAAAAAAGATGAATTCTCCATCAATAGTGGTAAATTTTATTATATTTATGTTTTAATTAGTGCATTGGCAATCAGATTAACCTGAAACTAATGTATTTTTTGTTAAATGTCTAAACCAGCTTAGAATTTTTCTACCATCTAAATCAAAAGTTTACCTAGATTTGAAGAGACAACAGAGAACATGGCATCAAGAACCCCTTATAATTTGGTGAGTTAAATAAAGAAATATCGGTGCAAATTTAGTACGCGATCTCTGCCATTTTGAATTTCAAAATCGACCAAAAACATCGTCTGACACATCTAAGTGATAAAAAAGTACGCGAAAACGCAAAAAAACGAAAACCTTACAAAATAGATATGAGATTGCATATTTTTTAAAAAAGTAAGGCCAAAACAATATGTTTTGACATGATTAGGAGGAGGAGGGGGGTAAGAAAAGAAACTTTTAAAAGGAAAAAACTTTTAAATCTTGTTACTTTTGAGTTTAAAATCTAAGAGGTTTGCTCTGCTCTCCCTCACTTTTTTCCCTTTCAAAATTAAAAAAATATAATTTCTATATATGTTTGAGATTTAATAGCGGTATTCATATGAAAACTAAATAATCTTTAATAAATTAGTGAAATTAATATTATTTTTGTAAACTAGGCTGTATATATATATACTGGCTTAACTTTATTTCACTAATTTTAGAATAAAAAGTTATAAAATGATTTTTTATAGTTTACTTTGAATGAAGAGGGAAAATAAAGTGTTTATTTTCCCCTCTCGAGGGAGAGCAGAGCAAAACTTCTTAGATTTTAAACTCAACAATAACTAGATTTAAAAGTTTTTGTTTTTTTTTAAGTTTCTTTTCTTACCCCCCCCCCCAATCATATCAAAGCATATTGTTTAGATTCTAAGAAATATGTATTAAATTTAACGAAGGATGGCTAACATTTATTAAGTTTTAGTTTGACTTTTATATATATATACCTGGGCTTACTTTTTTTTTAATATGCGATATCATATCTATTTTGTAAGGTTTTCGTTTTTTTTTTTTTTGCGTTTTCGTGTATAAGTTTTAGTTTGACTTTTATATATACCTTCCATTTTTTACGTTTTGGCCTTACTTTTTTTTAAAATATGCAATCTCATATTTATTTTGTAAGGTTTTCGTTTTTTGCGTACTTTTTTATCACTTAGATGTGTCAGACAATGTTTTTGGTCGATTTTGAAATTCAAAATGGCAGAGATAGCGTACTAAATTTGCACCGAAATAGGTGAAATATCTCACTGCAAGTATAAGGTAAAATTAAATATTGATAGGGATTTTTTTTTAACTTGCCAAATTATGAGATTTTTTGCTTCTGTTCAAATTTGGGTAGAGTTTTGATTTTGTTGGTGTTGTCCAGGTGATAAAGAAAAGTCTAACAGGCTTAAGACTTTTTTAAAAAAACTACATTAGTTGGCCCTTAGCCAATCTAAATATGCTGGAAGACAAAAATTCCAAATTACTCTGCATTAATCATAACATAAATATAATAAAATTCACCATTAATTAGTTGGAAATTTCATCTTCCTATAAAGATTGAATTTATTATATATCTTTTTTTTCTTTCTTTTTAGCAAATTGTTTGAATAAAGATAAATAGATAAATAAGCCTTTAATTGACCCACTTCAGGACAAATTAGATTAATGGTAAATCAGACAGAGTGGCAAGATTCAAAGTAATGGAAGATACCAAATGCAAATAATTCAGATTTATGCTTCAATAAGTTTTCATTGTGATGAAAAAAATAGAAGATTTTTATATGAATGTACAGAATGCTTTTGATTAAACCAAATATCAGTTAAAAATTGTCATGGGAGAATTTAATGCTAAAACTGGCAAACAATTGAAAGGAAAAAATGTTGTAAATTTGGTTATAGTGATAAAATGAGAGGACACAGATTTATGTAATTCACACACAAAAAAACAACTTTATATCATGAATTATTCGAAAAAAAATGCTAAATAAAAATAGACATGAAAGCATCAAAATAAATGTAAAGCCAAATTGGATTATGTTTTGATTAAAGGAACATAAGTAATTCAAAAGTATAATGTTTTTAAAAGATTCAGTACAGGAAATAATCATTGATTATTGAGATATAAGATATGTCTTAATGAAAAAGTAGAGTATTGATGTTCCTAACTTTCAGAAGCATTTCACTGCATTTAAATGAAATCCATAGAAAGATAAGTGATACCCTATTAAGAACTGCAACAAAAATAGCTAGTACAAAAAGGCAGCAATTAACCACTAAATTTTCTATTGACACAAGACAATGTACAAAGAAAAGAAGGAAATATATAAAAATAATCCCCTATAAAGAATTGAATATGAGTTTTTCAAAATGATATGAAAAATAATTAATAATGATACTAAAAAATATAATTGTGCATCAACAAAAAAAGCCATAAAAGAAAATAAAAATATCAAAAGTGTAAACAATATCTTGGTATTAGTAGAAAAGTTATTTCTGCAATAATAAGAACAGTTGTAATTATTATTAAAAAGAGAGATGGCATTATAAAATATGTGGAAGAGTTCTATAAAGAATTAACAATGAAAAACAAGAAAAAATATCCCATACAAGTACTACAACTTCTGAATTGCCAGTATTTTAAATGAAGAAGTGATAAACGCAATTAAATCAACTAAGGAAAAGTTTCAGGAAATATTGGAATTATAATTGATATATTAAAAAAAAAAACAAATGAAGAAACTGGAAAAATTGTTGGCAAAATTATATGTAATATCTAAATGATACGAATGTACCAATACAGAAGTAATATGGTAATTTTCACTTCAATGTATATGTAATATTTTTTGCATAGGAATTATTCTTCTTTTGACTTTATGATCAGGCTTTAATTATTTGGCTGAGTGTACTCAGTCAAATAATTAATGCCTGATAAAAAAGCAAAAGGTAATTAAGAAGAAATTATTGATCTATCAGTCTTCTAACGAATCTAAGATAATTACAACTCATCTAGAATGAATTTTGGATTTTAACCAACCAAAAGAACTAACTAGATTTTAAAATGCTTTTAGCACAATGGATCATTTACTAAGTATTGAGAGAAGTTATAGAAAGGGCCAATAAAATATGAACCATGATTCTTAAGTTGATTGTATAAGCTTTTCAATGGTAATTAAAGGATTGGATTGTCAAGATATAGTCTCAGAATATTGTCATTTTCTGAAGAATATTTGTCAAATGATTAGATTATGTAATGATATTAAGAACATTGAGAAAGGTGTATAAATGTGACTCTCCAAAACTTTTTGTATTAATTTTACAAGAAGTGTTTTGTGGACTAAAATATGAAGTTAAGGAAGTAAAAGTAAATGAAGGTTATGAAAGTCATTTAATTTTGCAGATGATAATGATTATCTTTGCAGATAGTGCTTTAGAATTTCAGACAATATTGTATGGATGAAAATGAGAAAATAGAATTAAAAATATGTGTTGAAAAGACTATATAATAATGTTCAATGGATTTTTTCAAACAAAGAATATAAAAATGGATAATATTGAATTAAAAGAAATTAACAGAACAATGCCTTGGTTATTCTGAAGGTTTGTGATAATGGTGTTCTAGTTGTAGTTTTATATTGGACTATTTCCATAATCTAATATGCATATTGAATGTCTTTAAAAAAATTTAATTTTATTTAAATATTCCAAATACATTCAACTGTTAGTAATAGCACATCAAGCAGATTAGTATATGCATAATGTTTCGAGAAGTATTATTCTCCCCACTTCTTCAGATGTTGCTGGCCTGACCAGTGACAGTATTAGCACAGAATTCAAACCTAGACTCTTAGAACCAATTGAGACATCCTGCCAAATGCAACAGTCTGTAGAAATTTTATACACTTATCTATAAGGTTCTTCCTGATTTCTCCACTTTTCTCTAAGAGCAAAGTTGATTAGTGTTTTCCATACATTATGTGTAGTCACACTAGGTTGGCTTATGGAATTTTTTGCCATTGTCATGTGAGCAGCTTCTTTAAATTTTCTTCTTTATACCTTTTCTTCTCTATCCAATATTTTTGTATTTTCCCAATTGAACATATATTCATTGGCACATACATGGTCTGTTACCTTAGACACATCTGTTTTCTCTCTTCTAATCAGTTTGTGTTCTTGCAAGTGCTTTTCAATGGGACGACTGGTCTGACCAATATATGTTCTTCCACATTCACATGGTATTTTGTAGATGCACTTTTTTCTTTTCAATATTTTAAGTTTAGACTTTGTAGATGTTAGAATTCCTCATAGTGTGGTGTGGCTCTGGAAAGCTGTTCTGATATTATACTGATTGCAGATTTTCCTTAATTTGTCTGCTATTTTTGGAATGTATGGGTACATTACAAAGAGTTTGCTATATATAGATCTTTTCTTTTTCCAAATCACTGGTTTTTGAACAAAACTTCATTTGCTCTGTTCCATAGTGATGATATAACTCCATGTTTTATGTTTCTGGTGTGATTGAATGTATAGGCTAGATATTTTCCTGTATGTGTTGGTTTTCAGTAAATGTAGTTTTGATTTTGCCGTGAAGGAGTCTTGTCACAAGAACATCTAAGAATGCCAATTTTTGTTCTTGTTCTGATTCTATTGTGAATTTAATTGATGTATTTCCAGAAAGTTTGTAGCAGTGCTTCACCATGTGGCCATACAATAAATATATCCACATAGCAAAGCCAAACTTTAGGTGGACATGGAGTAGTTTTTATGGCTAAGGTTTCAAGTTCTTCCATGTAAATTTGTTAATCAGATGATACAATGGTAAGCCCATAGCCATCTCTTGATTTTGTTGGAAGAATTCTGTGTTACATTGAAAATAAGTTGTTTTTATGCAGAATGTTAATAGTTCCATTATACTATCAATAGGAAGAGCTGTTCTGGTTTGTAAACTATTATCAGCCCTGTTGCCTTTGGCAGGATGGCTCAGTTGGTTAGAGCATTACCTTAAAATTTAATAATCAAGAATTGAAGGGTCCAGGTTCGAATCCCATGCTAATACTGTCACTGGTCAGCCACCAACACCTAAAGAAGAGGGAGAATAATACCTCTCAAAACATTGTGCATATACTAACCTGTTTGAGGTGCTATTACTAACAGTTGAATGTATTTGGAATATTTAATTTAAATAAAGTTAAATTTTTCTAAAGATATTCAATATGCATATTAGATGATGGAAATATTCTAATATAAAAATACAATGCCTTGGTTAGATTATTAAAACAGATGGAAACATAATAAATAAAGGTAAAGGTTTACTTTAGCGACCAGAGCATATTCGCCATCTAGTTTTTAAAATTAGAACTAAAATATTCTAAAATCTTAGGTATCTTCTCCTATATTACAATTACAGCAATATTTATTAATTAAAACATAAAAGATAATAATAAAAAAAAAACATTACCTTTTTAAGCATAATTATGCCCTATGCATACTAGGAAGTTGGAGAAAAAGGCGGAAGTGCTATATCTACAGCGGAAGGCAAATTCTTGGAGGTACGATGAAAATAAAGCTCTGCTGGTACCAGATTGGAATTTCAGCTTACGCTTCACTCTCATCCACATATTCTCAATATTCTGGGTATGTATGTCTTGGTCTTCGGAATTCATGAAGTTGTCCTGATGGATGACAATCAAATGCATATATACCCCATTGCCGAGTCTGCTGGTATTATTGTACGCAACCCAGCCATCTGAAATTATGTGAGTACCTGGTAAAATGTATTGCTGGATTCATCCATTCCACCGAGAACCATCAGATTTGTGTCTAAATATTTGGCACACTCTTCATGACAAAAATTTTCCCAGTCAATGACTACTTTCTTGCTTTACGCCGATGGTTTTTTTTTTATAATAAGTGCTATAAATCTAGATAGTTTAAATTGTTAAGTTATAAATGTAGATAAGTTTCAAATAATTTAAACTAATTATTTTAATTAATCTAGTGTAATTATTTCAATTTCTTTAAAATGATAAATATTTTTATCTTTTACATTTTAATATAATTGTAATATAGTAGCATATACGTAATATTTACTTATAATTATTTACTTCTAATTTTGAAAACTAGAGGGCGAACATTATTTGTATTCTGCAGGTATAAATGGGTGTAGATGGCAATGCAGAATATGTCGCCAGTTTTAAATAAATATTTACTGTAATTGTAGTATAGGAACATATACGTAAGATATTAGAATATTTTAGTTCTAATTTTAAAAACTAGAGGGTGAATATGATGTGGTTGCTAAAGTAAACCTTTACCTAAATAAAATTGTTCATAGAATTAAATATGGATGGAGTACTTTTAGTAAAGATCATTAATAACTGTATTTTATCAGTTCTTACTTATAAATTTGAGATTTGGATACTTAATAGAAAAGCAATACAGAGACTTCAGACCATTCAAAAAAATGTGGAGAGATGTATGTTGGTAGTAACAAGGGATTGAAAATAAAATAAAAAATGAGAGAACAAACAAGAGATTCAAATAGTTACACTGGAAATATTGCTAGAAGAAATGATAATAGATAGACATTTGAAGTCTTAAACTGAATACCAAGGGATTAGAAGAGATCACATGTGAGATGGATGAATGAAATAAGAAAGTTTATTGATATGATGTGAAGAAGAGAGGCTAGAGATAAGAAAAAACTGGATTAAACTTAGATTGTCTTGAAGTAGGCTGTTAATGCATAAAAATGATAATATATATATATAGAGAAAAAAGTAAATCTATAAAGTCTGCTAAGTTTCTGCTTATGCAAGATAATTGTAACATGCTAGCATGCATATATTGTGTGTATATATAAAGCAATAAATTTAATTAGCCATTATTTCTGTACCTCAATACAAGCCTTCAGGAATATTACAAGAATATATCAAGCAATTTAATTCTTAATTGATGAGAGTTTTTTTGATTTTCAAACTGCACTTTATCCTCAAATAAGAATAGCTAACACTCATTTTCCAACCAACAATGGACAGTTATTCAGTTGTTTCTGATTTCTGTAATACATAAAAAAAAAAAGAGAAAAAGATTGCTTAGAAAAACTTAATAAAACAATGTGTTGCAGTTATATTTGAATATCAATTCATAGACATGGAAAACAATAGCCACACGTGACATCATTATAGTGAAGCAATCACTCTGTAATCAGAGTGAGCTTCATGTTTTCCTACCTAAAAAAAACTAACATCTACAAGGGTTCAAACCCAGCAATATTTAAATAACTAACAGTGCCGTTATATATATTACAAACTATTATAATAAATATTTTGATTTTGATATTTTCATACTTTTGAATATTTTAAGCTTCTGTTTTTTTTATTTAAAGGAGTTTTTTTTTTTTATCACAAATTTATTGCTCTTAATTTTGATTTTGTAAAAATTTAAAAGAAAGAAGATATAACCAAGATGGCAGGTTCATATCAACCCATTATGAAGTTTTCTTCACTAATTAAATATATTAAATGCTTGATTTTCATTAATCAAACGATTGTCTTATTATAGTTTTTACTTTTATAATTTAAAGGCTTTAATTAAAAGTTTTGCTAATGCAAGTGATTTGAACCTTATCTTCGTATATCTTACTTTTAATTAAAATTGACTGTAATTTGCTCAGGAATTTAATAATTGTCTCATCTGCCTCTGGGCTAATTAGCCAAAGCATTCCTGTAATAGCTTGGGTGGTATAAATAAAATAGATTAGAGTCTTAGCCTGAGTCTCAATCTTACAGGCTTAGTCTGACAGTCTTACAGTATTTGCTTTTACTCTCTTTTTGCGCTTAATTTTTAGAATGTCTATTGAGTAGGTAACCGAAACAGCTTTCCCTGAGCCTCTCAGGGCTGCCTCTTGTATGCTGCTACAAAACTCCTGCCATGGAAGAAGGCTGCTATCGAAAACCATAGTAACCGAGATTACTGACCACCAAGCTAATCCCCGTAAACTAAAGTTCAAAGAAAGAATCACCTAGCCATTGTAACATTGCCGAGGTAACAGTTCCATGCTTACCTATATCTGTACTAATAATTAATGTGTTTTTTTTTTGTTATATATTTGTATCTAATCTCTGCTTGAAAGTCTCTCTATAATCCTATCCGTTATATATATATGTAAATGCTTACATCTATTTAAGTTTAAATCTTACATTTTATTTATTGCGGAAAATTTTATTATTATATTTACTTGCTTTTTATTTTTATATGTCATTTATCTGCCAAATCAACTCAACTCCATGAGCCTCTATTTTAGATTAGTCTTTTAAATCCCCCACACTTCTGGGATATTTTAATTACTTTAAATTATTTGTTTTAAAGCCATTGCTCGCGGGGTTGAGAAATAGTTAAACAATATCATTTCTGTTTCTAGGCAGATTATCATTATTTTAATACTGTCATAAGTATATATTTATTGAGTGTAAATTTAATGTTATTCAAGAACAGGTGTACCATTTCTTTATTCCCACTTATAGGATGAAGCATCTACTTAGCCAAAATGGACCGAATCTTATATTTTGCTACCTCATGCTCGCCCCATGGTTTCTTATAGTATTTTAGAATTACGCCTAAACTAATTGTAAGCCGTAATGCTGCGATAAAACTAAACCATTTTGTTATTTATTAATGTATTTATATTTAGAATGTCACAAAAAGCTTGCATTAAGCTATTTCTCTTAGAAGAGCGACTCCCACATGCATAAATGAATTTTCCTTATTTTATTTTAATTCAAGAATTAAAATATAACGTTTGTTATATTGACATTTGTTTGATAACTTTATTGTTCAATAGTTAAATGTAACAGATGTCAGAGACCAATTTACCTGGCATCGCAGTTACATACATATAGTTTTCTGGTGTGGTCGAAGTGGCATCGATCACAGTTTGTTAAATACATTATGTTAATTTATTCAAACACTAAAGTGTCTCTCTTGTGAATTCTTTTGTCTAGGTCATTATTTAACCAAAATAGCATTTCTCTTCTTAAACCCATTATGTAACTTTTTCTTTTTAAACATTGGCATATAAATAAACCACACTATATATGTATAATAATAATCACAAGATGTAAGCATAATGAAACTATTCTAGCGTAAACTATATAAATAATGTACATTTAGAATAAATTGTTTTATAATATTAAATTAAAGGATCTTTTAATTCTATCCAGAGTTTGAATCCTTATTTTGATTAGTTTTTAAATATAAAAAAAGGTTTATATAATTATGTATTATTCTAGCTCTCTTATCTTATTCGGGGAGTCATCCTCAAAAACCCTAATTCAAGTCTCGTGTCTCTGTACCGCTGTGTGATGTCCAGTACAATAGATATACACATATGCAATAGAATTTCTGGAAACTGTATATAGCTTGCTAACTGGCGCATGATTTTACCATTAGTTATCTATTCATAAATATGTAATTGTTACTACAGAATAAAACAACAAAGATAAAGGGAATGACAAAGTCAAAAAAAAATTATAAATTAAGAAAAAAAAAAAAGATTTAACTTAGAATTGTTGTGCATGTAATTAAAAGAAGGGAAATGAGACTAAATATACATTCAATTTCATTAACAAAATGAAAAATGGGATCACAAAACTCAATTCCATCATAACAGTTAGATTATAGTGATGATCAAAGACATGAGAATCTCATAATGATGAAATCAAGCTACTAATCTAAATGACTTAAGACTATGAAGTAAAAAAAAGTTAAGAGAATAAGTGAATAATAATGTTGTGGGATTATCTTAAATTTGCCCTCTGTTATGGGGTTATCCAAATTATAGAGCTCTTTAAATTGAATTCAGAAAACAATATGACAAAAGAAACAAGCCAGTAAACATCACATGATCATCATTTCTTATACTTGTTTATAACTGTTATTAAAAAAAGACAAAACTCTCCATACAGTATTGCCACTTAGTGCAAGCCAGAGCAATCAAGGATGCCAGAAGGCTTGTGCATAAAATCCCCATCTGGCTTGTGGCCTTCGTCAGTGAGGAGCCTTGGATCTGAGAGCACTGCACCTAAATCTTAGGATCTAATGCAACCCTCCAGCAGCGATCTTTTATCTCTATTTAATTACAAAACTATGAGTCTTAAATTGAAAACATAATAATATCTCACTTAATAGCACTGAGTTAACTTTTGGCAAATTCTTGCCAGAATCATAGTGAAAAATTAATTAACTGCTTCAGAAGCAGGATGAATATATAGTTTATAAATTATGCAAATTATTTCAGTGAGTAATATAAATTATAAAACCAGATGTTCCATTTTTATAAACTATATTTCATCCTGCTCCCAACGCAGTTAGCTAATTAATTTCACATATGATTCTGGTGAATTCCGAATGTTAACTTAATTGCTATTAAGTGAGAATATATTTACACAGTTATATCTTTTCATAAGGGCTTGACTCCACTCGAATTTTTTTGCAGTGTTCCGTTAGTATATGAAGTTTCAGGTTAGATAATTATATATTTACCATTTTTACAATTAATAGAGCATTACTTATATTATTAAAGTACCAGACGAAAATGAAGACTGAAATGTTTGGGATGGAATTAATTTGCAGAATAATGATGAAACAACCAGATAAGACTTATTCAAATTTGGCAACATATTTATTTAAAACTGCATTAATACCTTTTATCCGATTATAGTTAAAAAATAAATCTCGATAGCTCCAGTACATTTCCTACTACTGTATTTCAGTTAAAAGGCCTTACCTAATGCTTGTAATAAAAAGTTAACCTTACTTTTATTAGGAAACTTCTTAAAACTTTTTTTTTTTTATATTTATAAAAATTACTGTAATTTTGGGGTTTTATTTAAACACAGACTTTCAAGTTCCCTTCAGCTATCCACTCTATCTCATACAACTGATACACATGACCACACACATATGAAAAAGATAAATGAACTCCAATTTATGCATTTCATGCAGAAACAGCACTCTTCAGTTAGTTCAGATTATCATCTCACACACAAATAATCCGCATCCATATGGATGGCTGAAGAGTTGGAGGGTGAAATAGATTAAAGCCTGTCTATTAAAGTCTAATATAAACCGAGCACTGATTATGTGTGGCAGATGATGATTTGGACAAGTAGATGAGTGCTGGTTCAGCACGAAATACGTCTATTGGAGATCATTTCTTTTTTTCACATGGGTGTGATCATGTGTATCGGTTGTATGATAGAATGAATAGCCAAGGTAATGTGAAAATCTGTGTTCAAATCCCCTATATGAAATTTAAACTCCAAGTATATGAATTATGCTTGTATTTCAAAAATATTAAAAAATTATTGTAATAAATCAGATATCAAATAATTTGAAGATTTAACATCAACTAGATTTTACACTCAATTAATCAAAAAGAAAAAAACCGCTATCTTATCATTTTAAAAAGTTAAACATTTTAAGTGTCAGCAAACGAGATTTTATCTCGATGATTTTGTGTTAATAATAGACTTTGTTTACAAAAATATAATTTAAAAAAATTAATAAAAGACAGTGCCTTTAAACTGTCTTTTATCTTTAATTTTTTTCTTTAAATAAGACCTTTTTTTAATTCACATATCTCTTCCATTTTTTTAAATACTAAACAAATCTTATTTTATTTTCTATACAATAATATTGTCATCTTTATATCTTTCATTATGCAGTCACAAATCCAAAAAGTTGTCTAATTCTTGTTAATAAAATTTTGACTTTTATATTAAAAAAATTATTATTGATCAAATTATTCATCGTTTAACACTAGTTATGCAACTTCTGATTTTTTATGTAAAAAAATATTAGTGCGGCCATTTTTATTTTGAGTAAGTGCATAATCTAATTTAGCATAGTGATAGAATAATGGATCTTAAAAGTCAAAGCTTCCTGATCAAAGATTAACCTGACACTTTTTTTTTGTACTTCGAAGTCACATGATCCTCCAACATTTTTTTTTTTTACAAATCTTCATATGAATATAGTATATACTGCACGCGAAATTTATTAAATGCAGTGAGATGAACAAATTCTACTATGAACACTTATTTATTAAATTAGGAATTGTACAACAAATGCAAATATATATAATGAATACTAAAACAGCAAACATATTTGCCACATAAAGTTTACGTTACTGATTTAGTTTGCTTATAAGATTATTTGTAAACTTTAGCAGTAAAAATATATTGTCCTATTTTTAAGTTATTTTTGCTGCATATGTATAATAATTTGGACTACAAATCCAAAAATTGGATACAAAAAATAGATTGTACGTATTTTAAAGTTATTTTCGTGATATACGTATAATAATTTGGACCACAAACCCGAAAATTGGATATAAAATATAAATTAATATTACTGTGGATTTGTTTTTTTTTATAAATGAAAAAATTATAAACCTAACATTAAACAAAAATATTATAATGAACACATTGGTTGATTTAGGATACACATAAGCATGATGTTTCTGGGCCTTTCTGAAATACTGAAATAGAAAGCTAATTAACACAGTTAAAAAAAAAATCAAGTGAAAAAAAAAAAAATATTTTTTTAATTGTGGAAGTTTGTTTTTGCTTTCAGATCATTTTAAGTTTAATTATGAGACAGAAGTCAGACTTAAAATGTAGCAGCAGAAAAATAAAATTTACAAGCAAAAAAAAAAAAAAATGCAAGTTGTACAAATAATATGGCTAAATTAATATTCCATGAATTTTTATAGGTGTAAGTTTCTTTCATATTTTTATTTTATGTTTTTAAAAGTTTCATTTTAGTTTTCATTAAAATGAAGTTATGCAACCTTGTAAATATATATATATTTGATTTTGTATCATATTTTCCTGATTATTATGGACTATAACTGGCACTAGTCTGTGAGTCTGGAATGAATAACCTACAGTGAATGGATGCTAAAACAAATAATTTTGAACCAATGAGTTCATTATAGTAAACCCTAATGTAAAAACTTGATTAATATGCAATTAAATCAAAAGGATATATATATACATCTTTATTCTAATTAGTGAAAACAAGTGGTGCACTAAAAAACATCATAAATCAGAGATCATACATAAAAAAATAAAAATTATATTGAATTCCTATATATTCAAAATATATATAAATTCTACTCAAAAAAATAGTGCTTAAATAATAAAAGTTACTAAGCATATTATTTAAAAAATTACTAACCTACGGATAAATATAATGTATAAATTCATTTTGGAAGCTATAATTTTTTTTTTTTAATCACAATCCACCATTTTGTTTCTTACACAGTGATAGAATATTTCCTGATTCATAATTGGTTAAGTACCAAAATTTTACATTTTAAAATTTATTTTTGATGCACTTTATGTTCTATTATCATTTTTATTTTATTTTTGTAATATCTTACTAATAAAACAACTATTTCTGCATTACTGTTAATTTTTTTAGAAAAAGAAAATTTTGCCAATTTATTTATTTTACATAAATACGTCATAGGTTATAAAAAAAAGAAAAAAAAAGATTTATTTTACATAAATGCAGTGAAATTAAATAAAAATTTGATAAAGAAATGTAATCTACAGTTGACTGCTAAAGTTTTAATAATGTAAATTTTTATTATTATTATTATTTGCCAATATCCTTAAGATAAATGCCATTTGGGAATCATACATATTTTTTATATGTCTTTGGCCATATGTTTAAGATTACACCCTTCCACAGCAGTCCCTACTTTGCATAAGAGTGGTGTGAAAATTATACTAAAGTCATATTCATTAAGTGGATAATCTTTAGTCTAATGAATGACTAATAAAAATTATTAAATTAATAAGCTTATTCATTTCAATCCTCTCCTCATACATAAATTATATATATAGATAACATGCCATTTTTTTATTTATTGACCAATGAATATACTAAATTATATGAAAACAAATTGTTTATACATACTATTATATACAAATAGAAAGAAAACAACTGAAAACATTGATTACTTTTTCATTCAGAAAACTAAATGTGAATAGTTGTAGTTAACTAGTGAAGTAAAATTATGTACAGTGACATAAAAAATCATTATTTAATGATTATTTCTTGCAAATTCTGAAGAAAAAAAAGTTTTTACATTTTTATAAAATTTAATTAGGATAGCAAAACAAAATAATGAATTGTAAAGACTTTTTTTCTATTTTGAAATTTACTATAAGAAAACTGATTTGACATAGGCAAAAAGTTCTACAGTTTGTTTTTAATAAAATAAAACAATTTATAAATGGTTTAAATCTGAGATTAAAGCAAATGTAATCATTTACCAATCGAATTTGGTTCAAACTAGAATTTGTTTAAATTGAATTCATTACTTGTTATGCAATTGGCACAGTATTGAAAAAAAAATTTCCTAGTAAAAAAGTCCAAATTTTCCAAACCATAATTTATTATAAAATTTATAATAAATTAATTATTTCATTAAACTTCTTTTAAAAATTATTAACAGAAAATTGCTTTGACATATGATAAAGATTACATTTTATTTTTACATATTTTTTTTTTTTTAAAAAAAATGAAGTAATTATTTGAAGTTTTTGTTAAAGCTTTGATTTTGGAACTCAATTTATGCATTAATTATAGTTATAAAAATTTAATTAGTCTCATTTTAATGCATATTCTCTCTAAATTTAGCTACTGTTTAGCTTTAATTGAAGCTGAACGATTTAATGTCAAGCAGAATTTTCTGTGATGTGCATCCCTATTAATTGCATTTAACTTTCAGTCTTAGCATTTACTTTACTAAATTTAATTAAAAATTAATAAGACTTTAGTAGCATTGAATTAATTAATGCTAGACATTAATATTAAACAACTGATAAGAAGATTTAAGAATTGGATTATTGAGTCAGAAGATATTGATTTTATGTTCAAAATTAATTACTTTACAATTTCTCAAATATAAAAGAAACCTTACCAACATTGAAACTATATATTAATTATGTCACAGGAAAAAAGGAAACATTTTTTGTTTGAGCATAATAGCTTACAAGATCATACATAAAAAAAATAATAACTTGGATAAATAATCTCACAATTAATTCTATTATTAAGCATTTTCTGAAAGCCTCCTTTGCAGAAATAAAAGCCATTATATTTAAACTTTATGCTCCGTGGTGTTAATTCTTTACAACAATAATACAAGAAGATGCCCAAAACATATTTAAAAAACAAATTAGTCGCAATTTAAAATAGGATCTAAAAAATTACTCCGCCAAATATATTTACAGCTACATAGTATATACCAATGATTTAGCCTATACTGAGATGAGCTAATTGTGCTATTTTTCATAATGTATATGTTCTTCCCATTCTAAGAAAATGCAGTAATCTGATTAAGTTGTATATAATGAGTTTCATCTTTACTTTGTAATATTTTAAAAATTGTCAATTAAGTTTCTTTTGAAACTTAATTAAAAATACTTATTATTTATAAAATGCTTATATATATATTCATTCATCCAATTTTAGCAGAAATCACCTTCATATTATTAGATGTGGGATATGGAAGGCTGTTATTACCAATTAGTAAAGGCAAACTATAATAATTTGTACATAAAAGCCTTCATTAACTTTTCTGTGTCATGGTTGCTGTATATTATATTTAATAAGACAAATAATGAAAATAAAAAATTAGAAATCTCTTATTATTCCTTTACATTTTTGATACTCTAGCATTTACATTCTTTACATTATTGAAATCTCATATTGCTATAATATTATCAATATTGTTATTGCTATAAATTTTCATTTTAATAAATTAATATAATAATTTTTCTATGCAAAAGTAAAATATTTCTCAGATTACTTTGTTTATGTATTGTATATGATCCACAACAATGAAGTCAAAAACCAGTTGTTTCTTAGTTAAGTAAAAATCTGAATGACTGCAGTACTCCACCTGATACTGGAGTATTTGAACATCACATGACTAGGGCCAACTTAAACATAAGTAAAGCATATGTTTGAGACAGCGTAATATGAAAGGTAGCATATTAACTTAAAATAGATTAATAAAAAAAGATGGTATGACCACGACTATTTACAAAAAGATATATTTTTAATAATTTTTTTTGAAAAACCCATACTTAAAAAGTTGTAACTCAATTTGGTTAATCATGTCTATATGAGAGTTCTAATTGGAACATAGAATAAAAATTGTAAAAGTTAAATTTTTTAAATGAGAAAACTAATTGAAATTCCAAATACTTTTTTTTTAATTTATTGAAATTCTATTGAATACAGATTTTTATTAACTTACTGTGACAGGGGAAGGCAACAGGATATTATGCTTAAAGTTACAAAAAAACTAGAGTTGATCTGCACAATATTTCCTAGTGATTAACCATATAATAGTTTTATTAATAAAATAAAATTTATTAAAAAAGATGCAGTAATAATTCCTACAAAAAGCAACTTGCTCCAAGTACCTTTTTTCTTATCTGATCTTAAAGATTATTTGATTGTATAATCAACTATCTTGTTTTCTACACGTACATCATATTTTCAATCTAAATAGTAAAGATGAGATGCTATTATTCTTATAAATAACTTATAAAATCGATAAAATTTACTAAACTTTATTTTTTAATTATTTATACAGTTGTTGTAATCATTTTTCTCTTACTATTAATAAAATTATTATTGCTATTTATTTTAGAATTATTGGAGTGGTTTTTATAAGCAAGACTCTAAATGCATATCTTCTCACTAATATATTATATGTAGATGATGATATGGAATAGATATGTCAAACAATAATGACATCAAAAATTCTTTAGCTATATATTTTTAATCTATAGTTTTTAAAAACATATATTTTATGACAATGAATATTAAGTACTATATTACAAAGTGTATTAAAGATATAATGCAAGATGAAGTTGAAATTATTGTCAAATATATATTGTATATTTGCAAATGAATATAGTCATTCTAACTTCAAATAATTAAAAAAAAAGATAAAAAAAGATGAGGTTAAAGGTTATTTTTACAACATCAACCAATGTATAAACTATAACATATGGATAAATATCATATGTTGGTCTGTTAATTTATCTGGTATATTTGTGATGCTGTATTTTAATTTTCACCGATTTTTTTCCTTTTCTGAAAGACATTTTATAGTTTTTTTATATTCCATCTCAATCAAATTCTTGCAATAAAATAAATCAATAATTCATTTTTTAAATGAAAATATTTTTTAAATAATCTTTATAACATAAACAGAGTTTGTTACTTCTTATACATCACATGCAAAAATCCAATGACAATATGCATTTAATTTATTATTATTATTATGAGCAAATTCCTAATGTCCACTCCATACGTTCTTGTTGTTGTAGCTGTTATTACTATGTGATTATTCATATAGTATACGAACATGGATGGGCTGCTCACCAACACGCATTAGCCAGCGTGGTGAGTTTATTAGCTTTTTACCTCTGAGTTTAAGATCAAGAAACATCATGGTCTTTCTTCTCAGTGCCTGATAAGGCAGAATGAATGTTTGTGTAAATGATAAATATTTTTCCAATACATATATACAATTATGACAGACAAAAATAAAGCATGGCCCTTATTCCCAGGAGGCTGTAAAGTCACCAACCAAGGCAGCGGTTGGTGGCCGAAGGTGGAGGGTGCTAAGAATCCCCTGATTGTGGACCCAGGCTGCCATTTGATGACGACTTTTTATTTAGGTACTTACAACTGCAGATCACTTTCAAGTGAAGGAAGATTGCAAGAATTAGAAGAAGAATTGTCTTATATTAAATGGGACATTATTGGACTTTGTGAAGTTAGAAGAAAAGGTGAAGAAACAATTGATTTAAAAAGTGGACATATACTCTATTATAAAGGCACACATATTGGAAATACAAGTGGAGTAGGATTCATTATAAATAAAAAGTGGAATAACAATATTGTGGAGATTGATGGTGTATCGGACAGAGTTGCAAGATTAGTTATACAACTTAATAGCAGATACCAAATGCAGATAATTCAGGTTTATGCCCCAACAAGTTCTCATAGTGATGAAGTAGTAGAAGATTTTTATATGGATGTACAAAAGGCTTTTGATCAGAGTAAACAACATTTTAAAATTGTTATGGGAGACTTTAATGCTAGAATTGGTAGACAAATGAAAGATGAAATTGCTGTAGGTAATTTTGGTTATGGTAATAGAAATGAGAGAGGACATAGACTTGTGGAGTTTGCAGAAAAAGAAAAACTTTATATTATGAATTCATTTTTTGAGAAAAATGTTAAAAGGAAATGGACATGGAAGCATCCAAATGAAGGTACAGCAGAATTGGATTATATTTTGACTAACAGGAAATACATATTTCAAGATTGTAATATTCTTAATAAATTTAACACAGGAAGTGATCGTTGATTAGTAAGGTGTAAATTACATGTTAATGTAAACTAGAGAGACAAAAATTATTAAGAAAAACAATATTTACAGTTGATATTCCTAATCTTCAGAAACATTCTAATGAATTTAAATTAGAACTTGCAAATAGGTTTCAAGTGTTAGGAGATTTTTAACATGATTCAGCTTTGAATGAAATTAATATGAAAATAACTGATACACTTTTAAAAACTGCAACAAAGATAGCTGGTAGAAAAAAGCAGCAATTGACTAATAAAATTTCTACTGAGACTAGAGAATTTATGAAGAAAAGAAGGAATATGAAGATATACAAAAATGATGTATTAAAAAGAATTGAATATCTCGAATTTTGTAAAATGGTACGGAAAAGAGTTGAAAATGATATAAGAAAGTATAACTGTGATATAGCAAAAAAAGCTGTAGAAGAAAATAAAAGTCTCAAGAATGTTAAACAACATTTTGGTATTGGTAGGAAATTTATATCTGCAATAAGAAAAAAAGATGGAATTATTACTAAAAAGAGAGATGACATCATGAAGTTGGTAGAAGATTTTTATCAAGAATTATATAGTAATAAAGAACAAGTACCTCCTATATCTATTACATCTTCCGAATTGCCCAGAATTTTAAATGAAGAAGTGAGACATGCAATTAAATGTATGAAGAAAGGAAAGGCTCCAGGAAATGATGGAATTATAATTGATATATTAAAAGAAGCAGGTGAAGAAATAGAAACAATTTTAGCAAAGTTATATACCAAATGTCTAAATGATAAAGATGTACCGGAAGATTGGAAGAATGCAGTAATAATATTAATATTTAAAAAAGGTGATAAAGAAGATATTAGAAATTACAGACCTATCAGCCTTTTATCAGTTTTATATAAAATTTTTACCAAGATAATTACAACTTGTCTACAGAGAACTTTGGATTTCCACCAACCAAGAGAACAAGCTGGATTTAAAAGTGATTTTAGTACAATAGATCATATCCAGGTATTGAGAGAAGTCATAGAAAGAACAAATGAATATGAGTTGTCATTATGTTTTGGATTTGTAGATTATGAAAAGGCATTCGATTCTATACACATTTCTTCAGTGATTAAAGCATTGGATCATCAAGGTATAGATCCAGGATATTGTCATATTTTAAAGAATATTTATAAAAATGCAACAGCAACAATTAGATTACATAATGATACTGGAAAAATCAACATTGAGAAAGGTGTAAGACAAGGTGACTCCATATCTCCAAAACTTTTTACAGCAGTGCTGCAAGAAGTATTTTGTGGATTAAAATGGGAAACTAAAGGAATGAAAGTAAATGGAGAGTATTTAAGTCATTTAGATTTTGCAGATGATGTAGTTGTTTTTGCAAATAATGCTTCAGAGCTGCAGGAAATGTTGCAGGAGTTAGCAGATGAAAGTAGAAAAGTAGGACTAAAGATAAATGTTAAAAAGACTAAAGTAATGTTTAATCGATTTGCTCAAAATATGAAAATAAAGATTGATTATGAAGAATTAGAAAAAGTTAACAGTTACAAATACCTTGGTCAGATTATTAATACAGATGGAAACATAATGGAGGAAATTAATCATAGAATTAAACTTGGTTGGAGTGCTTTTGGTAGAAATAACTTGTTACTAAAAGGAAATATGCCTATGTGTTTGAAAAGAATGGTTTTTAACAAATGTGTTTTACCAGTTCTTACTTATGGATCTGAGACTTGGACACTTAATAGAAGAGCAATACAGAGACTTCAGACCACTCAAAGGAGTATGGAGAGATGTATGTTGGGAGTAACAAGAAGAGATCGAAAACGCAATGTATGGGTAAGACAACAAACAGGTGTTACTGACCTTATTGAAAAAATTAAAAGATTGAAATGGAGTTGGGCTGGACATATTGCTAGAAGAAATGATAATAGACTGACAACTGAAATTTTAAACTGGATTCCAAGAGATTGTAAAAGACCCAGAAAAAGACCACATGTGAGATGGATGGATGAAATAAGAAAATGTGCAGGGGTGTTGTGGAAAAGAGAAGCTAAAGATCGGAGAAGATGGATTAAACTTGGAGAGACCTTCATCCTGCAGTGGATTGATAATGGTTGATGATGATGATGATGATGATAAGCTAATGAGTTTAGATTGAAAATATTATTGTGTTTCAATTTTATTCTCATAGTTTTGTAGTTAAGTAAAGATAAAAAGGGGCTGCTGGAGGATTGCATTAGATCCTAAAATATAGATGCAGTACTCTCAGATCCAAAGCTCCTCGTTGATGAAGGCCACAAGCCAGAAACTAGTCTGGGGATATTGAATGGGTATGCACTAGATAGAGATTTTATACACAGGCCTTCTGGCATCCATTGATTACTCTGGCTTGCACTGAGTGGCACTACTGTATGGAGAGTTTTGCCTGGTTTAATAAAAATTAAGTTCTGATACTGAAAATGATAATTATATAGCAATCTTCACACCATTTCTTGATACTGCTAACTTGCAGCATGTTAATGTCACATTAACATATTTAAAATCACAATATCTTCAAAACTGCTTTTCACAACTGAATTTATCCTCAGCCCAAATATTTGTTAAGAACTTATTTGTTAGGGAAATAGAGCAGGGGTATATAAAATAAGATCTGTAACCAGAATATACATGAGTGAATTCAAATTTGAATATAAAGCTATATATTTGTGTGTGTGCACGTGGATGCACAATAATCTTTTATATTTTTTACTAATAGTTATTTATCTGCTCCTCTATCAGGATTTCTATTTAATTTTAAATAAATTTCAATAAATATATATATATATATGTAATGCTAAACAATTATAGAGCTAAATAGGTATATGAAGTTTAAATTAAATCTCCAAAGTAACTGTTACTATTAATAATTGATATGGCCTATAGATATAATAATAAGACAACAGTTTTAACAATAAAAGAATAGCTATTTTTTATTGCACTTAGTAGAAGAATGTTGAAACATTTTGACTAGAGGAACAATTAAGAAATATAGTATTGCAATCGATCGAAGTTCTAATTAAAAAAGTAGATATTTCTCTCATTTTCAAACTTTACTAACAAGAGTATAGTATATCAATTATTAAAATTAGCAGACACTTTTAAGATTATAATCTACTTATTGTGAATGGATCTGGAATCTGGCTTTTTTGCAGAATCATTAGTGACCTTATCGTAAGATTTAAAGGGAAAAAATTATTTATATCAGACATAGTACATTCATAGTCAAAATAAAAGTCATAGTTTATAGTACATTCATGTTTTGACAAAAATTAATCTTATTTAATTCTCTTTTAGCCTAGAATTCATTTGTCTGTTTTAAATATTACATAATATTCAATGAAGAAATAGTTCAATTTTCTGAACATCTCTGTGTAAAAATAAAAAAATCCTAAATGAAAAACAAGAATAATTACAAATCAACAAATTCAAAAAATATATATAAAATTATTTGTTTTCATATTTTCAAACAATTCATTAATCTTCAGAATTTCAAAAGGAAAAAAAAGATGTTTGTTTCCGCTATTACATTTTTGTGCTTGGATTTTTCACAAATAAAAAAATATGGAAAGAGATTATTTTATACTGACAAATGAGTTAGATATTGCTGCACATCATATTATTCAATTTCTATATTAATATATTATGAGGGAAACTGCTCTCTATATAGAGAGGTATGAAATAAGAATTTATGGAACATTTGACCAGAAGCATCATAATGAGAAACATGGCAAGGGCAATAATACCTACCAAAGTCACCAGCATTTGCTTTAGGTATGCATCCTAAATGGGTACAAATCCCAATTAAAAATAACCATTAAGGTTTTTGAACACAATCTGAATATTCTGTTAAAAGAACAATAATAACTAAAAATGAAAAGACCTAAAGATATTTATGAGAAGGAAAAAAAGTTATAGTTAAATATAAAAAAATAATAATAAAATTTGATGATAAAGACAGAGAAACCTGCTCTTTCTCTCCTGCATCATTTCTCAATGCAGAATCTAATGTCAGAGAATAATACTTAGCAGATTTGTGATGGAAGGTTTTAAAAAAGATCATTAAATGATTATATTTAAAGATCCCAAACATTTGAATCACAAGGCATTTTTTGTTATCCCATACTGTTGATCCTTTCAAATGTAGTATTAATTAAATATTTAAGAATATTGCAGACAATAAAAAAAAGAAGAAGTGGAATTGGATTCAGTTATCATATTAATGAATGTCAGAGGCTTGAAGATCCAAACTGTTGAGAGACAATCTAGAGAACTGCAACTTCACTTAGATTTCAGAAGTTGGTATAGAATTAATGACAGCAGGATGTTTCTAATAATAAAAAGGCGTTAAAGATGGAGAAAAGAGGTAACAATTCTAAAAATTAAAGTGAGAAAAAAAGTAATAAAAAACACTAACATGGTTTCAAACAAAATCAATATTGAAATCAAGAATATTTGTGATAACAGTAGAGTGAGTACATTGTAATTTAAGACTAGAACAGGAAGTTTAGGAGCAAATAAGTATACTAAAATATGGAGAAAAGATAGAAGAAATATTATGGAAAAAGAATTGATAAATCTTATTAGTCAAGAAAAACAGAAAAAAAATAATAAAATCGTAAAGATGATTTTTTAAAAATGTATTACAAGCTTTTGTAATATATTTATAAATTTTCTATAAATATATTAACAACCTCCACACATTCTTTTGAAATCATATAAATAATTAAAAAATCAAATATATTAATTTTTAACTGAGGTTTAAAGTTTATATCTGAGCTAGAGATAATCTCTAGTTTAATAAATGATTAGTGATAATCATTACTGTATTTATCTAGAGTAAATGGTGTCAAAGTTGATGGAATAAATTTGACAATTATAAATCAAAATGTAATGATTAATTTATAAACTAATAATAATTAATCCTTAATATATGTGATTTTGAACAAAAAGTAACTACATCCCATTGCATCTCATTAATAAAATTAAATAGCTAGATATTCAAATTCTATATAGATTTTAATATCCACATATTACTAAATACAATCTACAGAAATATGAAGTTAAAATATATTAATCAAATATAATCTAATGATGATGAAAATAGTAGATAGCTTTCTCTATGTAATAAATGTATACATGTTGAGGTAAGTTTTAAAATCTGTAATTGTTAATACTGAACATAATATGCTTATACATTCTTTAAATGATTCATCTGACCTTGACGTTCCTGCAATTCAGAATATTTTTGTCAATAAACTTTATCAATGAAAGCTTTTTAATCTTTTTATCATGGGGACTCTATTTCATCAATTACTAATCATTTAGATATTATAAGTCTCTAATTTTTATCTAGATTAAAAAAAAAAAATTCTGATTGTAATCCACTTTTTTATATATAAAATAATGAAAAGAGAATTTCATTTTTTTTAAAGAGCTGCTGTTAAAAAAAAAAATCACATATTTTTGATTATAAAAAAAAAACTACAAAAATGTGTAAAAGAGTATAATAATTTCATTTACAATGCATTTATAATATAAGTTAAAATTACAAAGAAATCAAATCAGATGTCACATGACCTAATTTAAACAAGCTTCTATCACAAATGTTATATAAAGAGCTCAACAAAAGCTCTTAATAAGCTTTGCAGAATATCCCTAACCCCAGAACGGTTTCTGCTATTGACTTTCTCAGTGAGGTGCTAGGATATTCAAGCATTAGATTAAAAATACCAGGACAAGCCCAGCACTTTGTCTAATGAATAACTATTAAATAAAAAATCTGAAATTTTCAGACATCCATATGTCTTTCAATCCAGCTATCTAACTTAAATAGCCATATGGGACTGAACTAAGTTCAGATACACCATATATTAATAGCTTTAGATAAAGTATTGGCCTTGTCCTGGTATTTTTAATCTATTTGCTTGAATATTCTAGCACTTACTGAGGAATCCAGTAGCAGAAACTGGTCTGGAGTTAGGGATATTCTGCAAAGCTTGTTAAAAGCTTATTTGTGAGTTCATTATATAAGTTAAAGAAGCAATCAGGTTGGATAAAATAATCTTAGAATAAGCTTTAAATTAATGATGAACATTTAATTTATTTTTATAATAAAAATTACATTCCCATATAATCTTTTAGAATAAATATTTTACATATTGAAGGCACACACATTTTATAATAGTTTGTCATCAATTATAAAATATATAAAAGATGTTTATCTTTAGCATACACTAGAAGATACTTCTTTACAGTCTTGAATCAGAGAGAAGTTAGTTCACCAGTATCTATTGTAGGATTATAAAAAGCTACCTATCCACAATAGAATCTCCAACTGTTATTTCCTATTGCTAAAATTTATCCAGAATACAAAATCTTTGTGTGACAACAAGCTTATCTAAAATGTTTACTCTTTTTCCTTCAATATACCATTTCTACTAAATAGTACTTCATTTTTAGATATAAATTATATATAGATTTTATGTAAGAAGTACCTAGAAAATATGTTTCACTTATACCAGATATATATCCTTTCAGTTAACTTCAATACACTGATAAACAATGTTGTAAAAAACTTAATCCATATAATGTTTCAAATGTTATTTATACAGTACTCTTGTAGCAATGTTAAACTTTTTTACTTCACCAATATATGCATATGCTAAAAAGAAAATAATTAATCTTGGTTTAATACTTTATTTATATTCCCATAAATATCTGTTTAGAATAATCTTAACTAATGTATATGGCATTTGATATATTCATGAGTTGTATATTTTATTAAGTCATATTTATCTTTCATTAGCATTATATTTTGCTTAAGTGTTTTTATTTATTTAATTCTTACATATTATCTGTCCTCTATCTATTAGATTTTGACTATCATGTGGTTGGTTAGTCACCTCAAAATTAGTGAAAAAATTTATAAATATTAAAAGTTTTTTTAAATAAATAAAATTTCTTTTTAAATTGTAATTACCTTTTCAGTGATAAAAGTATCATAAAATAAAAATATTAAAACAATATATTAAATTTACAATAGGTTTGTGATGAAAAATGGCCAACCCTGGGAAATTATCATTATAATCAATAAGAAAATACTCTGTTATTTATTTTGGTTTGTCATACTGTATTGTATCTAATCAATAATATAATTATTTTTAGCATTTGTTGTTAAATATTTATTAAAAAAGCAAAAAATAGTTCATTAATTTGTATCCGGGTCTGCGCTAGATATCTATTTATTTAGGCATACCAGCATACATTTATTTTATAGACATATTGATATATATTATAACGGAAATGGTTATTTGGATGGTTGCTTGATTTGATTTAAATCTTTAATACTTTCAATTATATTTTAGACTTATTTATTATACTTTATTTTTTTCACAACTTTGATTCTTCCTTTCATTTATTTATTTATTATACATTTATTTTTTACAGCATTTGCTTATTCTTATTTCTTATTTGTTTACTATCAGTTTTGCTAACCGAAATATCCCGGCTTAGCCTCCAACTGTAATGGATATTGTTTATTTATTTATTTAACCAACGCCGTTACAATGCAAGCAGAGAGCTAATACAGATACAAATTTAACTTCATATCTATACCCTTGACCGAACCCCAAGGCAATACGTACATATTATCTTGGCGTTATTTTTCCCGATCAAGAACTCTCGGCTGCTGAACAACGCAAACCATTTCAAATAAATTTAACGAATGTCCAGCGCTTGCTATTTATTTTTTAGAAATGGGAATTCGCACGAACAAGCAGCACATGAATACCTTAAACAAATCAGCATGCCCCTTTAATCACTAATTACAGTTTCCCCCTGTCGTAGCTTGATGATAGGAGAATAAAGCAAGGATACGAAATTTAATGATAAATATGTTTAATAATAATACTCACACTTTATATTAAAAAATACATTATAATAATACTAATAAAAAACACACATAAAATACATGGCTATAATAAACATATGAAAACAGATCAAATATTAAAGTTCTTAAAGTCCTGTTGATAGAGTTCTATTTTATCAAATTATTAATTGTTTATTTAATTATGAGTAGTAAACAGATTAAAATGCATGCATGCTTTTACCTATACTTTGTTGTAATTGTCCCATGGGTATTTCTTCCGAGCGTTCTTGATTAACTTCCTCAGTTTGTGGGGTTATTTCTCGTTCCAGTTTAGCTTGTTGATTCTTTAGGTTGAGTTTCAGTTGACAGCTACAGAAGCGGCGGTCCCTCTAGCAGGTCAGACAAAGATCTTACATTGTGAGTCAGTGATGAGACGGATTGAATACGAACCCACGTCCCTTTAACGCCACTAGCCGCGCACTTCTTTCATTTTCTTTGAGCTGTTGCTTCCTCAAAATCTCTGCTAGTAATGCCAGATAAAAATTGTAATTTTCTTAATCTCTTTCTTTTGTTCATTGTTTTTAAAAATTTTAATTAAGACTTAGATTTCCAACCAATTCTTATCATTATGTTTCTTTATTTAATTAGTGGCTGGAATGTAAATCCCAATTAATTTAACGGATCAGGCAAAGATCTTCCGTTGTTATCATTTTCTTTGTCCGTGGAATTTAATTTGTCCAACAGACTTTCACACCTACGGCTATATTGTTTTTTTATATATCACATATTACATTTAATTTTATTTAAAGTTTACAATTCATTTTTTTTTTCACATTTGTGTTTTACATTTTATTTTAATTTGTTATTATATAGTTTTTAATGAGAGAGAAGAAACGCATTTCTTTATGCATCCCCTTCCCCTCTCCCACAATAAACAAAAATAACTTTCTAGCATTTGACTTACGAGAGAGGAAGAGACGCATTTCTTTATGCACCCCCTCCCCTTCTCTTACTATTACAAATCCACAGTAAATTTTGACATTAGAATTTCAATTTTTTCTTTTCCTTCCTTTTTTTAAAAATTTAATAGCTAATTTATTTCACCTTTATTACTTCTTGTTAGCGAATTTATCTAATGTTATTAATAAATATATATGTGGGTCGACGACTTTACGTGGTCATCACAATATATTAATTCAAAATAACTACTAATAATTTGCACTAAAACTCTGTAAAAAGGTTTACTGTTTGGCAATTCATAAGCATTGACTAAAAGAGTAGGACTGGGCCGAACCTTGAGATACAAAGGCTGATATTCTGCAATATTATGCTAAACCACGGAGAGTACAAAAACTCGTAAGTTCGTATCAGGCAACTTTAACTTATAAAAGATAGTTATTATTTCATATTTTTAAAAATGCATTTCCGAAAATGAATAACAAGGATAAAATTTCTTTGGTGATTTTTATAAGAAATTCTAAACATTTTAATTTTACTTATTTTTGATTTTTAATTTAATGTGCGCTTTATTTTATCATCTAATGAAATAAAATTAAAAAAAAACTATATACAGCATAAATATATATATATATGCATTACATTCACATAATTCACCACTTCCCGCCCCTCCGCCAACCAATGATGTTAATTTACTATTTATTTTCAACAAAATAAATTACAATATGATCACCTCTATTCAAAGATGCCTAGGCACAAAAACATATGCCTGGATCCGACTGGCCATTTTCCTCACATTCTCATTATGGCTGGTACGCTGTCAACTAGCCATTGAGGATTCAAGTCGAAACCCAGCTCTCACCTTCATTGACACCATTACCAAAATAAAGAAAAGAAATCAAATGCTTGCCTCCAACAGCACCTTTGATGACACTTGGAAACTCTTTGAGATTCCAATACTGCATAAGTGACAACTCAATCACACGTAACAACACCATAGCCCTAAATGACCACAAGATATAAATCATAGCATATGCACAACCTTGTGCTTCTATATTAGGCAAACATCACCCACAAAAAGAGAACTTTATAAACATTGAGATGGTCCCAACTGTGGCACATGAACAATCTAAACGTCTCACAGATCAAAGTTCCAATATAAACTTTGGTTCCAATACAAACTCTTACATTTGATTGTAACTTGTAAATCATATTAAAATTTATTAAATAAATTTCTTTTTAGAAAAAAAAAAAAGTCGCTCATTTAAGAAAGCTTCAATCCTAGATTTCTATTGTAAACAATGACATTTACCAACGAAAAATTGGTATATTTACCAGAAATAGAAAATATAAGCAAAAATCCTTCTAAGAAAATGGAATTATAATAATTCAGTTTAATGTCAGTATCTTTTTTTAAAATGTTAATCTTTCATCAATTTTGACTACCAATTATTTTTTTTTTTTTAATATTTTATTTGTTGTCTATCTAGCTTTGATATATACTTCTTCTGGCATATTCATTTATAACTACTTGAAAATAATAATAATAAATTTTCTTTTAAGTTTTTAGTTTTATCAATATATGTCCCTTTAGTATTATTGAAACTCAGCAAAGACTCATAGATCCAACATGCTTGTAATGTATATATAGTAGCCTCATATTTTTCACTTTATGATCGCACATTAATACACATATTCCACCTATTTACATACTTTTAATTATTTACTTATTTTTGAAAGCATTCAAACTTTTGTTTTATCCATATCATTTCTTCTCTTTTCCGACTTTATCATAACCGCATGTTTAAAAGTACTAATACAACATTTTTTTAATTTTCTTATTTATTTCCATTATCTGAGTAATTATTTTTCTCTATATATTTATCTGTTTTACATTCCTCTTATATTTATTATTCTATTTTAATATTTTTCATCTATTAATTATATTAAATACTATAATTAGAATACTATAATTAGAATGTTATATTAAATGAACAGATATTAGCAAAAAAATAATGTTATTTATTTTTAGCAATTATATTTTTATTAAATGTATAATTAATTGCTAATCAGTTAATATTTTTGATGCACAAATCTGTGCATAAATATGTACATACTTTTATTAACTATGAAATTACAAGAGATCAAAATAAATACATATATATATCTCTGTGCAGAGAGCTGAAGTGAGTTTATAGGCAAGAAGATGAATGCCTAAAGCACCATCTGATTGGATGGGGTGGGGGGTCCAATTTGGATTTATTTCATCACTTTTGATTTATTTTAATTATATTTTATTAGAGGGTATACAAATTCAGGCATTCATTGTATTTGGAAGTACAGTCAGTTTCTGCCAGATTAATGACAGAAAATACCAAAATGTTGACCTTTGTTAAGGGGTCAGATTGACCTTAGATCAACATGGATGTGACAAGAATCTCGGTCTTCGGGTGGCCTTTGAGCGTTCCATCATCAGATTTTCAATTGGATGGACGGTTGAAGAGTTGAAGTGTGAAGAAGATTGAAGCCTGTCCATTAAAGTATGAGGATTGGCTATCTTAATATATATCTGAGCACTTATACCATTTATGTATAGAGATGATAATCTGGACCAACTGATGATTGCTGGTTTAGCATGAAATACATATATTGGTGATTATTTATATTTTCAACATATGTGTTCAAGTGTATCAGTGTTATGAGATAGTGTGGAGAGTGGTGGGTCGTATGAAAGTCTGTGCTCATATACCCTATATATTACATATATAGACACAGATATATAATAAGCCTGTGTGTTTCAGTTATTAAATAAGATCTTAGTAGATTTATTCTATTCACCTATCCAAATATGCATTTTTCAAGCTAGATTTTTGTTTTATTCCTCAGCATTATATACTTATAATCATCTACTATTTTTTTTATTCTTAATCTCCCTTCACTTTTTTCAGTCTTTCTTAATATATCATTAATCCTTATCTCTAAAAACATCTAATCCAATTCTTTATATATATATTTAATAAATATTCTTTTCAATTTCAACTAAACACTTGTGATATTATATTTATCCTTGGTAGGTGTTCTTGCCATGTGAAAGAATTTGAAACATTTCACAGATGAGAAAATTCAACAATAATAAACATTTACATTATTTTTTGTTTTCTAGTTCATTGTTTAATCATTATGAGCCTCATACTTAATTTTATTGATAACTTACATTTATTTTCATAGTTTTAATCCCATTAATTTCCATTCTACAATTCTTGCAAAATAAGTCAATACTATTTATAAGTTCATTCTCAATAACTATAAATATTGCTATATCATCATATCTAATAAACTCAAACTCTGTTCTTCCAATATAAATGCGATTGTTTTTTCATTTAAATAAAATTATTTAAATAAAGTTGTCAAGCTTTGAGAATACCCTCAACCCCAGACCGGTTTCTGCATCTAGCGTCGTCAGTGTATTTTTAATCTAATGAATATTCTAACATCTCACTGACGACACTAGATGCAGAAACCGGTCTGGGGTTGAGGGTATTCTCAAAGCTTGTTAAGAGTTTGTTTTGCGAACTCTATATATAACATTTGTAAACACAAGCTTTATTAAAATTAGGTCAAGTGACATCTGACTTGATTTTTTTTTATCAAACTATCTTGTCTTATACTTTTCATTTATTTCTATTTCTTTTCCAAATAAGCAATTCAATCTTATAAAACTCTATATTAAATGCTTTTTCACAGTCAGTTGTATGTAGCACATCTATAATTAATATCTCCTTTCTTTTACAGTTTCTTCAAGGCAAACATAATGTTCTTCACATAATTTTATTTCTTGTTTTAACAGTTTTGACTGCCCAGCAATCTTCATGTTTGCACTTAAGAAAGTGTAAAAGAAGTTATTAATTATCTTCATTAATAATCAATGGATAAAAGATAAAAGCTGAGAAAGAAAAATAAATCTTACATCTCCAATATACATTTTCTATCTTTTTTAAATTTAAATTGTTTAGGATAAAAATCCATCATAATCATTAGCAAATAGTTTTAAATGAGTTGCCATTATAATTCCAGAAAGAAAAAAGAAACAAAGATAAAAAGACAGAAAGCAGAGAAACAAATAATATGCATGCAATTAAAAGATGCAATGTGGTTGTGCAAAGCATAATCCTATTATTACAATTAGTGCACAGATGTGAATGACTTAAGACAAAATAATAAAAAAATGGTGAAAGACAAAATAATAATCATTAATTTGTTACAAATGTTAATAATAATTACAAGTGAATCAAAAAAAAGAAATATGAAAAAATTCATAGATATTTAAAGTTTACAAAAAATTTCAGTTTGTCACATGAAATATAAAATGTTTTATCTGTTACAAGCCTTAATTATTAACAAATTTTAGAAAGCATTCATCTGAATAAGTAAATTATGATACAAATTTTAAATAAATTCTGTTTCTGTTATAATTTTTAGCAATTCTCATCAACTCTCTGAACATTTTTTTGATTAACATAACATATTCAGAAACATACTCTAATCATTACACCAAGGCAAAATTTATTATTATAATGATCTCATTAAAGTTTAAAATACAGCTCTATATATTAGGATTTTAAATTATATTAAAGATCCTGCATGGTTTGAAAAGTGGCTGAATAGCAGATTCTGGAACTCTGAATCTATGGATTATGATCCAGACCAATCCCTTCCAGATCTTGACCATCTTAACAATTCCTTGGCAATAAAACCATTTGATTTTTTAAAGATTTTTGACAAGCAATGTCATACTACCATTGATGATAAAATCTTTTTGGTACAGTCTCCTATCAATATTATTTCAATCTGCTTTCAAGTTGAATTTATATACATAATATTATACTACATTCTATTAATCATGGTTGAACAATTTATTTCACCTTCATCTATCTTCCCTTTTACTTAATATTATTTTATCATACAAATTATATACATATTTCTGATCTTTTTGAAATTTCTTTTGTGTCATTTTACCATGTATTAAAATTTACCTCACTTTTATCCTGCTATAATTTTACAAATAATCAAAATAACCATGCTTATATTTCCACATAGACATGTGAGTTGAATATATTGATAAAAGATTCACAACTAGGTAGGTAAATAAATAAGTTAAAAGTCATCAGACAAGTATACATAACTTGATAGTCTTAAAAAACAAAATGTTTATATTTTATATATTGCAGTTAATAGTTTAAATTCAATTATATATCTTTATCATTTTCAGTATTTTTACCATAATTATTTCCAATCATTATTGAACTACTGCAGGATGAAGGTCTCTTCAAGTTAAATCCCGTTTTTCTGATCTCTTTCTCTACATTACACCAATAAATGTTCTTATTTCTTTGCATCTATCTCATGTGATCTTTTTTTTTTTTGGATCTTTTACAATCTTTTGGAATCCAATTTAAAACTTTAACTTTCCATTTGTTATCATTTTTACTTTTCAAATTTGTTTTCTTTATAATTTTATTAATAATTTACAGTATTTTTTCTTACATATATTTGGTTTAGCATGAAATACATATATTGGTAATTATTTATCTTTTCAACATGTGTGTGATCAGATGGGTCAGCACTATGAGATGGTATGAAGAGTTGACGTCGTGTGAAAGTCTGAGTTCGAATCCCTTATATATTACATATATTTATAACAGATATTACAAATATGTTTATTAATTTTGGTGAAATGAAAAAACTATTATATATCTGTTTTATAACATGACTTTTATATGAATGTAAAAAGAATAAAATATTCTTTGAATAACCCAATATAGAATCAAGGTCTTTCTAATGGTTCTTCAAAGAATAAAAGGGGAAAAGTATTAGTTAGCAAATGATGATGTTTTGGGAGTTTTTCATCTTTGTTTTACTCATTAGTGATAAAATAACTAGATATCCATTTACAAATTAAATGCATGAAACACAATGGAATATTGTAGTTTATAATAATTGTTTTTCAAATGAAATGGTAACCAATTAGTGATTTAGCTAATTACATTCTTTCTTCTATGGCATCTACTCAAGTTATAATGTAATTTTATGGCTATCATGATTTAAGCTCTGATTCTCAGACATCTAATATTTTCAATGCAACGTCTTGATTGTTTTTCAGTTATGTCTGCACTGGTGACCAACTCCTGGATCAGCTTCTCTGCTGACATCTTGATTACTCTTCACTTTCATAATAAAGTCCCAGTTATTTTCTGTGTTAATGTTGATAAAACAATCTCCATTGATTTATAAGTATCTCAATTTGTTTGACTACAATGATAGAATAAACCCATTTAATGTTACCATTACACATGTAGGGCTTTGATTCTTTTTAAAAAGAATGGCCTGAAGAATGTATCTCTTTTCTTTAATTTCATTGATGATAATTTATTCTCAAAACATAATTGCTAATTACTTACAGTTGGCACTATTATCTATGTGAATCTATTTAATAATTTTTGAAATGCTGAGTCAGTAATGATCTACTAAGAAATGTATTATTATGTAGTTTACAAGTCTCATCATATTGACAAATAGATTTATCAACATGATATCAGATTTTGAATCATCTGAGTTTATTGAATCATTGACATTGTTTACTTCAATTGCTGCATGTCCTACATGACTGAAACAGATATGACTTTATGCTTTATGACTGAGATGACAAAAGGAAAACGAAAAATTTTATCATTATTTATTATAGGCTTTATCTTCAAAAAGTATTGTTAAAATCAGTATTAAATTCTATTATTAGAGGTAAATTGTTTAATTTGATGTTTGATCTTTAAAATCTTTTCATAGTTCAAGAAAATAGTCTGAGTAACATACATTTGTTTGAGAAACATTATGTTTCCTTTTGAGAAACACACATGGCAGCAATATCAGTAGATGGATTGTATATTATGTCATTGTTTATGATGGCAATAGACTTTAATTTCAATCACAATAAGTGAGCTGGATATATTGCTTTTTCTCATCACTATAATTTTGGGGGGAGGGGAAGTAATAATAATGCCTAATTGGTGGTTGATTCAGCCCAAAAGATTTGATTACAGCAGAGCCAAAGGAAGTTTTATGACATTTTATACCATTAATAAAATAATTTCTCAAAACCCATCTAAACATTTGAATATTGCTGGATAATGATAAAGTTTGTGGCATGATCTATTGCTTTTTTTATTTCTCTAATTATTCAGATTACCTTGATTTCTTTATAATTTGCAGAAATAAACTATCAACAAATTAAAAATCAGATCAGAGAGAAGGTACTTGAGATTATGAAAATTATTGATTCTCCATTATTTCTAAAAATTGTAATCTTTAAGTCACTGTTAAAAAAAAAGCCTGCCAAGTCATAAAAGCCAATTTTTAGGCCAACTTGAATCAAATTATTTGACAGACTTTATCTTTGCTATTATTATATTTTTTTTCTTTCAAGGAAAATAAAATGGTTACATTGAAATTTTGTTTAAGAATATCTTTATTTGCAGTTCTATAATGATTATTTTCATCATGTAGTTGAAATTATGAGTTTTTAAAAAATTCAAATTTTATTCTTTTGCAAATGCAATTAACTGATTAATAACAACACATAGCTTAGTATGGAATACAACTTTTCAAGTGATATTATTCTACTTTTTTCTTCAAGTGATGCTGTTCTGATTACTGACATTCAAGCATGATAATTGAACTAACTAATGATCTTTAGATTCATGAATATTGAGTTTAAAGTGGTGTTCTAGTGTCATCGTAAGTTAAAAATTAAAAATATTAATGAAATACTGAAATTGTCCTAATGTTGAACAGGAAATGGAAATTGATAACAGGATTCTTTGTTGTTGTTTTTTTAATAACAAAATTTGTTTGTCTGTGTAAATAATCTTATGCTAGTCATTGAATTCTAAGGTGTAGTCATTATTGGCTATGGACTAGATTACCTTGATGTAACTGATTTAAGTTGAGTACTTGGTGATCATCATATAACCATGTTATGATAGACTGGATTACCATATTGAGAATTCAATTGCAAATGTCTTAGTAATGATAATCATGTTAATAATTGATAATATTTGTTTTCTAAACTTGTGTCTATATATATGGGTATAATATCAAATGATATAAGTGTAATAAACAAAATCCACTAGAATTCTACCAAAATTTAAAAATGCCTATATAAAATTAAAGATTAATTTCCTTTGTTATAGCCAGCTTACGGCATATTATGCCATCTTGAGTAGCATTATTCTAGTGGATTATATATATAAATCAAATGTATGAACCAATGATTTTTCAGTAGATTATGAAGATAATGCTAATTCAAATTTTTATTTAATTCTAGCTATATGATTGTTCAATGACTTAGTTTAAGTTACAACACTAAGTTAAGCCATCAAATTATCATCTCAAGTGTAGTCATTGTTAGCCATAAACTAGATTACCTTAGATGAAACTGTTTTTAAATTGATTTATTGATGATCATCATTTAACCATTCTATGACATATTGGATTACCATGTTTATGATCCAAATACAAATGTCTCTTAGTAATGACTACATCTTGGCAATATTTTTTTTTAAACTTGTGTCTATATGTATATACATCAAATACCTAAATCATAATAAAAAAAAATCTTTCATAAGATTAGAAAGATGGTAGATAATGCTAATTTAAATTTTTATTTAATTGTAACTATATAATTATTTAATGATTTAGCTTAAGTTACACCCTAAGTTAGCCTATCAAATAATCATCTTATAAGCTTTTCATTTAATAAATGAAAGATGAAAAAAGTGAAATAATATATTTTGAAAAAAACATTTATTGCACATAATTATTTTGGATATCTTCATAGTGCTTTTTGTCAAATGTATGGTTAATTTTGCCATAAAAAATATTTTTTAAATACAAATCTCTCGCATGTTTAATTGGGCTTAAATAGTTGTGGATCAAACAAATATTTACAATCAGAATTAAATCAATTAAACAAGTAACCCTATTATAATTGATGGTAAAGGTAAGGTTGAATGAAATACTTAATTATATCTGGAATTTCTTGTAGTACTGGTTGAAATATTTTCATTTATTTTGAACTCTTAATGCTGACAATTCAATTAAAATATACTGTTATATAATTTTGTTGTATATATACTTGCATATTTATTATGGTTAGTCATATGGCAGCTTTTTAAAAATCCCAATTAATGTATTTAACTGAATATGAATCTTCATATTTAGATAAAGTTTTAAAAGTGCAAAATATTAAAGGCAATGAAATTTATTAGATGAGGCTACAAATGATTTTTATTCTATTTTAACAAAAACATTCAACTAGTTATGCTTTCAAATGTATTATATATATAAAACCACAATGGGTTTTTATAGTAATATAAGAAAAATCAAATGTTTGGCATACCATCAAAGAGGGAGTAACTGATTAGTTCCCAAACATAATAATTGGGTAAATTTTGAATGCATAGTGATAAAATAAGTTTCAAATAAACTCAGAATGGTTAAAATAAATATGCATCAATAGAATATGCAGCAAAAAACGTCCATAATCAATTGGCACTTCCAGCATTTGCCTTTTTATCTATCCTATCACTATAGTTCTGTATATATGTGATAAAGGACATTTTACTGGCGTGGTTATCACCATTTAAGTTTCACAAGTTCAATATAGTTGCTCCTGAAGATTACAATAAATGCTATGCTATATAAAAATAAAATCTTTATCAATGCATTTAGATTCTAAATTATTGTAAGTTAATTGCAGGTAGTTAAAAATAAGATAAATTCTCCTGTAATATTTGAATTACCGTTTGTATAATTTGAACTAAATGTAGTTTTAAAAAATCAGATATATAATAGATTTAAGCCCTGAATAATGTATGGTAAGCAAAAGGTTGGCTTATTTTTGCTTACAAGTGACAACACGTGTGGAGATTGATTTGCTCCTAAAGATTACAATATTTTAATTGTAAATTTTTATTTCCTTTTTAAAACTATTTTTATTGCTTCTTCCATAAGATATTAAAGTCTATAACTGATTTTGAGACTTAATATTAAATATATATTAAAAAGTGTATAATAATGATATGTTTTCTTTAAAGTACATGAGAAAACATACATGAAAAGAACTATGCATATAATGATCAGCTTCTACTTAGAAAAATAATAAATCGAGTCTTAATCACTTATTTGAAAACTAATTAAAAAAATTAAGACAGGAATGGGTTTAGACTGGACAAATTGCTAAAAAAGATAAACTGGATTCCCAAGAGATTGTAAAAGATCTTGAAAGAATGATGAATGGATAAAATAAGAAAGCTTAATGGTTTATGGAGAAGATAGACTATAAATCAGAGAAACGGATGGTATTTGTAAAAAACTATTTTTTTTTAAAATTTTTGTCAATATTCAAGAAAAAAAAATCAATTATTTTTATTATTAAACTGAATCTATAGTATAATTGATTTTAATAAATGCAGTCTTTTATCTCATTGACCAACAGTCTTAGGAGATAAATGAAGCAACTAATTATGTCTGCCATAATTAAAACATAGTCTTTTTTTTTTAATAAAACATTTATTGAGGAATAATGATTTAATGAAGCATTCAGCTAATTTCAAAGAAACAGCCTTTACTTTACTCCCTTCCTTTAAATAATTGGAATTTTTAACTTAAGCCACATTCGAATGTATTACATTCTACATACTTCTCGCATGTCAAGTACATACCTGAATATATAATCAACTACAAAGAAAGCATTTATATTAATAATAATTAATATTTTCATCGTTAATGTCGCCCTAGGATAATTCAATAATTATTTCAAAGCAGACTTTATTTTCTTTACAAAAAAGTTGAAAACATTTAAGTCCTTGAATTTTTTTTTTTTTTTTTTTAAAAAGGAAATATTTTAATTATTATATATGGAATGATTTTAAGTAAAAATAAAATATAAGATAATGTTTTCATTGAAAGTAAGCTATAGTAAAATTAATGTAAATTATTATAAAGGATTTAATCTGATTAATTGTTACAAACTTCTGGCCCATTTTCCTATAAGTCAACATTTTAAATTTATTTTTTAATGTTTTTAATTTTATTTATTGATTCACACTTTTGCCTATTACTGCTTCATTCATTGCCTGTCTGAAATTTAACGTTTCTACGTATTAATCAGATAAGGCAGGATAACATGGAAAGAAAATATTCAGGAATTATTAGCTTAGATGATTATTAGTTTGAGAATATGAATTAATTCAAAATATCTTAGTAGTGTTTTAGATGAAAAGGCAGATTTGAATGTTGAAATACAAGATCTTCTCCAATATGTATTCTGATAATACAATTGCATTTACTAAATTAAGATACTATTTTATCATAGTAATATAACAACCACATCTAAATTAACTATATATAGAATTATTATATTGCCCAATTTATTATATGAAAATGAGCTGTGTAATTTAAAGATACAGAAAAGATTTCATTTAAGAATACTAAAAAAAAAAATTCTAAAAATATGATGGCAAGATTATAAGAATGATTGATATGTTCTTCAGAATCATTGGACATGATATTATTGAATAAACATCATTCATGGATTGTGAAATGAAAATGGTGGCAAGATTATAAGATTGATTGATAGTTCTTCAGTTCATTGGGCGTGACATTATTGAAATAAATACATATCATTCATGGATTGTGAAATGAAAATGGTAGCAAAATTATAAGATTGATTGATATGTTCTTCAACTCACTGGACACAACATTATTGAATATACATCATTTATAGATTGTGATGTGAATTAATACTAATAGATTTCTACAAAAGTACTATAAACTTCAACTTGGTTTTCATAGAAGAGGTAGATCTCATTTATAGTACAAAAGATTATCTCAAAAACATTTTATAAAGATGTACAATACATATTGCTATTACTGGAAAGATTATGTTGAGATTAGACTATGATATAAAGCTACAATTAATCAAGATATTGGAGTTCTTCAAAAGGACTAAAATTCACTACTAAAAAACCTTAAAAGTATGACAAAATGACAAAAAACTGACTTAAAGGAACACCATGTAATATATAATTTAAAAAAGCTTGTTTAAAGCTATTAGCATGCTCTTTATAGTACACATTTGTCAATGCAAGCTATATATATATATATGTCATGTGACATGATTTTATTACTATTATTATTTTGCTGTTGGGGGCTTTGGCTAAATTAAATTATTAATCCCATTAATATATGGTGCATCTGAATTAAGTTCAAACCCATATGATTATTTCAATTGGAGAGCTGAATTTAAAGACTAGTAGATGTCTAAAAATTTCAGTTAACTTTTAGATTAATGCTTAGCTTGAGTGGGTTTTTTGAATCTGGTGTCCTAGCTCCTCACTGAAGAGAGCTCTAGCTCAAAACTGGTCTGAGGATGGGGACAATCCTAGATAAAGATGATTTGAATGCTTTCTCTTGTAGCATTTATAATTTTTAAAAAAGCTTGTTTAGAACTTTTAGCATGCTCTTTATATTATATATATGTATTTGTGTTGGTTTGTGAAATAATCCAATTCACCTGTAACTTCTTATTCTTTATCTTTGCATCTTTTTCATTTTAAGAGTTACAATGGCCATATTTAGTTGTGAAACATTATTAAAGATTAATAAAAAAGGAAAGTGACCAATTCTAATAGTTTTTACACTTTATTTGCCCCCAAAATTCCTATATTTTCTGCAAATTGTAACTAGAATTTTTGATCCTCTTTTATTATTGGCCATCATATTATCATTTAAATTATAATGTATTATAATGATCTGGATTTAGTGACTTAACGTAATCTGCACTACAAGGGCACCATCTAGGCATTTGAACCTAGAAAAATTTATATAGTAGGTAGATACGTAAGTTCAAAAAAAAATATTTATTTTATATATTTTGATTCCGGTCATTAGCCCATTGTCACTAGCTCAGTGGAACAGCAGAGATTTATATTTTATAAATTCTTATCTAATAATAATTTTTAAAAAAGAATAAAATAAGCCACTGCCAGTAATTATACACACAAACATTTATTTACGCACATATATATAAATTTTAGCATTATTTTAAAATAACTTTTACTTTGGATTTTAACTTGATTTTAGAATTTAAATTTACATTGTAATTTTTATAATATTATAAGTTTACATTTTAATTTTTATAAGTTCGCACAGATGGATTTATAAAATGTGTTTTAATGTTGAGTATAGATCGGTTACATAGATTACACGGTCAAAAACATTTCAAAATAAACATAAACGATCAAAATATAAAATCATTGGTGGAATTGCAGAGGGAAATTTATAAGAAACCCAATAGCATTCATCATAAGATGCCACAGAGACACCAATAACTTAAAAGACATCCGACATAAATGCATCTTAAATACTCACTGTAAGGTATCAGTATTTACCGAATGTCTATATATTTTGATCAAATATGAAAAACAAAAACATAATTAACCGGTAACTAACCCATGCAAGTGTCTATACCCAACTTAAATTTAATGCATTTTTATTTAGTGTCGGGTATGAATAGACTACATAGATTTGCATTTGAAAAGAAAACATTCATCCCTTATTTAACCTTAGGCCAAAAGTTCGCAGCTAAACCGGCGTCAATCCATCTGATATATCGATGTGTTCAATGTAATACAAAATACGACAGCACAATTAGGTTAAGAGAAGAAATTGCTTCTCGTCAGATAGGAATACATCTATCTGATGATAAGAGCAATAAAAAAAAAACTCCATAGGAAAGAACTGTGGTCTCCATCTTATAATTCCTCCCATAGGCAAAACGAGTGTGTGCGGCATATAAAGCAATTCTGCCCATAGCGAATCTCGTACTACACTAATTACACCAACATATCCAATCCATTGACCCAATTCAACTACAAAACAAATAACCCAAGATTACCATCCCTTAATATAACTTTACAAATCTATACAGCCATTCACACCCGACTTAAGTTTAACATTTATATAATTTAATTTATCGCAAAACAAAAATCATAAATAAAACTTAAAGAACAAAAAAAAATAAATGGAAATGATTTTACAAAAAAGAAATACATCAAATAAAATTATAACTAATTAATAAATAATTTAGTTTGGTCAGATACGAATCTATTTCTATTTTTTTTTAAATATGGAAAGTTTTTAATTTAATGTTCATGAATTATCTAAAGTTCTTACAATTTTTAACAAGTCCGTAGTTTCTAATTTCTTGCAGTTGCTTGCCATTTGGAGCCAGTGTTAATTCCCTCGATGTCCTATGGTCCTCAATCTAGGAAAATGATGTCATTTCTCTTTCCTTTTTTTAACGAGACTGAAGGGATTGAAGAGTGCGTCTTTTCAATCCCTTCTTCTTCACTCCGCACTAAAACATATAGTCACATCTCTTCTATTTTCTTTACTCAACTACCTTTTATTATCAAACTTTTTGTTTTATATGTAACTTTAGGATCCAGTGGACATTACATCATTGATGATGATGATCCTTCCATTGAGGTCCGATTTCCCGATGGATTTCTCTCATTTGCTATTAGTTTCTATTGTTTTCCTATCTGACCATTGCTTATACATTTAAATGCCCAAAGGCTAGTTCACTTTGACTAATTAAAATAATCATTTCCATTTTTCAATAACATTAATTAATTTGTGTTCAAACTTAAAGACATATTTTTATTTTTAAATCTTTTTTAAGTTTTTGTTTTTAAAGTACCTTTTCTATTTTTAATAAAGTTTTATTTTAATAATTTTTTTCACCTGTGCGATTATATATATATACGAGTTTAAGATGATTTTTTAATTTTCAATTTTTAATTCTTAAAAAAAAAAAGTTTTATTTGCGAACTTTTATTTTTTTCATGTTTAATAATAAAAAAACAATGTAACGTTGTATGTGCCCATTACTGTATATTGATGATTTATTACAGTCACAGAAGATGAATTTCAAAGTTCACATCATACAATATGTGGCATGACTGCTAATGCTTTCAGTCTACCCATTCAAAAATTTGTAAGTTAACATCGTGAACAAAAGAAGTGTTTTGATTTTCTGAGTTTAATTCTTTGTTCTTGAAATCTTTATATGAGAGGTGTTTATATTTTAAGAAATTATACAGTTGTATATGAGGTACATATATTGGCTTTGACTTCTAAAGAACATATTCAAAGACATATTTTACAAATACTATGCTGTGGTTTTGACATTATAAAATTCTACCTATTAAATTACAACTCCCAAAAAAAAAAATCTCCAATCCATTTAAAAAATTGTAAAGCTGTAGAATATTTCTATCAGAAATTTGGTAAACACAATATTACATGACTTTCTCTACTCACACTCATCATATGCTTTTAAGAATGATAATTCATTCTATTTATTCTGCATTCGAGAGAATAGATAGAATGTATGCTAGCACAGTTATCACATCCCAATACTAGTTACTGCTGTTGAATACCTTCATTGAGGTGCATATAATGAATAGGTGGAAACTAGTCTGGAGATATGATATAGATTCACTACTTAATATCCAATTATTATTCAAGCTTAAAATAAACAAACCAACAATCTCAATCTGTTATCAAGGCAAAGGAAGTTGCCTTGACAACAAATTGAGATTGTCGAAGTGTTGATTGATTTTAATTATATATATTTAAAACATGATTATTTGTCTCTCAACATATGACTTTTAGAGGTAGTATTTCACTCTATTTAATCTACTTTAGACTCATCCATTCTAGCTTTAATAACCAATGGACACTATATGATAATGTTATAATCCACACTTTCACACTACTTTCTGACTAAATGGCCTTCTTCATTGAAAAGCTTTGCACAGTTTACTGTTGCACATCCTGAAATCATCTTTAATTCGAAAGCCTAAAATTCAAAAACATCTAAACTAAAATTTTGAACTTGCTTGTATAGTTTTATATATCTGACATTATCTAAAGATTGAAAAACACCTACAGTTATTATATGTTTAATAAATGAATTCTTTTTATATAGTTATTATAAAACTGGATTCATGAAAATATGTAGTGACTGGTTTATTGTCATATTAATATACTAATATAAGAAATTAAGCTCAAAATGTTGTTATTGAGTTGAAAGCCATTAACCAAATGTAATCTAGCTGGGATTATAGCCCTGCCATCTAATACTCAGTGATTACTCAAGCTAACAATTGATGGCTCTGTAGCAAAGTAAATATCTAATATATACATATATAATCCCTGACACCTTGATTATGTATGGAGATAGAATAATTTTATTAGTAAAGATATGACATGTTCCAAGATTAGCTAATCTATTGTCATCAAGTTATGTATATCCTATTAACATTAATTTTGCCTACATGTAAACATATTCACATTTTTGTATTTAATTTCAAGTTACTATCATTTGATTTTTTAAATCTCAGATTAATAGTTTAGTATTTAAAAAAAAGTTTCAGCTGTGACATCATCATCATTATTATTATTTCTCTCTCTTTAAAATAATTATTCAAAACTATTGACAAGATTATTAAAATTCAAAATGTTCAGTTTGGTAATTATTTTATTTATCACATAAAATTCTAGTAAAATATCTATTATGAGATTAAAATATTTTAATTGGTTGAAGTTTCTATGTAATTAAATAATTATAAAAGCCAACAATAATTGCAATCATATGATTAGAGACTCAAGATGTCATATGCCAATTGACAGGCTGAACTTTTGGATCATCATTCTATCATTGCTCCAAATTTAATATCAAAAATTGACATTTTTCAATGGTATTAATTATTTTTATTAAAGAATAAATAAATAATGGATGAAATAGAATATGGCCTAATAATATAGTTATTGGTGCAGTAGTTGGCATTCATAATCAGTCACTTAACTAGAACATACCCAGAAATTTTCATTAACCAAGGACTTTCCAAGCAATCTCTGATTTTTTTTTAAAGTGATGGGTAAAAGATAAGAATAAAATAGTCTTTAAAGAGCTCAAAAACAAAGAAGAAAGCATTATTCATGGGCTTGCCATTTGTGAGATAGTGATGGTTTATTTTTCCATTTTTGTTTTACAAGCAAGCTAAGAATAGCTAAATACACATTTATAGATTGATATTAGTTGATTAACTGAGTTGGCTACAGGTCCTGCTATCTGAAAGTAAAGTTCTAAGCCTGATTGGAATTTGGAAAAAAAAAAAAACAACACAAGGCCTTTTCACCCAAAGTATTATCAAATGGCTAGTTATACATGGCTGTTAAACAAACCACTAAAATGTCACCACCCATAAGTTTGGCTCAATTATTAAACTCATCTCTTATAAATAGTTTTTGCTTCTTTGTTTATTTCAAATTGGCTATTTTAGATTGTTACACTACTTTATATACAATATTATGTGATTTAAAACACTAAGTTTATTCCACGTTTAATTTTAAAATGATCATACAAGCAGAAAGTAATTTGTTGGAATATTTAATTCTATTCAAATACATTTACTAGCTTGGGAAGCTGTAATGCTATTTATAATCATATTTTATTTAAAATTGTTCTGTAAGATGTAGATTAAACTTGTCTGATTTTCTTTGTGTGATTAATACCCTACATGGACTTAATTTCTATTTTGCATTAAATATCTTTATATACCTTTATAAATAATATTTGAAATACTGGCACTCTTCATATACCTGGAGTCTAATTGTAAAATATAGGGGATTTGAACTCAGACTTTCAAGCATCCTTCAACTATCCACACTATCTCATACCACTGATACACATGACCACACACATGTAGAAAAGATAAATAATGTGCAACCAATAATATACTTTATCAATGTTTTTTATTTATTTTCTTCATATGTTTTGACTATCAGACAGTCTTTTTTGGGTCTATAAAGAACAATTCATTAATCTTCTTAATATAGATCATGAAGTAATATAAAAAATGAGATACTTTGGGTTCTTCATTTAACATCTATAGATTTTTGCATTCCCTTGAATATATTCATGGCATTTTTTAAAACAATTATATTTTTATTCAATAAATGGATAATGTTGTATGTTTTTAAAAAGTCTTATTCACACAGCAGAAAAGAATTCATGTAATAGAAAAGACAATTATATAAGTGAAGGAACTCTAAAATGAAAGCCATTACTGGATTTTTTTTTCTTTCTGTATTTAAATATTATAGTTATAATATGTAATAAGATTTAAAAAAATATATGTGTGCATAAACATGAGGGGTGACCCAAAAATAACTGGAATTTTATAATAAAAAATTGTATATTTATTTGGAGGTGTTGCAAATTGAATCACTTTCAAAGTATAGTCTATTTAATGCAATGTTCCAGTCTAAATGTGTTTTTCATTTTTCGAAGTACACCTCCCTTGTTTTTTGCTTCACCACTTCAGAGTCCACACAAAAAAAAAATGCATAAAAATTAATCAGATGGTAAAGCTGCTTGTAAGTCATAATGGCATTTAAGCATCTGTATGACAGGTTAAGCTTCAACCCAGGAACTATAACTCCGAAGCCCATTATCGCATTACTGCTCTAAATATCTAAATAGTACAAAGAGTAATAAAAGTATGCCTAAAAAAGGAAATCTCAAAATTTCAGTTTTTTTATTATTATTTTAATATGAACAATAAACATAGATTTTTAAAAAAAGAAAGAATGGGTTTTTCTAAAAGAAAGAAACTAGTGAAGATGTAGTAATGTGAGGAGCTGAGTTTCAGCATTCTAATTTAAACCACTAAATATCACATGATCACCATTTCTTATGCTTGCTTACAACTGTTATTAAAACAGGCAAAACTCTCCATACAGTAGTGTCATTCAGTGCAATCCAGAGTAATCAATGAAATCCAGAAGGCTTGTGCATAAAATCTAGTGCCTACTCATTCAATAACCCCAGACTAATTTCTTGCTTGTGGCTTTCATCAGGATAGTGGTGCCTATCATTATTAAAGGACCAAAGACACCAAAATATATAGGTACTGAACTGACTTCAGACTTATATGACTATATAGGCTAATGAGTTTGGATTGAAAATATTATTGTTTTCAATTTTAGACTGTTTTGTAATTAAGTAGAGATAAAAGGTTGGTGCTGGAGGGTTGCATTAGATCCTAAGATGTAAGTGCAATGCTCTCAGATCCAAAGCTCCTTACTGATGAAAGCCACAAGCTAGAAACTAGTCTGGGGATATTGGATGAGTAGGCACTAGATAGGGATTTTATGCACAAACCTTCTGGCATCCATTGATTACTCAGGCTTGCACTGAGTGACACTACTGTATGGAGAGTTTTGCCTGTTTTAATTTGACCAATTCAGTTTGGCAACCTTGAGAACAATTTGAATTTTACAAATATCAGATTTTATTATCACATCAGGAGTTACAATTTACTAAATTAACATTTTTAAAAATTTAATTATGAATACATTAAGACAAACAGTTCTCTATTCTAGTGTTAACTACCAGACACCTTATTGCATTTTAGACCCCACTCTTCAAATTGATTTCTGGTTTTATCTTGATCAATGGGACTCGGGATTCCAATTTGATGTCCAAGATAGTAATCTGAAATTCAAATCATACCAAGGTTTTGAATCCAATTCAACCTACTAGATTACTTGATTACAGTTTATTTTAGTATCCTCACTTCTTTATTAACTATAAGCATTTTCCCCTCTGACTAGGCATGTTAATAACATGTCAATTCTTTAATTCACATAATATAAGATAAAACAAGAACAACTTTCTTTGGTATTTATAGATAATCCCTGAACCCATGGTTGGCAGTCATCGTTTTTGTTTAATTATACATTTTCAGGGCATAGTTATTCCATAACCATAATGAATATGTTTTACTTGTTAATATTAAAAAAACATCAATAGATTGATTATAAAATCCTATTAACTTAAAAAATAGCAATAAATGTATTATAAATTTCATTCATAACATGTACTTAATTACATTTTTTTTTTTGCATTGTATCATGTATAAATGCTAAAGTCTTTTAAGCAAGTGGAAAAAACAATAGGGGAGAATATTTCTACAGCAATGGTTATTTGGTGGCTTGTGCAGAGAGACCGGTAAGTGCTTTATAACTTCCAGGGAGAACTATTTTTATGGATGCTATTAAAGAAAATGTGGCTGGATGAATCCATGATTTATTCTGATTGCTGAAAGGCACATAAAACATAATTTATGGCATTCTAGTTTGGGAATTTATAATACATTTATTGTTATTTTTTAAAGTTAACAGGAATTGATAATTGATTTCTTGATATTTTTTAATATTAACAAGTAAACATATTTGTTGCAGTTATAGAATAACTAAGCCCCTGAAAATGTATAATTAACTACATCAGTGTCAACCCCGCATAGCAATTTTTTGAATAGAAATCTAGCAACTGTTATTTTTAATATGACTCCATCTTTGATTTTTTTTTTGTGTGAGTGCAATTAAATCTTTTTTACTTCTATTATATAATTAGTTTATATGTTAGATTATAAATATTTAAACCTTCTAATAATTAATATGAAAAAAGATTTAAAATTAATATTTTAAAATTGTAAAAATAAGTACCTAACTGAAAATCTTACCGATAACAACAAAACACATCGTTATTGGCTTCACAACACCTCTTCAAAAAGTTAGAATGAAATATTAGATATTAGAATTTTATGTTATTAAAAATGATATACACCTGGTCTCTTTTTACGCGGACTTATTTAACACGATTTTGAAGTTACGCGATTCGTGTTTCACCGGAAGTCGACCTCCGATAATGTGCTATTACTTTAAATAATAAATTTCGCTCACTTACGTTATATTGAAAGTAATAGCAAATTATTGGAATTCTACGTTCATCTTAGTAATTTCAATATTTTCAGTTCTTTATAATAGTAAGATTTTATGCAATAATGAAATTAAAATCATGATTTCCACATTTTATGTATACACACATTAAATTTTACAAGATTATAATGTAAATTTGTTCAAACATTGTGCGTGTTAATTTTGCATTTTAAATCACATTCTGTTTTTGCTTTTTAAAAAAGAACGTAATCAATTATTAATCATTTAGTGTCCACAAGTTTATTTTTAAAAGGTCAGTAATAGCAGTGGGCACAATTAAAAATTAAAATCTGATTTTTAATTGTAATTAACAATTTAAAAATTACTTACGGGCGACTTGAAATTAATGTGATGTAAAACGAAATTTGATTTTTAAACGGAATTGAAAATTAAAGACAAAAATAAGAATTTAATTTTTAGTTGTTAGTTTTAATTAAATTTTTCCCAGAAGTGGTGAATAAATGTCTTTTTATTATCATAAGTCTAAGTTCATAAACAATTAATAAAATCATCGTCGTCGTCAACAGAAAACCATTAACACAACATGAGAGTGAACTTGGTGCTAGTTGTATTTCCTCTTATGAGAATAATTGCTGAGATATTCTTGACTTCGTTTAAGAAGAAGCCAAATACATCACATCACATGAGAATCTGATTTTTTACTAGTTTGCAAATGAACGTGTTTTGGGGCAAATAGCGATAATAATTAAAACGTGTATAAAAAAAATGTAAATTACTGTACTGCAAATTATGCATAAAAATATATTATTTTGAATAAAATTAAATATTATAGTTAAAAAAAGTTTGTCTTGTATCAATTTTTTTCAAATTTGAAATTTTTTATTAGTCATATTTTATTTCCTTATTTTTTTTTTGCATGAATTTTGAAGTAATTTTACGTTGGTGCTTTGCTTTTACGCAAATTTTGAAAAATCACAGACCGCATCGCCCCTTTTTCAATGTAAGTTACGTCTATTTTTGCGCGATTTCGTTTGCGAGTGTTTTCTGAGGAACCTATCTATCGCGTAAAACGAGACCCAGGTGTATTTAGAATTAGTTATCATTAAAGAAACAAAAAGTAAAATTCTAAAAGTTAATAAATTGTTATTAAAACATTTCACTTATAGTTTTCACAAAAATGATTTTCTTTTAGCCGGTAATAGCTATTTCTGTGGCAATTTCTAATTCTCATAACATACTTTCTATACTTTATAAGAGTGGTCTTTTTAATTAACTGCTTTGGCTCTTCAGGCGTGTATTCCGTGCATCTTATTTTGATCGGTCAAAATGTTTTTTTCTTTTTTTACTGACATAAAAACTATAAGCATGACATCAACTGAACTACAGGCATTTGATAGATCTCTGATGTAGATTTCTAAAGATGTCTTTCCCAAAAAAAACTGATGAAATTTGGATTTTTTATAAAAAAAAATTTTCATAACTGGTGCATTTAATTTTTTTTATCAATTTTGTAATTTCCATGAAGCGATAGACAGAAAATACTTATTGACCTTCAAATACACTTTTATTGGAATAAAAATACTCTAATTCACAAACAAGGCCTTTAATGGAGTCTAAACGTAACCAGAATATCAGTCTTGTAAGTATACAATTTTATTTTTTTAATAATATTTTAATTTTTTTTTAATTATTTGAAAAAAATAATTTCATTTTTATTAATTTGAGTTTGCAGTGGTGTGTTTATATATCAATTTTACATTTATTTATGTTCATATAAAATTAATATCTGTGGTCATTTTCTAAGTTCTAATCCACTTATTTTATAAAAATAACGATTCTCAAAAAGTTTAATAATTTATTGTTTATTATTATGTTTATATGGTATGTTTGTGTTTACAAGTAATGATTTACAAAATTAATAATCAAATATACAGAAATCTATGGTAATTTTCTAAGTTCTAATCACTTATTTTATAAAAATAAACTTATTTTATAAAAATAATGATTCTCAAAAAGTTTAGTAATTTATTATTTATTATTATGTTTATATGGTATGTTTGTGTTTACAAGTAATGATTTACAAAACTAATAATCAAATGTAAAGAAAGATTGCATATGCAGGCAAATAATCAAATTCTGATTCTTGCCTATGCCTTGATACTCAAGCTGTGGAGTCACTCTGGTTTTGCTATATGTTTCATCACATTATTTTCAAGTTTATAGTTAACAAATGGTCTATATGTAAATAAATTATATCTATGTGATGCAATAAATATAACAAGATAGCATCACTGGTGTACATAAAGAATATAAACATCACTAGTGTGCATAAAGAATATAAATATCACTAATGTACACAAAAAATATAAAATGAAAAGATGAATCATTTTATCAGTGATATAGACAGTAGCCTACAATTTCTAGTTTTAGATAGACAAGAAGCCAATTGCTATGATGACAAATGCATATCTTCTGGAAATGATTTGTTTTGTATCTTTTTTATTAGGAGGAATCTGTTTCTTATAGATGCTTTGAGATTTGGTAACTTTTGGGGTACAAGATAAAAATGAAGAATTCTTATGTGAATACTTTTGGAGATTCTGAAGCTATGGATTATCTCAGGTAAGACATATTATATATGGTTTGAAAGATAATTTTGTAAGGAATACAAAGAAATTATCACTGAAGATATAATTTAAACTTAGTTAATGATGAATTAGAAATTTTTAAAATGATTATCACTATTTGTCTTAGACTTATTGTTTTCCTTAGTTTTTCTAGTTTCTATTAAGTTATTGTGAAAATTGTGTCTCAGCCAGTTTTTAAAAAAATTCAATATGGCGCTTGTTTTTGAAAACAATATCCCCCCCTAGTGATATAGTTTTTCGTTTAATAATCAAGTCTTTTACAAAAATATTGGATCATAATCATTAACATTTATTGAAAATCATGTTACTGCAGGGTAAAACAATCTAAAGCATCAGCCAATCACAAATTGCCACCTCCTTCATAACTTTAATTTTTTTTTAAAAATTAATACATTAAAAATAGAAGCTTCATAGAAAGAATCACTGCAGGCTGTAATTTAACATATACATTGCTTTAAAACAATGTAGAAAAAGTAGCGATCACAGCACCATCAGACTACCTAAAATGTCAAATATGATAGCATGATCACAGCTCACTTCAGTGAAGGGCTTGCAAAATACATGGCTGCCATCTTTGGGTTCAGGGATTATCCATAAGTACTCTTTATTACATGATGGTCTGTTGCATTTGATGTTTACAATAAAACAACAAAAAAATAGTTCAATAAATAAAGGCAGACCTCTAGTTATATAAAAGCAACTTATTTACACAATTCCCAATATATATACAATGAAAAACATTCAAAATATGTAAGGTGACAAGTCAGGGCAATTTTCAAGTAACCCCTGATGAGTGAACATTTTCATTTCCATTTGTTAATTCTATCAAATCACTAATAATAAATATTCCATTAAAAAAAAAAATCCTGCTTATGTGAAATAGAATGACAGTGATGAGATTATTTATATAAACTGATGATTATTTGTACCCGTAAATTATTAAATTTAAGTTGTGAGTAGTAATTTATTTTTTATATTTTAGTTAAATGGTTTTATTTAAATTATGATTTTTAGTTTTTGTTTTTAGAAAAAAAAACTACACTATTTTTTTATATAAAAAAACTGCTTACTATAAATGATCTTTCAAATAGATTAAAATGAACTGCTTTATCTTACAGCACTTAATGGAATCCACTGGAGGGTAGGAGAAATAAATCACTAAAAATAAGCTGATTTGCATTTTAAATAAAAATATAACCAATTAATAAACATTAATTGTCTGATGTTATGATTTTGATTATTAATGGGAAAATATTTCATAAGATATTAAAATAAATAGTTACAAAACTGTTATTATATAATTCAACAATAAATAAAATAAATTATGAGTAAATTTTTATTAACATATGCATCAAATATACTTTTGGCGTGTATTCATGACTAATTTTAAATATGTAAGTGTACAGATTTTTAATTATATACATTTAGTACAACCCACTGAGTTTATAAGAATTAATATACAATGGAAAAAATTAAATGATACAGATAAAACTCGTTGTTGGGGTTTTCTTGGATTTGTGAATTTTTTAAAAAAATCGTTTATTTCTTCATTGTATATTTGGATTTAATTTTAAAAAGTCATTAATTTGGACAAGTCCAAAATCTGAAGTGGCAAGCTAATGGCAATTTACTTCTACTAAAACACAGAATTTTTTTTTTTCATTACCAAATCTTTGAGAGAGAAAAAAGAATAAGATAAAGGTAAACATTTTAGCAAGAAATGAAAATTACTCATATTACAATTGCACACTCAGTTATAAATCCAGATTAATCTAAAATCTTTATCCTCTATCTAATAAAAGCTTGATAACTATTTACTGACTAGTTTGATATACAGCAAAGTTGATCAAGGGCTTTCTACTTGAAAGGAACATCCTAAATCTGTTTGCAATCTGAAAAAAATTTAATAAACATTTATCTGAACATGGGTATAAGTTCAAAATAAAATAAACTAAATTTGATCACTTCGGTGAAACTACTATGACTAGGGTGTCCATACATCCAGTTTTCCAGGATATGTCTCGGTATTCCAAACCAGACATTCTTTCGGGTCAGTTAATTGTCTCGGTTTTCTTAACTATCCATTTTTATGTTTATCTTTTAATTTTATATATTTTTTAAAATTAATATTTATTCATTCAATATTTTATAATTAATTTTTTGATTGATTAATCAAGTAATTTTACCAATATAGAAGTGGCTTCCAATTATTTTAGTATGTTAGTAATAAGTGATTTCAATTTGTGATTTTGTTTTGATATATAATATATGTATATAAACAATTGTCTTTTGCTTTTGTTTATATTACGAAATAAGTATACTGTTAGTAATGTAAATATGATTATGCTTTATGATTATTTTTTTCGTGTTGAAATATTCAGTAATCTGCAATACAGTTTTTTTTTTGTCATGTATGTTCCAATTAGACCATGTGGAAATATGGACATCTTAGTTATGCAATATTATTAATTTAGAACTCTTGATTGTTTTTCTAATTACAAATAATTCAACAATTTACCTTTAAAAAAAAAAAAAAATTATATACTAATAACAATGTAACAATGAAATAAGACATTACATTTTATCATTTTGATTTATTAAAGGTAAAAAAGTAATAAAATTAAATTTTTTTGTTTAAATATTTTCCATTATGCTGCTTCTCTGAGAATGATTAATAGTTTTCGATATTTTTATTATTATTATTTGCTTTAAATACAATATTGTAATAACTGCATGTTGGATAATGATGATATTCATAAAAGTTCACAGATGGACAGTTCAATTACGTCATAAAATTTCTGAATAGTTATTCATTTTTATATATATAGCTTATAATGTTAAATCAATAACAAAAACAGTTTTCAAGTTAAAAATTAAACTATAATTAAAATTTTATATTTGATACTTTACAAGACAGTTAATTATTATTAATACTTGACTATGAAGCAATTATAATATTTAAGAAAAAAATATATAACCAATTAAATTGAGCTGAAATATTCCAGATATTTCTTCAATTACCTGGAAGACTGTTTTTATGTTATAAAGATAATGATAAATTAGGTTTTGCTGGCAAAAATAAAACAAGATTTTTCCGATAAAACAAGTAAAGCTTAAGACAAACCCATCAGAAAAATTCCAACAGACAAATTTGCAAGATCAAACATGAAGTAATGATACAAAGGAATGCTTTTAATGAAGTAGTAGCACGGAGCTAGGGTGACCCCTGTGACTTAAAAAAAATTTCCACCAATTTTCATAATTATTATTATTCAGGGTTGCATTTTCTTAAGTACTAATTTGTTTTGTTTTAATACAACAGGAAAAAAAAATCTTAACTTTTTAAAAAAAAAAAAATTAAATCATTTATAGTTTTTGATTTTGTAATTAAAATAACTATTAAATATACTTTATTATTTGATAATTTTATTAATTTCAAAAATAGGACCAAACACAATAGAAATATGTTTAAATACATATAAAAAATAAACATTTGTGACTAAATAAATAGTTGTAACAAGAACAGGAAAAGTCAAAATTAGTCTACAAACTCCCCCCATCACTAAATATTTAGTGTATACATACAATCATGATAGAAAACACTATGATTAATTATACTATCATTGTGGAACAGAACAAAAGTTTATATGAAAAAAGAAAAGTTGTATATAGCACAAACTATCACGAAAAATAGTTATCCATGAGTTGTCATTAAGAAAACCTTAAGTAGATAACATAAAGAAACATCAGAAGAAAAAAAAACAATTATAAGTACTATAGTTTATTCATATATAAAAGAGATATCAGACAAACTAAAGAAAATCTGCAACCAGTATAATATTACAACAGCTTTCCATGGTCATAGTATACTACAAGGAATTTTAATATCACTAAACCCAAAATGGAAAGGCTAAAAAGTAAAAGTACATGTAAATGTGGAAGAACATACATCAGGAAAATCAGATGCCCCATTGAAAAATGATTGAAAGAACACAAAGTAATAATTAAAGAGGAAAAAATAGATGGATCTAAATTAGCAGACCATGCATGTATTAGTAAACCTATATATTTTTTCCCCATATGTCATAGCATCAGCCAGGAGGCGAACCCGCAACAACTGTCTGCAACCAACTGCCTGCTTGCAAGGGGCTGCACTGACATCTTGGCTAACAACGCTTGGTTAGAAAAGAACAAGAATATTGGATAGGGGAAGAAATTTAATTAAATCACTCATATGATAATTGCAAAAACTCTATCAATTGATATAATTTGATAATTTATGTTAGGAAACCACTTATTAAGAAACCAGGAGATTCCTAATAAATAAATATAATTTCTATTGATTTTTGCTTTGACAGAACAGCCTATTTGGTATCATTTTAAATTCAATATTCATGAATCTAAAGGTCCCACATTCAGTTCTCATGCATAATATCGCTGATCAAGCCAGCAACATCCAAAGAAGAGAGGAGAATAATAACATCACCCAAAAGCATTAAATAAATTTGAAAAGTTTAATAAAGTTTGAATTTTTCTAAAGTCATTTAACAATTCTAGATGATAGAAATTGTAATTACTGGATTTGGGAATAATTGAGTTAGAAGTAACTAATAATGACACTATTTTTAATAGGTGCTATTGATTGACTATAATATCAAAATGAAAAAGAAGAAACAATATATATCTATCAAAGCAAGGAACTTAATATACATGTATCAAGCCAAACAATGCTCTGGTAACTATACTCCCAAAAGATAAAAAACTTGCTTATGGGGTAAAGTCATATTTTCAATATTATAACATGTTTGAAAATAAAATCATTTCACCATTGAAATATCTGTAAAAAGACTTAATTCTGGGTTTGAAGTGTATGATGGTGGCATTTTACTTGCAGTTAATTATATGTTGGATTATTTTTTTCATTTAGTTGTACTATTAAATGTATTCAAACATTATTTATACTTTTCCAAATATTTGTAACAGTTAATAATAAAATGTACATTAATATATATTGCAATATTTTGAGTGTTATTATTTTCTACTCTTTTCATGAGTTAATGGCCTGGCCAATAATAACTAGCACTGGAATTAATCTAGTGATTTTTAGATTCACAAATTCTGAATTTAAGATATACTCTTAAGCAATTAGACTATTCTGTTGACAGAATAGCCTAGTTGTTTTTAGAGCACCATTGTAAATTTAGTATTCATGAATCCAAAGATAATCGGTTCAACTTTCATGTGGATTACAGCATCACTTTAAATTTTATATTCACAAATCTAAGGCCACTGGTTCAATTCCTATGTTTTTATTTAACAGAATAGCCTTGTGATTCAAAGCAACATTTTCATGAACTTAAAGATCACTGATTCAATTTCCTGGCTAGCTGCTTTAGCAGATGAGCACATATGGAAAAGCATAAAGTTTGAATTTTTCTAAAAACATTTTAACAATTAGATAGTGAAATAATTCTATAGTTACAAATTTTTATTTTATGATGCAACTATGGACCAATCCTTAGCTCCCAAATCAAACACTGACTTGGAAAATATTTTTGAAGAGCTATGCTACACTGTTCAGTTATACAATTATTTATATGGTCATATTGTTTCATTTTTATTTAAAGTATAAACCTTTAAAAAATAAGAATTAAAATAGTTTTCTATTTCAATTTATAGCAGTAATTTGTAAGCAGTGTGATATGTTTTGAATTTTAAATATGTTTTACAGTGATTTTTTGTGGCTTTAAATAAACACTGATTGACACAAAAAGGTGTTGAATACTTTTAATTGGACTAAAAAGGTTAAAAGTTAGTGCTGTAAGCACAAATGTTTTTCTTATTATTATTTCTATTTCATTAACTAAATAATTGTATATAATTTATGAAAAGAATAAACTATTACCATGTGATAAAATTCAGAAATATCTCTACTAGTGCAGTTTATAATTACATCAGAAAAGCAATTATGCAATAGTATACTTTAATACTGGCTTCCACTTAACAGTTTGTTGTTGTTTTTTTGCTAAATAACATCCACACGTTTTTTTCCAATATGCACTAGAACCAACAATCATCAATTTGTAGCAAACTCTCCCTCCACTAGTGCCATCAAGTGCAAGCTTTAATAATCAATGGATGCAAGGTTTGTCCATAAAATCCCTATCTAATAAATACTCATCCAATATTCCCAGACTAGTTTCTAACTTGTGACTTTCATCAGTGAAGAGCCTTGGATCTGAGAGCATACCTATATCTTAGGATCTAATATATTGGATGAATAATCCCTAGATAGAGATTTTATGCACAAATCTTCTTGCATTCATTGATTACTAAGGCTTGCAGTGGATGTCCCTCATGTATGGACAGATTGCTACTGTTATTAACAGTTTGTATAAGAATAGAAAATGATGATCATGTGACATTTTATAGTTTTAGGCATCAATCTCTGTGCAAATTTGTAATGTAAATGGGGATTTTTCAAACAGTATAAAGTTATTAAATATTGTGTTAGATATCTTTTAATATGTAATATTTTTGATCTAACTAAATGCAAAAGTATATATACTATATTTAGTGCTTGTAATAATAATTAAAAAAATGCAAAATAACTATGAGTGGTTCTTTACAAAAAAAAAAAAACAATTGTTGAAACCAATAGATTGTATATAAACATATATAGAATATTCAAATGTAGGAATATGACATTTTATTTACAAGATTACTATTTTTTATATATTTTTTTATATTTATAAAATTTTATGATGGAAGGGGGGGGGGGATTCAAATCCGGTCAGGGGGCAGATTTTTCAAATTTATAAAAAATTAAACAAACTCTTCTTTTTTCTTTATGAAAAAAATAATAGCACAGAAGAAACAAACAAATGTAATATTATTACTTAAATTTACTGCTTTAAAATAATTAATTAAATACCCAAGGTTTTACCAGCTTCTTTTGAAATATTCTGCTTTATTATTAGCATTGGTAATAATTTCATTCACAGACCCTAAAATCATAAAGCTGGTTCATAAAATTCTAATGTTTTTACGGGCATATAAACAAAGTATAATATATAGTATAATTAGCAGACCAATTCAATATGTTTTGTTAGTTTTACATTTAACACATTTATGGTGTTAAGTAAAGTGTCATTATATTGCAACAGAACATCATAAAAGCAATACTCTCCTTTCTTATTTAAAGTGATAAATAATTCAAATAAGTGAGCAAGTTATATCTACAAATTGACAAAGGCTACATGCTAGTACTTAAACAATTAAATGATTTTAATAAAAGAAGTCAAAAGTGTTACACCTAAGTTGGACTGTGTGGTAGCTTTATTGTAGCAAACTAGATTTATATTGAATCAAGTCATTTCCCAGAACAGTTTCAAAATTAGGCAGAACTGTTTTTTATGGTAATACATAGGGGGGAAAAAACAGTAATAGTATTTGCTTTTATTTATTTATTTTTTTACAAATGTTTAATTAATTAATAGTAATTAATAAAATATAACTGTTAATAAAATAATATTGCATGAAGTTTTAACACACTCAGTATAGTAGTAATAATAATTAGTTATTAATGTTATGTCCATCTAAATCATATATGAGTGAATTTCACTTGAGGACAGAGATCTAGTCTTTATTTTGCCCTTATTGACAGATGGTATTGTATTTATTATAGTTTACAAACAATTTTCTGAGAACTTGCATTACAATAAATATGATACAAACATTTTTTTATTTTTGTATATATTCATGTACGTATTTATATGTAATAGTACATATACACATATTCCAATTTATTCACTTCATTCCTAAAACTATTGCTAATCTACAATACACTATTTGATTTTTTTTCTTAATTCAATAATAACAATAAAACAACAGTGCAACTGTTTTTTTTTTAAAAAAAAGCTTTATAAAATATTATCTTCAAAGTTAATGCCATTTTATAAATAAGGTTTTCAGGATACTTATAAATGCAAAGTAAAAAAAAAATAATGTGGACATAACTATCAAGATGTAATTAATGTCCTATATCAGGGGTGGGCAACTGTTTTGGCTCAGGGGCCACAGAGGTTGGTGGAGGGACGCACCTTTTTTTCATGACACAATAAGCACACTGCTTTATTTCCTGTATTACCAAAGAAATATTTGTTTGTCCATTCTTAATTAAACACACGACATTCATCCCCGATTTTACATGTTTTTGGAGGGTTCGTGGTTTCACTAAAATTGAAAATGTATATATTTGCTAATGCAAAGACAAAATTGAAATTAACCAGATCAATTGGAAAAGCACTGCACATCACATCTACACTGCACATATGTATTGATGTGGCCATTCTAGTGGAAAATAAGAGACGAATCTTCGGTCAAGCACAGGAAGGAGATCTCAGTTCAAGGTGGATTTTTCTGATTGTCTTGGTGGGCCGCATGTGGCCCTTGGGCCACTATTTGCTCACTTGCCCTATATAGTTTAATGTCAAGATAGAATATCAAGCTTTAGAATTTAAGACCCTCAAATTCCAGAATTGGCACTTCTGGTTCTTGAACTTTTTATGAACATTCGAACAGTAAAGTCATTCCATTATGAATGTAGTGCTATAAGTATAATTATAAAAAATTGCAAAAAAAAAATTCAATTAAGCTTTAAAAACATATCTTCTACTATTAAAACAAAAAAAAAAAATAATTAAAATGATCAAATGCACTACAAAATAATTGAATAGTTTCTTGCTCAGTAGGTCATATGATATTTGATTGTGGAAAGTGACAGAATTCAGCTACAATATAGAAACCTAGAGCTTTTGAATCTACTACTGCACCAAAATACATAGATATTATAGTGAAGTGAAAGTTAAGGATATGATTTTCAGAAAAGTATTCAGATAGATAAAAATGACAGCATCATGTTTAAATAGCAGTCAATTTAATAATGTTATTCTTTCAAAATATAATATCATTTACTACCATACATTTTATGTGTTTTACAGTAAAGCAGTTTGCATTTTGAACATCCAAGGCAGAATATATCACAATATTTAAATAGAAAAATCAGAAACTTTAAAACTACACTACCATAGTTTCTATATTAAAAAAAATCATTACAGACACTGATTATGATTTATAAAATTAAAATTATTGTGACTACATACATTTAACAATACATAAGAAATAGAAACTGCATGTTTCTAGCTGAAAATTCAAACACAAAATATCTATTACACCCTATTGCTACAAAGATGAAGTCCGAATACATTGGCACAAGCAAAAGAAAACTTCTTTCTAGTATGCCACAAAGTTGTTATATAAATAGAAATTAATACCGATTTAAACAAGGAACGTGAAATTAAATCACCAGTTACATTCATAAATAAATATGTTTAATTTATTTATATAAAGAAAGACTAACATGTGAATTGAACATGTTTGTTTATAAACAAAATTGCTAATTTAATTTCATATTCCTTATTTAATTTGGTCTCAATTTCTATTTATATAACAACTTTATGGCATACTAGCAAGAGGTTATCTTTTGCTTGTGCTGTTATATTCAAACCTTATCTTTGTTTATAAAGTAGCACCGCTGAAAGAAATGTAGTGGTGGGGTATGATAGATATTTTATATTTGAATTTTCATTTAGCGATATACACCAATTCTATTTCTTGTATATTTGTGTTTAGGAGATTTCAAAGTTGAAATAACTATTAGTTTTTCTTTGCATATGCAAATTAAACATGCATGTTTATGAGAAATTTCAGATCATCACTGATTTAATTTCACACACCTTGTTTAAATAGGTCTTAATTTCTATTTATATAAGAACTTTGCAGCATATGAGCAAGAGATTACCTTTTGCTTATGATGTAGCCATGGGGTGTGATAGATATTTTACATTTAACAATATATATTATCAAATATTCTTAAATGAAATTTAAAAAAATCTATATACCTTTAACATTTACAAAGTCATATATAATACATTTTTGTATTTTAATCTTTCTGTATTTCAATATTTTTCCATCATCTCCTATTGGCAATTTGAGTCAATAGTTCAACATTTTATTTTAGTATCAAAATCTTTATTCAATATAATTGTACTGGATTTATTAGAAATATAAGTTTACAAATGAAAAACATCATTAAAAATCATATTTTAATTTTCCAAATATAGAAAACAATAAAAATAAAGTGAAATATGTAACGAGAACAATAAATTTTTTCTTATTGAACAATTATAATAAAGCCAAATAATAAAATAAAATCTTTGTTGATTGAATTTCATTTTTTAAACATGAATGGATTTTTGTTGTCATCATAAAGCTATAAAATTCCATTTTAAAATTTAAAATTGCATTTAGAATTACTAAAATATCACTAAAGTTCTGTTACTGGTATTTGACAGAGCAAAAAGTTAGTAATTTCCTTTTTATTGTTATTTCAAATTTCTTATCATATTTTTAAAAATTAAATATATTTCAAAAAATCTAAGTATAAACATAGTAATTAATGTACATTTTTTGCTCATTGCTAACAATAATCAACAAGAAGTCTAAAAGTTTGTTTAATCAATCAATCAGCAGTGTCTTGGACTCTTGTCAACTCATTTATAATATCCTTCTATGAACTACCATCATCTTTATTTTTTTTTAAACTAATAAACAATATTTATTTTAGTTCCAATTTTTATCATTAATCAAAGGCAAAATAACACTAAAGATAGTCTCAAAAGAGAGATTTAAAATAAGAACACAAGAGTTACCATCACAATACTCTGTAATATCATGTATTTAAAAATCAATTCATTAAAAGTAAAACATATGCATACTTTTGAGAAAAATATATTAAATTGAACGTTCTAGTAATATTTTTTTCCAATAAGAAAATGAAATATTTGTTTAATATAAAGTGTTTAACAGTAAAAAAAATGTATATAATCCATAATTCCTGGCTATATATTAAAATTAACAGCTCCTGACTTGATGGTTTAATGATGTGCATACTTGACTCAAATACAAAAGATCTTCGTTCAGGCTTGAAAAGGGGATTTAAAAGCCTTGACTTGATGTAATAGAAGAATACCTTTTTTTTTTACAACTATTGGTCAATTGTTTTCAAAATTGTGGAAGTAGTCTTAAAATATAAATACCAGTAATTTGAAACATTAAATTATCTCAGAAGTTAATTATAGCATCCTAATGTTAATGATAGTGGGAAAAAACATAAAGTATGAAGATTTAGAAAAAATAAAAAGTCTTATCAGAAAAAAACTTGCATAATTGACATATATGTATAGTAGAATAGTGATATTAGCTATTTGTTCCAAGTCTCCTTTAAATACATCATACATCACATATAATCATTAAAAGCATAAAGATAAACTAGTCAATAAATAATCAAATTTACCCCAAATTTAGAACTCAACCAGACTAGCCAAGAAAATAAACTCTAAAACACTACCAAAGGTTTTATTGCTACAAGCAGACTTCTCAAATGCAAAATAACATATTTATAATAAATATTATTCACAATTCCACTTTCCTCCCACACACCCTTAATATTAAAAGAACTTTTAAATAAATTAATTGCTTCAGAATCATAAATTTTTAATAATAAAGATTATTTAATTCTTTTTATTTCATTTCTCTCAAAGAAGCCAACTTTAGCTTCATCAAAATTAATAATGTGGCCTGTATCTTTTTCATGGATATGTAAAGCAGAACTAAGATATTTATTTCTAATCCTACTTTTTTGTACCTTTATTCTTTCATTTAAGCCTAAATTATTCTGACCTATATATACATTTTTACAAAAACAAGTAGTTTGAGCTTAAATGAAAGAATAAAGGTACATAAAAGCAGGATTAGAAATAAATATCTTATTTCTGCTTTATATATCCATGAAACAAATACTTGCCATGCTATTAATTCTGATGAAGTTAAGGTTGTCTTTGAGCAAAATGAAATAAAAAGAATTAAAGAATCTTTATTATTAAAAATTTTTAATTCTGAAGCAAGAAACTTATTTAAATGTTCTTTTAATATTAAAGGTGTATGGACAGTGGAATTATGATTAATGTTTAGTTTAAATATGTTATTTTGTAGTTCTTTACAATTGAGAAGTCTTCTTGTAGCAGTGAAACCATTGGTAGTGTTTTAGATTTTATTTTCTTGGATAGTCTGATAGAGTTCTGAATTTGGGATAATTTTGATGACATATAATAGATAACATTTTATTGCTAAGCTTTGATTATAATAAAATACATATTTTTTACTAAATTGTGCATATATACTTTTCCATATACTTATATATATATTACATACATGCTTTTATATGTACATTGTATGCATATATAAATTAGGAGTATAGTATAAATAAATAAAAAAATGTAGTTCTTAATAATAAATTGAGAAAGCACATTTACTTTATATGTATTCATTCATTTGCATTAATATAAAAAATAAAAATTATAAACTTATCTTTATTTTTTAAAATAAATGAATGGTAAATTTCAGAGCTAAATTGTAATTAAATACACACTAATCAATATCATGTTCTTCCATTACTTTTTTTTATCCTGATATATTTTTAATTGTCCAAAAAAATATTTTTGGTTGCAATCTATCTTGATCAGTATTAATACTTGGATTAGATAACCTAAAATTTTCATCAAAAGCATCTTGAAGAGATTTTCCTTTAAAAGACTATGCTACCTCCATATCAATTTTTTTTGTTTTATATTGATGAGCCATGTAAGCATCTTCAGCATTTTTTAAAGCTAAAGCTTCTCTAATTGTTTTAATATGTTCAATATAAGCTGATGAAATGTTATTAATAATTATGACCACATATTTGCACTCAAATATGGAAAAATAGCTGCTATCATATTGTAAAATTTATTAAATATATGAAATTTAATATTTCTACTTTTTGTTTATTTACATTTTTTTTTGGATAGTGTATACTGATACAGCATATATTGTGGTTTCATCACACAGATATAAATAGTGTTAAATACATTTTTAAAAAAGTTTAGAAGATTTCAAAAAAAGATTTGATAAAGACATTCATTGATTACTTATAAAAAGATATACTAACAGTATATAGGTAATATAAAGCAATGCACAATAGCTAACAGCAAATAAGGTCGATAAATTTAGGGTATTTAAGTATAAATCAGGCAAGGTTAAATTTGGAAATGCAGAATAATTTATAAGAACTAACAACAATAAGAAATTATTAAAATCCAACACAATTCCATCTAATCTGGAATAATGGTCAGTTAATTTATGTGCATGCATATTTCAAACTTATTGAGTAGATTAGTTTGGTGGAGATAAATTTTTGGATGAATTCCAGGTCGGAAAGGATTTCTGTTTGAATACCTTCTTTCCTCCATTTGGTCAAGTTCATGTTAAGGATATGAAATGCTCATTAAAGTTTATAATGCAGTTTAAACATAGTGAAATATTAAAATTATATTAAATGGTATAAGATGGCAAATGATGGAAAATTACCATCAATGAGATTCAAGCATTACATCCTAGTATCATATTGACTTCAAATAGAGAAGTTAGCCTATATTTATAATTGATTGGAAATTTTACTTGCAGTTGATCAATTTGAAGTGCAAAGATTCCATAACTTCCTAAGCACTGTACCATATCATAAGTTGGTAAACACTGAGCTCAAACTCCATAGGAATGTTATAACTCACCTATTAGATTAATCTGTAAACTTTACCAAAGCTAATCATGATATGAAAAACATTTATCAACTAATATGAGATCATTAATTGGATTGACTATAGGTACCTGAAAAACAAATCTAAGTTTGTTTATGGTTCTAAAAATTTATTCAGCTCATATTCAAACCCTATATGATAGGTTTAGATGTTCTAAGCTATTCACTACAAACTCCTTGATTTAAAATTGTCTAATGCTAATAGTTTACCTTTGATCTTTTTTATTAATTTAGCAAAACCCAATTACATTACGATTTGTATAATTTAGTTCAGTGTAGAGTGGATTTAAGAGTTAAAGATTTTTGTGGACTGAATCCTAGCTGAGTAAAGTATAAAATCTTTGGGAAATTAATGGAAATATTATGTTCAGCTTATTGCTTAGCGTGATAAAATGATACCCCCTCCCCTTAAGCAACTAACATAGGATCATTTTTTTATTTACAGAGATGTGAGCATTCCTATATAATTACGATTATTTATTTTTTTAAAAATTCAAGCAGATAATACATTCAAAATGTTATCAATCGGGCAAATTTTACGTAATAATAACTGTCACTTTTTGTTGTCACTTTCATATAATGATCTTAAGTTCTAAACTATAGACAATAAAGGATTATCGTCTTTTCTTTTTTAAATTTTTTGCACGGAGTTAACATTAAAGTTCGATCGTTTATTGAGAGGGGAAAAGTCAATGAAAATACAGTACTCAATAATCATTTTAAATCAAGTCATCGCATTTAATAAATATAAATTATTTATACTGAAAATTAAGGTAAATATTCAGTGAGAAGCGAAAAATATCTATAAATAAAACATTTGGGAATGAAACTTTTAAGTGTAAATAAAACTCTTTTTATATTTAGAATGATTAAATTCATTGGGACAAGCTTTTCAAATATTATCTTTTGTTTCTTAAGGTAAAGAATGCTAAGAATTTTCCCTATCTATAAATATTACAATTATTACTATTTTTTCACAAGTGGAAATCTTAAAAGATATTTTTAGACTCTATTTGTCATTAATGGATGTTAAAGAAACATTTATTATAGATTCTGGTCCTAGGATCTGAAGACAGTGCTCAGGATTGTCAAATAACTAACTACTCATAGGTTTGGAATTTGAGTATCTTTGACTGAAGGTTTGACCTCCCGCTATTATTACCCAAGCATTTACAATCCTCATTAATACATGACTAAAGCTACAGAGGACGCTGTTAATGAAACACTAGAGAAAATAGAGAGATGAAGGGGAAGGGGGGTCAAAGTGAAATTCTTTTGTAATCAAAACATTCCAAATTTTTAGGTCAACAGTAAAGTAGCAATTTAGGCTGTGACTTTACTAGCAAAAAAATACATAATTTACTCAAGAATCTGACGGTAGAGAATAACTAAGCACCCATTTTAAAAATTTGATATATAGTACTATTTTTTACTATTACAACAATTCATGAAGATGTGAACATTAATTAGAATTTTTATTTAATAGGTAGTTGGCGGATTTACATACTACTAAAATAAATCAATGTAGAAATAAATTCATTATGCGTAAATTATCATGGAAAATAATCGGTTTATATGCACACAGACATATATTGTATATAATATCGAATTATTAACATAATTATTAAATGCAATGATATAACAATAATCATTGATGCTAACAAAGATTATTCAATAAATGTATGTGTTTTCAACCAGATTTACTAATATTAAAAGTTATTTACTTATTTATATTTTATAATAATAACGTAGCTTATACCATGGCACATGCGCTTTACAGATGGAACGCTATTTAAAATTTAGGTCTTAATTTTTCATTTATCGGTGTGAATATGTCAATGAAAACAAATTCTATAAATGTTATGAATAAAAACATTCTGCATTTTGTTTAAAATTTTATTCGAGAATTTTAAGTCAGCAATGTTCTGCATGGATTAATGCAGAGGCGGATTAACAGATTAGAGAGCTAAAGATCCACGAAATGTAGATCTACCTGACACTTCTTTCAGTACTCAAATAGCAAACGCGAGAACTAAAGACTCACAGATTATGACTAAATCTTCATTTTCAGTGTTCAAATGTTTATGATATCCTAAATGGCAAACCTTTTGCTTATTTTTTAATTATTTAAAAACATTACATGGTATTTACAATGAAGAGTTCCCCTTAGATGGCTTGGTTAGCTTCAACACAACCAAAATTCACACATTCAAATAAAGAAAAGACAAATAAAGCTAAAGAAAAAAGAGCAACAATTGAGATACATACAACTTTAGAAATTATGCAATTAGCGAAGATACATAGATGTCATGTTTAAATGAATTTTCTGATTAAAAATTAAGAACATATACATATATGTTAAACTAATTTTGATTTATAAAGTATTACAACTTTATCTTTCTTATTGCATTGCCAAATCCATATATTAAATCATCTATGCTCTTTATTACTGTTTTACAATGAATTTATTACAACCCATTATAACATACTGTATTTCCAAATCTTAACTCTCAGAACTTCTATTTATATTTCCAAACCTTAAGTAGAAGTTCTGAAGAAGATTGATGGGGCTATCGAAACTGCCATAGTGGGTTGTAATAAAAGCATTGTAAAACAGTAATAAAGAGCATAGATAATTTAATATTATACTAATTTTGATTATTTATTTTTGATATTTACATTTTCTATCTCTAGATAAAAAGACCCCATATGCTGTTCATATTCAAAAATAAGAATAAAAGAGTTATGGTATGGATTTAAAAATTTTAATATAATTGCATGTAGTATCAAAATTGATTGGCTACTTATGAAAATACAAAAGTCTGAGTTTGGCAAGTACATACATCTGATAATAATTTAAAAGATGCTTGAGTAAGTATTTTATGGATTGTAGCACACAAAGGTTTTGGAATCTTGTTAATTTAACAATATTATCCAACAAATAATTATCAAGTATGTGAATAAATATTTCTGTAGTGTAAACAAGTCCCTACATTCTGTGAGAGTTGTATAGTGAAAATTACACTAGAGAAATCATATTCATTATTGGACAATTCCTAGTCTAATGAATGGCCAATAAAAATTATTAATATATGTTCATTATATAATTTGTGTCAAAGTTGTGAGGGCAGCACATTTGACACTTGTCGATTAAACTGTAGTAATTTGCTATCTAGCTATATATTGTAACGGTAAGAATTGTACATCCACGTAACAAAATCTAGAACACAGGCAAAATACACTAAAGCTGATTGAATCCGGATGCTGGGATCCAGAATCTGACCAACATTCAATCTTTTTACCTCTGCTCAATGATTTAATACCCTATGGATGACATTCCTCAACATACACAGACATTCAATTTAACCTCAGTCCGGCAGTCACTCAGCGTAAAACAAAAGACTTGTAAATTAACTAATTGAGCACTGATTTGGTCAGATATACACATATATGACTAAATAGTTAATTAAAATATCAATAATTATGAAATTTAATAGAATAATCTACCTATAGATATAATGATGTATGTGCAATTAAATCTAGAGTTGGATAAAATGAACTCACGGACAATAAAATATGAAAATGAGTTATAATTTTAAATATTATTAATTTAATAAAACAATAACAGATAATAAACCAAAACATACAAAATTATGTGATGGGAATGTGAGATATTACACTCGCAGGTGTTATCTAACTAATGAGATTAATGATACATATCTCATTATAAGTGTTTAATAAAGTATAGTGCGGTATTGGAGGTTTATGCCTATATTAATATGCCAAATTTCTAACTCTTTTGTAGTCTGCTAGATCATACAGAACTTTATAGCCAAAGTTATATAACTAACTTTAATAGTGCTCCTATGGCGTCTATCAATACAAAGTTAAATCGAGCATGTAATTAGGCTCAGAGATATGCAGGTTAGCATGTTAACTTAGATTAGGATATACACTAATACCAGATAAGCATTTAATATAAAAGGAGAAAAAACTGGTGTATAATAGGTTTACCTATATACTCTATGGCACATATCAAAGTATTAATTAAACAAAAAGGTGCGAATGGGTCATTATTCATGAGCTTTGGCATCGAATGCTCAGTTTGCCCTAAAACCACACAACTTGCTACGAATAGGAACATTAGTAGTTCAGGTAGTCGGATAAGCATTAATTATGAATCATCTAGGTCCTTGTGCCCTAGTTCTAAAATTGTGTGCTTTACCCGAACTAAAGTGGATGAGTGTGGCCTCCACCAGCACTTCATCAAGAATCATGCAGCAAGCAGATAAGTGTACATTGCATACTTAGTAAGGACACATCCGCAACTTATACATATATATAATGCAAATACGTAAAGTTATATTATCGTGCCTTAAAATTAGATAGCATCTATTTGCATATCTATACAATCCAGTTCTCAAATTTAGTATTTCAAATATACTATTTAGGGACTAAATTAATTAGTAACCTAGCTTAATATTATCACCTGTGTCTCAACTTATATAAATCTAAGGAGGACAAAGCATATTTGCAGATTGATTAAGAATAAAACATTAAAATATGCTTTGAGAATATCTCTGTGGCTAGTTCCTATGATGTACGAGTTACATATATAAATAGTTATAATTCATAACTAGAATTAAGCAAACTACAAGTTTAACTAGAGAATGACTGATTATCATAATATTAATACCCAAAAATTAATCAGTAAGATAATAATATGATCTTGAAACAGCGAGTGAGAAAAAAAAAAAAAAACTTCAATTATTTAATATTTATTATAGCGAAGATTTGAAATTATCTTCGCAGATCGATAAGCTAAAATTATATTTATAAATACTCGTGGTTTCGAGTCATTTGGCATATTAAATACATATAATATTAAAATGATAAAATCATAGAATAAATTGAATAGATTTAGAAATAGGCATAAAAGACCTTAGGAAATTATACATTTAATTTAAAATAGATTATTAGAGTTTTACATTTTAAAAGAGAATTCAAGTTTTACAATCAGACAAGATTTAGCATTTAACCGTCTTCTTTGCAGACTTTAGTAAAGATGTTTGGGAAAGCCAGATTTAATAAATAGCTACCTTTTAAAAGAAAGAATTGAAAGTCATAGTTTATAAACAGAGCTCTGAGAGAGAAAATTTACCATTCAGTTGTTTTCATTGCAGTTAGTTCTGAAGCACTTGGGAGGATATTAAGTTGACACTTTTGATGATGATTTAAAGTTAATAGAGATTTTCCATGCGCTGCTTCACTGGTGTATGGCATTAGGTTTTATCGGACCAAAGTTCTCCATCCCCGGTCAAGAAGAAGGATGAGTAATTGCCATTCTACTCGGCCATTTTGGAGATAAAACGGGCATAGGTTCTGCTTACAACTCACTTATTATATATATGATCGAATACTTGGCAATAAAACTTTTAGTATTTATACTTTTCAAACTCTGGCCACCTGTTAATTTTTACGAGCTTGTCTGTAGCTGAAAAGTCCATTTATTTATTTTAGCAAAACATATTTAATAGTTACAACTAGTAGAAAAACCCATTTGCTTATTTTAGAAAAACATTTTTAATTATGACAACTAATTGAGATTTTGTTTTCCTGCGTTATTTTGTTATTAATATTTTATATTTACCAAATCAAGTCCACACTATTTTAGGACCAATGTAAGACCTACTTTAAGATCTGTTTACCAATAACAAATAAAAGTTGTTTGATAATTAATATAAATTAATTTTATAATCATAAGTGCAGAATAACAGGAAATATACATATGCTATTTCAATAATACAGCAATAAAATTGGCTAAATAATTTAAGCTAAAATATTTCTTAAACTAGAAATATTTATAAAATGAATATACATATCTGTAATATATACCAATAACATAAGGGAATAATTTAAACTAAAATATTTCTTAAATTAGAAATACTTATAAAATGGATACATAGCTGTACTATATACCTATGCTATTAAATTACAGACATACTGCCCACATATATATATATACATGATTCCGCACACATAGTAATTTAACGTTATTTAAATGGGTACTCTGAGAGGGTTTAAACCTGGCATATAGATAGGTGTGTGGGTAAAATAAGTGAAATGGGCAGATGGATGAAATTGACCATTTCAATATATACTGAACAATGCTAAAAATATGTGTAAGAGATTGTGATCTAGGCAAACTAGTGAGTGCTGATTCAGCAAGAAATGTGTATCTTGGGGATCATAGATCTTTTTCACATCTTTGGTCATACATTTATGATTATATCCCTCCACAAGATGTTAAAAGTGGATAGAAACCAGTCTTTACCTTGTGTGAGAGAGGATTAGTGAAAATTACACTACAGAAATATTATTCATTATTGGATAACCTCTAGTCTAAAGAATGATTAATAAAAATTATTAATTTTCAAGTATATGTTTCTATTTTATCATGTGAGTCTATTACTAAGTTGTGATTAGTTATTTTATTCAAATTTCATATTGTTTTAATTGCTTGTGGAATTTTGAGTAATGGTAGAATGATGGACATAAGATTCTTAGATTTGTGATTGTCTATCATATAATTTTTTACTAGTATGTATAATGATGAATATGATTGGATGTTTAAATTCTCATTTCAACAAAACAAATATTGTGGCTGAAATGATCTTTCTTAAAATTTACAGCTATTTCCCACAATTATTTAAAACCACAAAAATTATAATGCTATTTAAAAATTTACAGCAGAATGAAAAAGAAAAGAACATCTTTTTGATTGTAAACAAAGTTAAAAAGGATTATAGATAATTAAGGGAATTACGTTATAATGTTTATGATAATAAACTTATTAAGGTATTTTATTTTATTTTATAAATGTGTAATAAAGATATCAATAATCAAAAAAAAGTATTAAAATATTATTTTATTATATATATTGTGTATGCATTGTTCAAGTTGTTTTTATATATTTATGGATAGTACTGATATTGTACAGCAAATAGACATATTTTATCTTTTTTTAAATTTTATTTATTATTGGTTAATATTGAATGTGAATATGTTGAGAAAAAACTTTGTAAAACAGGAGATTAAAACTTGTGATGTCTTAAAAAAGAGTTATAATGATAAATAAATAAGGAATAAACTATTTTTATTATTTAAATTATTTAGTTGCCTGGTCTCATTCCAAATGCCTACTTGAATAAATCTAGAGATCCTGAGAAATAATGTTTTGAGAAAGGAAATTTTGGGATGTTAATGATAAAAACTGGGACAGTGTCACCAGAAGGTAATGTATCCACAAGTTATGGGATAAACAATTCAAACTCCATCTATAAAAAATAAAAATATGTATTTATGAATGAATGTTAAGTATGACTCTGATAGATGATTCGTTGTATGATGATCAAGAAATATAATCTGGATAGCTTATGTAAAGCAGTTATATAAATGATATATGGTTTGATCATAATTATTAATTAGACAAACTTACAATTTGATTAGTCTTTCTTAAAAAAATAGCTTATCACGATGATCTAAAGATAATCTAGTTATATGTTGAATATATTCATCTGTATGTATAAATGAGTCATAGGAAGAGATATCATTCAGGTTTCTGGTGAAACTTAAAAAGATGTAACTTTGCCTCCACATTGTATTCTAATTATAATCATCACTTCAGGTAACTTAGGCAATTATAAACTCCAAATACTTTTAGACATTTGCTCTTAATTATATATTCCTACAAATTAAGAGCATCATTTTTTCAAATGATAAAATGTATCATGGGGGTAACATAAAAAATTTGCTCATTAACAAAAAAGTTGACAAGGCCTTAAATTTAAGTCGTAATAAGCACCTGTGTTCAAAAGAATTCAAATATTATGCATGCAGTAAATAAAATGAATATAATTTTAAAAATGGTTATTATTCAATATTCAAATAAATTTAAAGTTATACAGTATATCAAAATATATTAAATTTAATAATTTCATGCTTAAAAAGTGATTGTCCAAGTCTATTTTGACAATTACATTAATGTCTAGAATATCTGATATATGTTACTTGAGAACATGACACTTGTAATTTGTGTTTATATATTTAAGATCTATTAATGACAATAATTGATAAATCAATAAATAAGTATATTGTTTATAAAAATGGATAAATTTGATTTGATAATAGATTATGCTAAATGATATTTTTCACATGGAAAAGTTTGATTACCAGCTCATCTGAAAATTCAATACATTTTTTAAAAATTTGGAGAATATCAAGTAGCATAATTTATTGGATAATTATTTAGGAAACATGATTAGGTTGTGCAACACTTCAGTGGCTTTATTTCAGACTCTTCTAGAAGTGATGTATTGGTGTTCGTTTGATTTGTATGCTAATTTTTAATTTACAATAATAGGATATTTGTAATATTTTCAGAAGATAATATTTCAAATTTTTTTGGAATGAATTCAAAAATAGTTTACTAATAATCTTTATTTTGGTGTATTTTAGAAAAAGATGTGAATTAATTAGGTCAAGATTTTCTTTTGTCATTACTAAATGTGTTAAGTCAAAATCCTTACATATAAACATTTATTGATTTTGTTGACAAAACAAAATGTTTTTTTTTTTTAAAAAAAATTACAAAGTTGCAAAATGATAGGAAAAAATCTTCAAAATACTGAATATGAATGTGTGATTATAAGTAATGATATAATCAAATATCTAAGCATATGGATATGTTTTTTGGTTGGCTTAGAACAAGTGATTTTACTAACATGAAGTTCAAGCACAGGAATTACCACTGTACTAAAATATATGGGGAATAAATATAATATTTATATATAAATGAATCATGTATAATAGATATTAGTATTATACTTTGAATAAATTAAGAATTGCAATTTTGATGTATTTTCACTGCCAAATTTGATGATTATATTTTTGCAATTATCTGCTGACCAAAAAATTAACCAAACATTTCTTAAATTTTAAATTAATACAGGTAGTTTTAATAAATAAAAGGGAAACTTGTCCAGAAATATATATAACCTTTTCATTTCCACCTATATTACACTTTAGATGTTATCTCATTCATATGTTCTTTACTGATGCCACAATTCAATCATTATTAACTATTTTGAATTTACACCCATCTTAGTGGATAAAAAAAACTATACAGAACTAATTGCTTACCTGTAAGGTATAAAATATAAGTTAACTCTCATCTTTGATATAACGTCAATAAGCTTAATCATCAAACATCACATGATCATCATTCTTTATGCTTACACAACAAATTTCACAAAGGCAAAACTCTACATCCTAAGATCTAGATGCAATGCTCTCAGATCCAAGGCTTATCACTGATGAAAGCCACATGCTAGAAACTAGTCTGGGGATATTGGATGAGTAAGTAAGTATTAGATAAGAATTTTATGCATAAACCTTTCTGCATCTATTGATTACTCTAAATTGCACTGGTGGCACTACTGTACATAGTTTTTCATTTAAAAAGAAGGTACAGTCCATCACATCACATTTGTGATCAATAAACTTATTGTTGAATAATCTACTTTTTCAGTATATCAATGGATTTTGTCATATATATTGGATTACTTATCTAATAAAAATAATATCAAATTACATATTTTTATTGCTTTGACAGAAGCAATAATATAAATATATATTTTTGGCAGTGAAATTCTTTCAGCTGCGTAATCAAAATACTATTAAAAAATGAATTATCAATAATTTTATTAGGATATAATTTATTTATAAACTGGTAATACAATTATTATGTACATTTGTAAGTTTGGTGATTTTAAAAAGTCTTCTAACAATTTATACTGAGATTAGGATACAAAATTGATAACTTGTTCATGTTTTTTTTTTTTTTAAAACTAACTTTCAACAAAAATTATTTTAATGTCATAAATAAAACAATTTAATATTTTCTAAATAAAAATCTTGATAAAAGGTTTTATTTCTTGATAGCAAAAATAATTTACTTGTATAATTAATTTTAGTATAATGTTAATAATGGGGTTGTATATTAAAAATTCTTTCTGTTCCAGAGATATCCCTTTGTAAGTTTGATTAATTAATGGACACTAGAAGTTAGTTTTATATCCAAATATTCAAATTAGTTTGTAAGAAACATCGAATTTACACCAACACATTAAACATCCAACTTTACTTTTTTTATGCTATCCAAACTAATAATTGGAAATTCGACACATACTTGTCTAAGATTTTAACTTGCTTACTTCCCAGAAAGTAGTCTAAGGATTTGGATAGAATTACTATCTAGTATCCATTGATGATTCAAACTTACAGTAGATGGCTCTGAAGTAGACTGAATTACTGCTTCAAATGCAGATGTTGAAAATAAGCAGAGAAAATATCAATATACTGATGAAATTATACAAGATGTAACATTTTTTGTACTTTGTTTTCACAAACATAAGAGAATTATTTGATATTAGCTTTTGAATAATATCCAAAGTAATTATATTAAAAATATTTGATTATTTAAAATACTAAGAACTAAAAAAATTCTTAAGTTATTGAAATCAAATTACAATTATAACATAAATAGTTATTAAACGTATGAAAATAAGATATGAAAAGTACTAATTATTTTCTATTTAGCTTAGAATGAAAGTAAAATTCTTTAAGGTATTACATAATTTTAAATTCCTGAAAAATAAACAAATACAAGATCCCGGTACTAAAGTGCTTAGTTTCATATAAATCTTTTCTTTGGTGATCAAGTCTTTTCAATGTTCATCAATCTAATTTAGAAACTAGCAGATGGGATAATTATAATTCTATACATTACATATTCCAGCAGTAGTAAGTCATTTATGCATTGTTAAAATTAGTAATATATATATATGTTATGAGTCTTAACAGATGATTATATATATATATTATGACAAATAATAAAGTAAGCTATAAAAATAAAAATTATTAATTTTAACTTATCAATATTATTTTAGGTGCATAATAATATTATGTTTTTATTGTTGCATAATGTATTTATATAATAGTTGTATATATATATATAAAAGGAACTGCAATTTGGGAAGTAAAATTTACATACATAATACAGTAAGAAAATTAATAAAATGTTGACAAAGAAGCAATTTTGTATAAATAATATATTTGTTAAATTACCTTTTTTATACAATTAATAAGAACAAATATATATATAAAATTAGTTTCAGTCTTGTCAATGTATGCTTATACATAAATCACACTATTAATTATTGTACAACTCACTACTGGTGCATATTTACATTTACCAGAGCAATTCTAGAGCAGTTGCTAAATATATTCCATATTTATGCTTCTTTTTTTTTTTTCATTTTATTTTAAATTGCTGCATTTGAGATTTTTAAATTATTCATGATACCAGTAAGTTCTGCTATGCACTAGAAATGTTTTGTATTTATTATTGTAGCATGTTACATTTCAGTATATTTGAAATGATAATCAGGAAAAACTCTTCATACAGTATTGCCACTCAGTGCCAACCAGAGTAATTAATAGATGCCAGAAGGCTTGTGCATAAAATCCCTATCTAGTGCCTAGTCATCCAATATCCCCAGACTAGTTTCTGGCTTGTGGCCTTCGTCAGTGAGGAACTTTGTATCTGGGAGCACTGCACCTAGATCTTAGGATCTAATGAAACCCTCCATCAGCCATCTTTTATCTCTATTTAACTACAAAACTATGAGAATAAAATTGAAAACACAATATTTTCAATCTAAGCTCAATAGCTTATATAGTCATATTTTATGCACACGCCTTCTGGCATCCATTGATTACTCTGATTGGCACTGAGTGGCAATACTATATGGAGAGTTTTGCCTGTTTTAATAACAGTAATATGCTAGCATAAAAAATAGTGATCATGTGACGTTTAGTGGTTTATATTTGAAATGGTTATAGTTTTGTTCAAAATCGTATATGAATTTAAACTTATAATGCCAATCTATGTATTCTCTTCCTAAATATATATTCAACATTTTCCACTTTTAAAAAATATTGGTTATGGGGTTGAACCTCCGTTTTCAATTCAAATATTCTGTGGGTATCATGCATACACAATCAATGTTTATAGTTAATTTTATATCTATTTAAAAATACACATTGAATGAAAGATGAAAAGGTTATTTTTTAAAGATCACAAATAATTATTACTAATATTTACATTTAAATTAAACATTATTATTTTTTTTCCCATTCTCTCTTCAATGTATTCAATTACCTATGCTAACACTAAGATCAAAATCATTAGCATTAACATGCTATTAGTTACTTCTCAACACTATGTATAACAATTAGATTGTATGTTCTCCTACGTTTTTGGATTTTTATTTTTCCGTTTTATTTCCTCTAGAGTAAGAATAATCATACCCATTTAAAAATGGCTTCTCATAATGCTGATATTTTTCACAAAAATCATGCTTAAAATGTAGTATTCTAATATCATTTTTAATTGTGCAATGTTTTAAGCTTTTTTTTTGCTAAAAATAATCATACAACATTGATATACTAAAAGACCAGTACATCTATTTTTAATATTAAAAAACTCTTTGTATCAAATGCTAAATATCATTCTATTAAAAGTTTCTTTGTTAAGTGCAAAACAATAAAAACTGTAAATTATATTAATGAAATGTCACAGATATCTAAATTAATGAATAGAGACATTTAGAAAGTACCTATGTTATTAATAAACTGTTTCATTCTTATAACTAAATTTATCAATTCTTTTATTTTGCTGTAATATTTTATACAAATACAATTTGCAAAAAAGTGTTTGAAGTTGGACAAACTATTTCATTCTTTTAAGCTTAGTTAAATGATATTCAATGTATTTTGGGAAGTGCTGGTAATTTAATTTCAGATAAGAATTGATAAAATGATATAAAGATATAAGAACCCAAAAGAAATAATTGAAAATATTGTAATAAAAATATATTTTAACTATTATTTATACAATTCATCATCAACCATTATCAATCCACTGCAGGATGAGGTTTCCCAAAGTTCAATCCATCTTTTCTGATCTTTAGCTTCTCTTCTCCACATCATTTCTGCACCCTGTCTTAGTTCATCTATCCATCTCACATGTGGTCTCTTTCTGGGTCTTTTACAGTCTCTTGGAATCCAGTTTAAGATTTCAATTGTCCATCTATTATCATCTCTTCTAGCAATATGTCCAGCCCAACTCCACTTCAATCTTTTAATTTTTTCAATGAGATGAGTAACACCTGTTTGTTCTCTTACCCATATTTTACGCTCCCAAATGTTTATTAAAATATGTATGTAATTTGAATATAATAATGAATAATGTGGTAAAGACTAGTACAGTATATAACATAAAAGTGAGATTATTAAAATACACAATGAACCCCTTAGTGTCAGATTTATCTAACTTTACAAAAAAGTTTACTTGGATACAATACTTTAAGATATTTTAAATTTCAGATTATAAGATTAATACTATCAGAAGTAAAGGTATATTTCAGATACTTAAGTACACCAGATTCAAAATCATCACTGATAAAAAGCCAAATTAGTTTACGGTTATAAAATCACTACCATTATTCGTAATTGAGTGATTTGTTACTCAGGAGTTGATATGGCATTTGTGCAAAGGGATTGATAGAATTGAATTGCAATGTATAATTTTTTAACTCTTGAATATCAATGCATTGAACTATACAGGGCATAGAAGTATATTGTGTTTATTGAGTATTCAAGCACACAGGGATGAAAAGATATACTCTGGAAAGAAATATATGAATCAGAAAAACAAGTTAAATTTTAATGAGAGGATTAAACAGTCAAAAAAATTATTAAATTTATGTTGCATAATAGGTAATACTTTGATAAACTTAAAAATATGTTTTAAAAAACCCTGGGCTACAAATTACAATATACTATTTTAATAATTTAATAAAATCAATAATAATCATTTTATTATGTTCATTAGAAATATGGTTCATTAATATATTAAAAATTACAAAAACTACAAATTCTTTTACAGGCGGTCTTCAACTTTCGAACCTAATTGGTTCCTGAAATGTGTAATAGAGTTGAAATGTACAAAAGTAGAGCAATATATATAAAAAAATCAAAGTGTTTTTAAAATATTTATTTCTTAATGAGGTGTATTAGCATATAAATAACACTTTAATGATTAGTATCTGATATTACAAATTTTATTTTGCTGTAATATTTTATACAAATACAATTTGCAAAAAAGTGTTTGAAGTTGGACAAACTGTTTCATTCTTTTAAGCTCAGTTAAATGATATTCAATGTATTTTGGGAAGTGCTGGTAATTTAATTTCAGATACTCTTCTTGGTACTTACAGATTCACCTGGACACAAGATTGATTATAATTCCGGGCAATAAAATTCATTATATATATATCACATTAATGTGATAATTATATATAATCCTGTCCAATAATTAATTTATTAATAATAAAAAAAGACATTTAATTGTTTATGACACTTTTGTCTTTCAATTATGACTAGGAAAATTAAATAAAAAAACCTTTTTTAAAAACATTCCCTCCCTTCACCTTTTCTTATTTTCTATAAATTTAAAAATATTTTTTTCCTTATAACTTTTTATTAAATTTATAGGAAAATGAGAATGGGTGGCAGGAGAGGGTTAAGTTTTAAGTTTAAAAAAAAAAAGAAAGTTTTGTTTTCTTTATTTTTTATTAATAAATTAATGATTAGATAGGATTCTATGTTGTTTTTTTTAAAAAAATTATTTTCTTGATAAAAAGTTCCGTAACAGGCTGTCTTTTTCTACTGTCCTCGTATGAAATAGCAAATTGTACGAAAGTAGAATGTATGAAATTCGAGGAACACACTTTTTCTTTTCAAATCTTTTTATTTTATTTTATGAACCATTTTTTATCCTTCAGTTTTCTTCCATGTTTTGATTATATTTGTACAAATATATATTTACAAAAAATTTTCATAAACAACATAATAAAAAATATTATTATGACAAATTACAAATTTTTTAACTTCCTTCTTGTTTATTTTCCTATGTGTCATACATCTTTTTATATTTAACATTTTTTTTCTTTAATTTACATTTTTATATAAATAACCTTTAATTATTATAATTACACTTTTATAATTACATCAGATTTTTAACACTTTCTATTTAAAGCTGGTTTTCTCATTTTTATATATAAACTTTGTTTAATTAGTCTTTCTTTAAGATTTCACATTTTATAACATCTTTATTTCAAAATCTAAATGATTAGATTCTTTCATATGTAGGTTGACCATGTTTCCCTGAAAATAAGACCTAGCATGATTTTTCAGAATATTTATAAGCCCTACTCCATAATAGAAGCCCTATTAAGATTGTCAGCCCATTAAAACATATGATGGACATACTGAATTATAAAGTAATGAATGTATAAATAAACAATATTATTGACATTAATGCTTTAAAAAATGGTAATATAAATTATATGGCTCTTTTGTATTTTCCTGTTGACCATTTTTGACAACTGTAATTCTACCTATATAGAAAAGCAATTTATCTACTACAAGTCAGTATATCAGACAATTTATAATTTCATTTATTATATATAAAGCTCTTAAAAGTGTTGTAGAATATCCCCAGACCGGTTTCTGTTACTGGCTTTCTTCAGTGAGGTGCTAGGATATTCAAGCATTAGACTGAATATCATAGCACTTCACTGAGGAATCCAGTAGCAGAAAATGATCTGGGGTTGGGAATATTCTGCAAAACTTGTTAAGAGCTTATTTGCGAGCTCTATATATAACATTTGTAATACAAGCTTATTTAATTAGGTCATGTGACATATGACTTGATTTCTTTGTAATTTCAGTTATATATTTTTAGTAGCTTAATTTATTTATATTTAATACTTATATTTAGAATGATTGATTTGGCTTTAGAGTTTCATTGTGGTAACTTTCAAATATTCAAGATAAAAGAAAAATTATTTTGATATCTTAACATTTTTTTTCCTCATAAAAGATTATTAAAATAATGAAAGTGATTCTAATAATCAAAGTTTAGCTTAAGTTAAATCATCAATCTTTCTCCTAAAAAAAAGTTTTGAAAAAGAATAACCAAGCAGGGCTATTACAAGTAATTTGGAAAGAGTTTACAATGTGTGCATTTAACAATAGATGGACATTGTTGTCATATATAAATTGTTCTAATTTAATATACCATGTGTGCAGATTTTCTGAACTTTTGTGGTTGTATTATTTTTTATTGCTTTTGTGTCGACAAACCAAATCTTCAATTAACACCTGATTTAATGGTAAATTTAAATGGAATAATATTCTGATCATCAGATAACATAAATATATAAAAAAATAACTATTCCAGTGAGTTCAAGAATGGAATTGTGGGAGACTCCTGGATTAAAAATCTTACAGCTTTCTCTAAAGAGAAGTACTTGAATAAATGTACATTTTTGTATTTGAATAAATATAGATTTTTGTACATGAAAAAAATAAGACATTCCCTAAAAATAATCACTACAGCATTTTTTGGAGCAAAAATTAATATAAAAGCAGGTTTTATTTTCAGGGAAACATAGTATATTAGAATTTTAAATATTAAATGCTGTTTTGATCTAATTTTTAATTTATTTTTTGTTCCTACATAAGAAACATTTTTATTGTCTTTTACAATTTAAGTAATTTACAACATAATGTAATTTATATTTTCCAATCCCTCCTTTTTTTTCTAATATTTATCAATTTATCTTCTTTTTATATCCTGGTTTAATTATAAATTTATTTTTATATTTCTTGACAGTATTCTTATTTTATTTATCATATAAAATATACTTTTTGATACCTTAAAACTAATATAAATTTCTGTATTTTTAATTTCCTTACCTTTCATAAATGAATATTTTTCTTTTTATTCTTTCTATATTTTTCCTTCCACATAATTTATTAATTAATTTAATAGAATAATCATTTATTTTGCTTTATTTTTTATTATATAAATTTCTTCTTTTAATAATTTATTTAAAGAACTCAATCTTATTACTCTTTTCATTCTATTATTAATATTTATTTTATGTATACAATTTATATCTGATTCCCAATTACTTAATAAACCATAGAAAGTCTTTTTTAAAAAATACTTATTTGAATATAAAAAGAATTTTACAAGTAAATAAAAGGTCTTAGCATGAGAAATAGTCTAAGTGAATTTCTAGCATATTTATATATGTATAATTTTGAAAATAAATGTTTTTATAAAAGTTAAGTTATGACTATTTTTCAATACTTAATGGAAATAAAAGAATATCTGAATATTTTATAAATTATATAAATGAAATAGATAGTAGGATTCCATTTACTATGATAAAGGAAACAAATAGTATGATTGATTATATGAATATTAGAATTAAAAAACCCAATAAATAAATGTAAAATAAATATTGAAACAAGTATTTTCAGAAAAAAAGACTTTATGCTTTATTAAGTAGTTGGTAATCAGATATAAACTGCGTATATATAATAAATATTATTAATAATAGAAATAAATAGAGTAATAAAATTGTGCTCTACTAATAAATTATTAAAAGAAATTGATATAAGTAATTTATTAAATTAATAAATTATATGGAAGGAAACATATAGCAAAAATAAAAATAATATATAATGATATAATATAACAATAAGATTGTGCTCTATTAATCAATTATTAAAAAAAGAAATTGATAATAAAAATGAAGCAGTGAGAAATTATCCTATTAAATTCATTAATAAATTATGTGGAAGAAAAAATATAGAAAGAATGAAAAGAGGAATATATAAGAAAGATAAGAAATTTTAAAATACAGAAATTTATACTAGTTTTAAGGTTTGAAAAAGTACATTTTGTAAGATAAGTAAAATAATAAAGAATATAGACAGGAAGTGTAAAATACATTTGTAATTAAACAACTATATAAAAAGAAGATAAATTGATAAATGTTAAAAAAAGAAGGATTGGAAAATATGAATGGCATTTATGTTGCTAATTGCTTATATTGTAAAGAAGATAATAAAAATGGTTTATATGCAAGAATAACAAAAAATAAATAAAAAAACTAGATGAAAATAGTATTTAATAGATGAAAATTCTAATATATATCTACATATGAAAGACCCTATCTAATCATTTAAATTTTAAAAATATTGGAAAATGTGAGATCTTACAAAGAAAGATTAATTAGAGAAAGTTTATATATAAAAATGAGAAAACCAGTTTTGAATAAAAAATATTAAGAATCTGGTGTAATTATAAAAGTATATTTATAATAATTGAAGGGTATTCTCTATATAATAAATTAAAGAAAAAATGTAAAATGTAAAAAAATGTATGACACATAGGAAAGTAAGCAAGAAATTAAAAAAAAAAATGTAGTATGTCATAATATTTTTTATTATATCATTTATTGAAATTCTTTGTAAATATATATTTGTATATTATAGAAATAAACAGTCCTTGAAAATGACCATATAATATGATTGAAACATTGAAAGAAAACTGAAGTATGAAAAAAATGGTTCATAAAATAAAAAAACAAGATTTGGAAAAAAAAGTGTGTTAAAGAATTTATTTTTGTAATTTTTCATATTTTAATAATATATTGTCAAAACACTGAAGAAACAAATATTAATTTAAAAAAATTAAAAATAATAGATTGAAACAGTTATTTTAAAACAATACAATATAAATTCAGAAATGATAAGATAAATAAAAAGGAAGCAAACACAAGATAAATGTTAGATAATTTAGAGATAATGTGCTGGACTGTTAAAAGTTAGCCAAGTTTAAAAATAAATGTTTAGAACTTTCATATCATTAGTATATTTTAAAAATTTTCATAGTTTATTCACAATCTGCAATTTCAATAATTAAAATTTGAAAAAAATAATTAAATAAACAAATTAGAAATTCAAAAATCTTAGACACGACTACCTATATGACTGACATTGTTTTGTCAAAACCACTCATTCAGTCTCTTTTTCTCTCAGTTTATTATTATATTGCCTTTTTTTTCTTAATTATAGTACTCTATTTTGAAAATGATCATTTTTAGTAGTCTTAATAATTACATTAAATTATATTGATATATATGTACACACATATTACCAATGTACATTATTTTGGATTCATTATTAACTGTGAATCAAGGAAAGCTTGAAAGATATGGAAAGATTACAGTAGATATGATTACAAAATTGTATACGTATATGATTATAACGTTTAAAAAATGATTTTAAAAAGCAGTATATCTATTATTCATTGCTAATTGCATTCTTTTCATATTTACCAAATCCCCGTTTTCTATTTAGTCTGATAGTGAAATTTCACATACTTATTAGTCCAGCGATAGATAGTAAGAGAAAACATTTGTACATGGAGAAAATTATGCACTCATATTATAACACTGGTGCAAACAAATGTGTAAATAAAGACCAAAATAAACACATTTACAATTTTCTAAAAATGAAAACAATTTTTTTCTTTTTCCATATGTCATAGCATCGGCCGGGAAGCGAACCCGCGACAACTATGTGCAAGCAACTGCTTGCTTGCAAGGGGGCTACGCTGACCTCTCAACTATTTTTAAATGAATATTAGATAATAAACCAACATTTTGACTTACAACATTTCCCTGATTGGCATATATTCTAATATTCATTTAAATTGTTTTTGTATTTAGAAAATTGTAAATGTGCTTAATTTAGCCTTTATTTACAAGTTTTGTTTGTGCCAGCAATTTTCATTACCATCGGACCAATCTATATTTTTTAATTTTATTAATTTCATATATAAACTTTTTTTAAGTATTAGCCTACTAAGTATAAATACACTTAGAAATAAAATCCGACTTCTCTCACTTTGTAATGTAAAAAATAATAAAATAACATCATAAAAAAAATCAAATGGTTTATTGCTTAGGGACTCTATAAGAAACTTGAGCATTAGGCATAGTTGTATAATTCATGGGCTTTGAGCTTTAGATTCCCCCACTCTACCAATGCATTAAAGCATGCAAAGCATAGCAGGCAATCATAATCCATTAATAGTAACAACATATGATAACAGGAATAAAAAAAAAGTAAAATACATCTAGTATTATTTTCTGAATTTGGTTTGTTTAATTGTAAGCATAAAGTTACAGGTGATAACAAAAGATTTATATATTTATTCACATATTCCAAAATACAGAACTCCTCTAAGTTATACTTGACAACAGTAATTAATTCTATTCTCATCACTATTTGTGAGTCATTCATATGATTAGGGATAATCAATATACACTTGATATTAGCATATAATATCTCAAATCTTGATTCTGGTTATTGTCGTAATTAAAATAATGTCAACACTGCAAGCTGCTTGAGTTGAAAGCCTTAATGGAGGAATTGATACTTTTTACACTAAGAACAATCAAAATGGTAGGATTATACAAAAAATATCTTATTTTGATTTTGAAGGACATTAACTCAAAATTATAACAACAACAACAACAAAAAAAAAAAACAATAGTTGAAATATGGCCAAAACATCCAATGTGATCTATAAGCGATGCATATGTTTGAATAATTTATTATCATCTGCCATGTAATTCAAATTTCTAGTTATTAAAGAATTGCTAAATGAGAAATGATATATTGCACTTGGTACTTGTTTCTAAATACATCATAAATGAAAATATGTTGAAATTTAGTAAGAAGATAGTTTTAGAGCATATTTTTTTCAATAAAAAATATTTTTATCAAAATAAATTCCAAAATGCTTTCATTATTCTGATAATCTTAAAATTATATCAATTTTTATATTTATAATTTATAATTTCAATTTTAATGATATAGTGGAAAGAAAAATAATTACTTGAAAACATGATTAATAAATAGGGATATTAAACGCTTTTATTTACTGTGCACTAAAAAGCAAAAAAATAATTGTTTACTCAACCACAATCGGGGTTTTTAGATTTAACTTGAAATAAAATCATTGGGGAGGTATCCAGAAATTAATGAAATCAATCCCTTGTTTTAAAAAATAGGGATTGACTTAATTAATTTCTGCCCTCCCCCCAATGCTTTTATTACAAGTTAAATCTAAAACCCTAATTGTGGTTGAAAAAACAATTAATTTTTGCTTTTTAGTTCATGGAAAATAAACGCATTTAACATTAAAGTAATTTTTTATCTCTATTTATTTTTAACTTTTTAGTATTGCCACAGTAAATAAAAATGCAAACTATATTGCACTTTAAATCAGCTTGACACTTATAGTTGATATATATTGTAATGATCATGGGTTTTTTTATATATAAAGAAAAATATCTATCTTTATTAAAAATGCTCATTCATTAACTATAATTATTATTTATTATATTTATTATTTTAACAGTAGATTATTATGATTAGATTTATTAAATTAGCTGTCTATATTTAATAACTCACCACATATCTTTATCAACATATTGTATTGCTTAACAATTACAAACATTATTATTATTTCTCTTCATATTTATTTACTGCCTTGTTACCCCAGTGATCACACATCAAGCAGAGGGGAAGAATATCATTGATAGATTAACCATCAATGATACCTACAGTCAGATCAACACTATAGCCCAGACCATTTTTCCTGACAACCCTCTATTCTGTTAGGACAACACCCATCATCCAAGGCACTTTATTTGTTTTGGGACAAGTCTCAGCCACCATCTGGCCATATAAACTATATAGCTGGGATGGTACTTGATGGCAGGCAAATGAACCCAGTGCTTGAAATTTACCCAGGCTAGCTCCAACATCTTAAACAGGGGACCCATCACATTACTAATGACTACATGAGAATAGTTATAAACTTATAATCATGGTGTTGGAGTTTAAACAGAGAAGGTAAACCAAGCTACATTTAAATAAACACTTTTTATTTCTATGCACATACAATCAATTAAATATTCAATACAATAAAAACAAATATATAAATAACCACACAATAATTATCAGCATTTAAATATCATTAATTGTCCTTCATTTCATAATCCATTTTCTCTAAAGAATGTCTAGACCCTTAATTTACAACTGAAAATGTTATATTTATTTAGGTTTTCTTAACAGGGAGATGTCGTCACCTTTTGGAAGTTAGCATGTTTCCTTTCCACAGTTCTCATAGCTGATCATTTGGACTTCAGCAAGGACCTTTCTTGGTTTCTTTCCATGCTTTTGGCAGCCAATTGAAGAGAGAGTATATAGCAGTCTATATTATGGCAATGCATTGATCACATGGAAGAGAAACTGATGGTGCTGGGGACCTGGAGCTTGAAGCCCAGACAAACACTCCTGAAATTCTTTAGCAATGCATGTCATTGCTTTTATGACTTATTTTTAGATTTTACACAGTTAGAAATAACTGATTCTCTGAGGATCTTGTCGACTATGCCACAAAAAAATTGAAGTAATAATAATAATAGACAAGACACCACTTTTATATCTATATCTCCCATTGTCCATTTTTATCAAAATTTTAATTTTAGTTTTTAATTAAATTTACATTCATTTATCTAATCTTTCTTAGATTCATCTACTATCTTATTGGCTGGGAATCTTCCCAAAATTTAAGTGCATTTCTGCCAATGTGATGTTTTGCAGGATTTCCTTCATTAATTAATTTTATTGTTTATTGAAAGTTTTATTTTAATAAGATCTTTTAACATTTATTTATATATACATTTTTTTTCATTATAACATTTACGTTTTTTTTTCAATTATAAAAAGAACAGTTGGTTCTGAATCTTTTATCTAACAGAATTCTCTTTCTCTATCCTTATTCTTAATAAAAACAAATCTATTAAAAAAAATACAATGCAATATATATATTTTTTTAATTTCATTCTTAAAATCTATTTTTAAGCAATTTTTTTCTTTTTTTCTTCATAATTTATTTTATTACTTATTAAAACATGTGACACATATATATGTGTGTGTGTGTTCTACAACATATATGTTGCAAGCATTACAATATATATATATATCACTAGATATTTTGTTATAAGTTAATATGTATATCCCTTATGTATATATCATATTTATTATGTGTACATAATAACATGTGTATAATAAATCATTAAGTGACTAAAAGTATTAAAATATCCTTTGAAGTGAAAAGTGTGTGGCATTTTTGTTTTTGATTGGAATTTTTTTTAAATGTTTATCAAAACTATATTGTAAATGAATTACATTTAAAACATTTTATTTTAAATCAATTTGACACTTAATTGTCAGAATTGCACAACCCATATGCAAATCATCTGAGGGTATCCACATGTACATTCAACATTCTGGCATCACAGAATATTAACTTTTTTCTTTACAGCCTACTAAGATCAGGGAGAAAACAAGAGATTCAACTATTTTATGTAAGTTATTGATTGCAAAAAAAGATTACAAACTACTAAAAATAATGAGACAATACTAAACATTCACTGGTATGACTTTAGTTAATTAAATTTATACCTTAATCTGTGATAAATAAATCTGTCTATATTTATTATTATTTAATTTATGTACAGATATAATATATGGTATGTAACAATTCTATATTTTAAAATAATTTATATTTTATACTATTAATGTTAATTGTCTGAATAGATTCCAATCTACTACATAGATACCTATCTGCTCTCAACTATCATCATTGCTGTTCTAATGCTAAATGATACAAGTTTCAGTAAATAAGAAATATAATTGTAAAATACATGAATTCACATCTGTATTACATTAGTTATATAGGAACACATACATGGAAAGATTATATGCCCACAATAGGAATTAAACTTCTACAGCATATATAGCATAGTAATCAGCAGTCACATACATATCATTACATAACATGTATGAAAGAAAAATGGATGGCATATGGTAGGACTTGATCATCTTCCACATCTCACTGTTTAAATAAGATAATAATTGTAAGGGGTCAGCAGTCATAAATGATGTTACAATCATCTAATACTAATATGTTACATAAGTATGAGAATCAGATGCAACTCATAACCAGAATTGATGGACAGCAGCCATATATTTTTATCAATAATATTTCAAATACAAGAATAATTAGCTAAATTTACATCTATTTTATAGAATCCTAATCTAGTTTGTCTATGCAGTATGACTGAACTTCATTTGTAATTTAATTAATGTACACCTTTTAATAGCATGGCAAAAGATTGTGATTACAAACTAATTGCCTTTTATAAACTAATTTTTTACCATTAGCATACATTAAATTGTGGCATATTTAAATAGAACAAACTACAATCTCTTACCATGCCTACTCACAAACAGATTAAGTAAATAACTATTCATTAACATATTTCATTAGATAGAAGACAATAATTAATTAAAGATTAGTTTAAAGTTTATACTTATTCTTTCAGAAGTTCAGGTTCAATCTTTAGGTATTGGCAGTTGGTTCTCAAAACCATAGCTATGGTAAATGAAGATTTAAATCACTATTTCATATTCATTTTGGATGCACAGACATCAATTAAGTCTTGTTTTGGCAGCTGGTTCTTCCCAGAGCACTGGACATAAGCTTTTTCCTCTTCTAAGGTGGCTAGGTGGCAGACACATTTGGATGGTTTCTTCTGTTGTTGATGGCTTTTTTGATGTAACTCAGTGATGGATTTTCAGCCTGCCCTCTGCAAGCTTCACAGAGCAAGGGAGCTAACATCTCTACTCTTGCATGGTAGACTTACTGTAACTAGCAGATGAAATTAATTAAAGCAGAATAATAATAATGACAGAATGGTAATCATTGGTAAAGGATGCAGAATAAAAATAGAAAGATCATTATGAACATAATTTCCAGCACTACTTATATGATTTGGAATTATCTGTAAAATTTAGATTGATTTCTTGCAGTTTGGATCCTCCGATCTATTTGGTATAGATAACTCACTGAGATTTGAGTTTATTTGTACAAGACCCTATTTGCAAGCTCATATTTTTGAGTGGGAATAGCAACCTTTTTAATTAAATTATTTTACTTATTTATCTCCTAAAATTTAATCTAGCAGTCTGTTTACAAGCATTTTAATTACTTTTTCTAGAATGTCATTCCCACCCTTTTTTTATTGTTAAAAAAAAAACAAAACCTTTTTCTTTTAAATTACTTTTAAGATAAATTTAGAATCAATAATCTTTTTAGATTTTAGAAAATATTTTGCATTTAACACAAAATAACTTTATAATTAATTATATGATATGTCTCTATCTGTGCATTTATAATATACATTTAATTTTTATTTATAAAACTTTATTAAAACTTCTACTTTTAAATTTTGTTCGTAATTTTTAACATGTGAGCATGAAGTGTATATATGTGTGCACATATATAGCTTTAATATATCACTAGATATTTCTACAATAAGTTAATATGTACATCTACCTTATGTATATATCATATTTAGTATATATACATAATTATATAAATGTATAATGAAACATTAAGTAACTTTTCTATTGAAAAATGATTTTTTCTTTTTATTTGGATTTTTTTTTTTTTTTTAAAAAAAAGCTTAACAAAGCTATATTGTAAAGTAATTTTCTTATTCTAAATTTTAAGTAAAGATTACAATTGAAATCAAGAAAATTGCATATATTTCTTAAAATTTATTGAAGTTCTAAGAACAATTTTTACATTTGATATTAAAATATTCAAAATTTTTCCTGCCTTCTGTTCCATAATCTAAAAACTAGGTTACCTATTTAAAATATTATGGCCTATCACTTTGGTAGTGATTTTAAAAAAATACAAAATTTCAACAAATTATATTAAATTTAAATCTATTAAACATTGATTTTAAAATGTTATTTTATAACTTTAAATTGAAACAAAAAATTTGCAAGCATTACTTAAAACATTAAAATTCTAAGAACAATTTTTAAATTTGATAGCAAAATATTCAAAAATTGCCTACCTTCTGTTCCATATCTAAGAAGGTCTAGTATTTCTTATATACAAAATTTGAACAAATTCAATTGAATTTAAACCTCGATTTTAAAATTTTATTCTAACTTTAATAATAAAAGTGATTACAATAGTTTACAAACGTATAAAGTAGAAAATATAACTGAAATAAAAACACTTAAAAGCAGCTGAGAAAAATTGCAAAAGATTGATGGCCATAATGTGATCTTCCATAACAATAGTTAGGGATGAATAGTTTAAAATGTTTTGCAAGTGTCTTGATACCTGTGAGCACAGTATTCCTAATTCTGCTATAAAATGTTAGAAAAAAAATAACTATTACCATAAAAGAAGTAAAAAATAATCATAAGTTAGATATCAGTGCAAACAGTTTTTCTACTGAGGAAAGCCAATAGAGAAAGATTAATCTAGGAATTATTTGGGCATTGCTACCTGGTATTCATTGATTTTACTTGCTTACATAGGTAGTTCATAAATACAATGATTTGATATGGATAATTACTTTACAGGTAAATTATGCAGTAAAACAATCTTTTTGAACAACCAAATATCTTTTCAAATAGTCTTTAAAAATAAAAATCAGAAGCTAAAGGCATTGATCATCAGGTAAATAATAATAGTAGTAATATTAATAGTTTTATAGGTAGTAATAGTAGTAGTATATTATAGGTGAGTTTTGCAATGACTATAAAAAACAATCTGTGAATGACAAATATGTCTACACTGTCAAATGCCAAGTGAAATAGATTTCAAGAGGTTTCACTCTTGCTTTATCTATTTTATTTTAGATAAATAAGCATTTAACTGAGAATAATTAAATACCAATTTACCGACCACTATTGATTGGTTGGCTAATCTGGCTATTAGTCAATTACATTAAAAAAAAATTTAAGCCTGTTTATCCTGAAAAAAAAAAAAGTATGTTTTGTATAGGTTAGATTCAATCTTCAGATTAAGGGCATTGCAGTCAGATTTGATATCATAATGCTATAAGACCCTTCAACTACTTTGTATTAATATATTTAAATATCTGAAAGGTTTTGACTCAATTTTCCTTAAAAGACAATTAAAAATAAAGAAAAACAATTTAGACTAATTATTTAAAATTTGAATACTTAAGTTATAAGCCCTACAGCAGTAGTAAGCAGCAGTAAGATTAATAGAACAAGATTATTTGTAAGCTACATTGATCAGTTCCATGAATAAATGAGCATGGACAGATTGACTTCTGATGAAAAAAAAAAGAGAACACTGATATCTCCTAAGGGGTATACCTTTTAAACGCACAAACTGAGGTGCAATTTATCAATTATTTCAAATTTTTATAAAAAAAATTTTAACAATTTAATATGATTCCCAATAGTTTTTTATTGTAAAATTTAGAATAATTTAGTCTGATGTTTAATTCCAATATTACACTATTCTGAAATATATAGGGTATATGAGCACAGACTTTCAGATGACCCATCACTCTCCACTCTGTCTAATAACACTGATACACTCAAACACATATATGCTGAAAAGATAAATAATCACGTATTTCATGCTAAACCAGCAATCATCAGTTGGTCCAGATTATCATCTCCCACACATATATACTATATGTGCTCAGATATATATTAAGATAGACAATCTTCATACTTTAATGGACAGACACCAATCTACTACACACTCCAACTCTTCAACCGTCCATCCTTGCATATGTATTAAATGAATTATATCCTGTATATGTGGGGTTTAGATTGACCTTAGGTCAACATGGGTGTGACAAGAATCTCAGCTTCTGGGTGGCCTTTGAGCATTTCATCATCAGATTTTCAATTGGATGGACGTTTGAAGAGTTGGGGTGTGTAGTAGATAATCTGGACCAACTGATGATTCCTGGTTTAGCATGAAATACGTATATTGGTGATTATTTATCTTTCCAGCATATATGTGTTTGAGTGTATCAGTGTTATTAGATAGAGTTGAGAGTGATGGGTCATCTGAAAGTCTGTGCTCATATACCCTACATATTACATATATAGCCTGTGTTTCAGTTATTACTATTCTGAAAGTAACTGTAAAACTTTACAGATCAATTTTGTCCAATATTAATTATATGATTAATTATTCAGATCATGTGACATTCAAACAAACAACTGACAGATTGAGTGTAACAGTTCCATTCAAGTGAGCAAACAGATTTTTTAAAACTCATCTGAGAATCAATTCAGGAATTTTTAGCTCTTAATCTTGAACTTATATAAAAATCAATTTTTGTCACTTGAAAAACTTTCCACACAAATCTATTAAATTGTCGTCGAGATTTCTTTTCAATACTTGATACACCAACTGCTGTAAATGAGATTATTCACCCTTAAAAATTCTTAATCATTATTTTTTACAAACATCATTGTTCCATGTACATAACCACTAATGAAATCTATCTTTTCTACTTTGACAAACTTTCTAGAAATATATTCATTTTACTTTAATTTTCAGAATTAAATATTGGCTTAAACTACACATTGCTCATCATGAATCTAAATACATTCTATTTATAAATAACTTTTATTTTATTTATTTTATAAATATTTGATATTATTATATACAGAATACTTCAAATATATTAACTAGCCACTAAAAGGTAATAGTAGTCACGGACTTGATGCTCATAGTAATGTGTTATATTTCACTATTGGTAAAGGACCATATTATTATTATTTTTACTATTAATACTTTAATACTCATCTACCAATCAAGATTAACTTGAGATCTTTAGCTACTAGTATTATTGAATAAGTAGTTGGATTGGCTATGAGTAGCTACTTAAAAAAGAAATCTGAATTATTACTGTGCTATTGTGGTTTACTGTTGCAGTAATAATTCTTAAAATATAAATATCTCAAGCTATGATTTAAAAATACCTTAGTAATTGTCAATCCTTAATGAAATTTTATACTATAGTGACATTTGTTATCATTTAAAAGTTTTTTGAATTGATTTATTTAAAAAAATGCTTACAATTTTATTAATACTATATATTACTTCTTTTAACTAAAAAACGTGGAACATAATATCTTCTAATAAATAATGGAACAAAATTCTATTATTAGATGATCAACATTATTGGGAAATAAATTACCAAATCTATTTTCTGCTCTATCATGTAAGAATATTCATTATTTTTAAGAAAACAAAATTAAATCAATGAGTGAAGAGGATGATTAATGGAGGTGGAGGGGATAGAAAAAGGGTACTGTAGCATTATGTTGCACAAATTTATTTCATTTGTTTTGTATTACCTTTACATTTATTTTATTAATGAAAGTACAAGATTTACCCATTAATAATGTTTGAAAGCCATTCAGTTACTGACTGTCTGATGGTATATGTATTATGTTCTCTGCTTAAAATTAGATAGAACTAGGCCACAGAGTACTGAAAGCATCATCGATAGTAATCTGCAATTGTATGTCATTTTTTTAACACAATTTAGCCTCTCATCTTAATTTTAAAGTTGCACCATGTTTTATTCATTTTATTAATATACATTTTGTTTCTAACAATGTTTTCTTTTTTGCTTAACTAGACACCTTTTTAAATTAATGTTTTGTTTGTTACTAAAATTTTGCAATAAAGCTGGTACAGTTTTTAAACTATTTTATAAACTAATTAATAAAAAATAATTCTGGATGTCTGACTATTAATAGAGAATATTTTTCCAATTGTCAATAAAAAAAAATTAAATAAGTTATATTGATTTTTAAATAATGCAAAATTTTTAAACCAAAAATATTATGTATATTTAGAATATTCTTAATCCAGCATATCTGGTTCTCAAGCTTTCTAGGATTACTAATTTGCTAGATTAAGAATACTTTAACAATATATTCATCTTTTTTCTACCATTATAAACTTTTGATGATATTAAAATACTCTTTTGATGCTGAAAATTTAGACAGATAATACATATAAATAGTAATTATTAATTTTAATATATAGAGAATCTGTTAAGATAAATTAATTAGTTCCAGAAAGGCATACATTAAATGATTGATTCTTTGCAGTTTATATTGAAATACATGCATTTAGGATTAATTCATTCCAATTCTATATCAATACCAAAGTTATCATCCAAAACAACTAACTGTTTAACAAAAAAATATATATATATAAAGTTGTTGAACATGCAATATAATTATATTTTAAAGACAACTAAAGTTGTTTTAAAAACAAAATTGAAATGTTTAAACTTAACTTCCTAATAAAAATTCAGATTGTTGATTTTAGAATTTCTGTTTTCTTGTAAAATAATATCCAGCAGCCATCTTATCATGCGTTGTAATGCTATGTAATCCAATTCCTTTACTAAATACACTACTTTTAATAAAATCCTTTACAGGAAATAGTATTTGTATTAGATGAGAATAAAAAATTCTTCAAACAATCGACTAATCTTTTCTGTGCCTCATTGGTACTGTCAATCACCATTTGATTTTGATTATCCAATATTAACAGAAGATTTTCCATTAGTTAGAATGTAAACTATTCAAACTTAAATTCTTTCCAGTATCTGTTAACTTTTTTTTTAATTCATCACTTTTTAAAATTTACATAGAACATTGATTTAATCATACTACACTCAAAATTTAAATCATCATTTTGCAGCTTTCTTTTTTAGAAATGAATTTTTTTTTTTTCAGTACCAATCAATTTCTTGATATTACTTTTTTCTGATTTATATATAAAAAGAATTTTAAAAATTGACAAGTGTAAAATTGAACAAATTCTAGAAGAAAAACTAAATGCAATTAAACTCACAAAATGTTATAACGATATCTGAAACTTTATTCAAAGCTAAAATATTATGAAAATTCTTATGCATGTTATTTCTATTTCAGTCACTATTGCTTATTTTAACATTTTTTTATTTCAGCCAATGGCATTTGTCGATTTAGCAATTTCATGTTTAGAACTCAATTTTCTATAATTTTCCATATTTTAGTTTTAAATTTTTTAATTTAGTAACACATATTGATTAGCTTTCAAATTATAGTTTTATGACACAATTAAAATTTTACAAAATATGTACATAAAATATTTTTAAAGAAAAATATGTAAAATATTTTTATCAATAGAGATAAAATAAAACAGAATTAAATTTTTAATTACATTTCAAAAGTCTTTCATTTTGAAACTTTTTTTAAACAGAATTTTGCTTTGAAGTTAAGCATTAATTAGACTTCAAATTCTATTTGTATGGCACATAGTTAAAATTATTACAGTATAATCATTTAGAAGAATACTTTTAAAGAAAAGCAGTTAAAAAATAAATAAGAGAAGTAAACTGATAAATAAGATTTAGATTTTATAAAAACTTTCATTTTGACTTTTTTGACAACAGCTATCAAATATTTATTTTATAGTTAAAATTATTACACTATATGCATCTAGTTATTAAATGTAAGCATTTGGAGGTGTGCTTGAAAATTGTTTACTATGAAGAAAGAAATATGAATTCCCTCAGGATGGGACTTTTTTATACACTTAATGTAATCTGCTAAGCATGCTTTCAATATCTTGTGACACACCTCTTCTCTAGACTTCTCAGATGCTTTGCTATGATTGATATCATTTACACAATATTGAAAGCATGCTTAACTAATTACATTAAGGATATAAAATTTTAAAAAATTTCATCCTGAGAGAAGTTCATATATCTTGCTTCCTAGTAAACAATTTTCAAGATTTTCTTAATTCCTGCCTCCAAGCACTTATGTCTATTAAAAGTCCATGAGGAAAGTTAAAAACTCATGTAGAATTATATGCACATAGGGAACATTTTACAATTAGTTTTTGAATTCTTTTTTTTTATGTTTTAATATAAATCCATTTTCAAATTCTGCTTTCAAAGCTTATGGTAAATATTATGATACACATACTAAGGAGCATACTTTTAGATAAAAAATATGTAGAACAAAAAAGTTTTTACCATTAGAAATAGAAATAACTGAACTAAATTGATGAATATGTTTTATACAATAAAGATATTTGCTGTACTAATGATCATTGTATGATTTTACGTTTGTTATATAAATCATAATATAATGGGAAAAAATGTTTGGTTTTTTTATTTTAGAAGCCTCCATTGTAACAGACCTTACTGTACATTGAATATATATATATTTATTTTTATACAATCAAACTAAGTTTATAAATTTGTACTCCCATTCTATTTTTTTTCTTTTTTGTCATGTCAACCTATTTTTAAATAATTAATGAATTTAAAGATTTCTCAACTTTCATTTTTTTTAAAAAGAAACTGATTAAAAGACATTAAAAATGTAATATTTATATCGATTAAGCTTATTATTTTATAGATACTTTATTTATTGTGTGTTCGGTACTTATGTATTTAGATCTTCTGCCTGTGTTTGCGATGGCAGAATGCCAGACCTTTTCCAGTAGGTGTGTCGGAATTGTAAGGCAAAATGCTGTATTAAAAAGTTACAACTATATCATTTTACTGTCATAAACACACTCTCAAACTAGAAAAAGATATGACATTCTACCATCACAAATACAAGTAGCAGGTATAATACATAAGTACCATGTGCTTTTCTAAATGTGTACATTAATTTATACTAATTATTTGAATGAGCACATAAATAATTTTATGGTTTATCAAATATGTAATGCTAAAAATATAAAAATCTATTTCATGAAACAAATAGTATAAATATGCTACTAAGATAATTTTCAAGCAAGATCCTTAATGAATCATTTAAATAAACTTGTAAATAAGTCTATCTTTTTTATTCTATCAATGCCAATTTATTTTTTCAGATAGAAGAAATAAGTTGACATGTATTGCATTTACTATTCTTTCAATGTTTGTATATATATGATTAATACCTATATAATTTTTTTATATAATTTTATTAATAATATATATTTCTTTTAAATAAATAGTACTAATATGGAATAAAATAATTGGGAAGGAAGTGAATAATGTAATGAAAGCTTATTCATCTTAAAATAACATGGACTGGTAATCTAATTCTCCATAATTTTGTCCAGATGATATATTTAAGTGATCTATAAAAACTGGACATACAGTATTGTGTCTGTAATGATTTAGGTGTACACAATGTAATATTTACATCCAAATTCTACAAAATCACTCTGCAATTTTTCTTTTTCAAGAAGCATTTCAAAACTTGGTAAGTTTGCTTGTAGAATATAAGTCAGCATCCTTTCTAAATTATAGGTTTATAATGAAAAAGTATGAATATTTCACAAAAATCTTATGGAAGAAGTATGAATTCTCTTTACACTAAATTTAAAATTAATGCATTGTAAAAAGTGACTGCAGAATGTGAATTAAATTATATTAGAAATATCTATGACTTGAGATTATTACTGAAAACTGTTTATGAAATTTTACAGAGTGCAAAGGATTATTTAAATTAAGAGAATATTTCAAAAACTTCATAAATAAAACTTTTATACTGAATTAAGGCATTTCTTGCAATATATTATAGCTAATATATTCCTGCATGGTTTACTGCAGTGAGAATGATTTATTCTAGAGTTCAAGGTCCTGAGATTGTGGTTCAGTCTATCTACATTCTTCAGTTAGTAAATTTATATATAAATAGGAATGTACGCATAGACAATTAAATCCCATATAAAGATATATTATCACTTTCATCAAACAATTAGTCTATATTGCTTTAATTGAATACTTATAATCTAAATATTCAAAGGTTTTATGTCATGGTGGTAGCATAGCTATCAATCATCTGGGTATAAATCTCATCCAGATCTCATTCATGCTTAGAATAGCGAAACATAGCTAACTCACTTCTGCTAAAAAATAAATAAAACAAGGTTCACAAAATAGTCAAATCTTTACAGTCACCAATCAGCAAACCTGTGATTTTCTTTTTACTATTTCTAAATGGAGAGTATTGAAGGTATATTTGACCTGTATTAAATATATAATGGTTTTTGTCAATTTTTTATATTTATTTTAGTAGTGTTTCATATGCTATCAAAATTGACAAACACTCATGTTTTATTCTTAGTTTAGAATACCTTCCTCTCAGTAATAGCTCCTATGGAGGCTTTATTGCTTAATTCACATGATATATGTGAAAGGCCTTACAATGGTTAGTTTATTTATCAGCCATGTTATTGATTTGAGTTTGAACGTGGACTCGGTGAAAGACATTTTTTAAGATTGCAAGCAGGGTTAGATTTTTTTTCAAGTGACTGACCCATAGCTAACTCAGATAGCATCAAATAATCAATCAATAAAAAAAATTCTTAAACCCTCAATACTGAACAAATGGCAAGCCTGGTTGAATAATGAATGCTTGCTTCATTATTAGTGATCTTTGCCCTGCAATAGAATATGGGATAAAATGATTGTACATAATTAGTTTACAAATTAAAATTAATTAATTATTTTAAGTTTTATTAATTATATTTTACATTAAAATTTATATTTATATGTGTTTTAAATATTTTTCAAATAATTAACATACAGATGACCTGATAGTAGAAGTTTCAGATCATATGAAATATAGTCCAATGACATAATTTTAGAAAAAAAAATGCATATCTATTATTTTAAGAGTACAAATGTTCAAAGCAAGATACAAAATGACAATAGGTAAAAATGATGGAAGTGACTGAATTTCTTACTATTGGTTGAATCATTTATTTTTTTAGTGTTTCTAATTAATGTAATCTGTTCTTGCACAAGGGGCTTAACATACATCACTAATGGAACCAATAGATGGAAATTGGATTGGAAATTTCTTTGGTACTACCATGTGTTTTCCATTGATTATTCCTTGGATAGCTTTGGGATGAAAGGATGTGGATTGCTTCAAATACATTTTTTTTTCTATCCTATATATATAAATTTATTTTACTATTTCAAATTTCATTTTTTTCCATCCAGTATTACAATAATAGGATATTTAAAGAAAATAATTATTATCTAAAATTTTATCTTTGTGTTAATCAAATCACAATCTTTTTTTTTTTAACTTTCAGGAATAGAAACAAATTTGAATCCTTTACCATCAAAATATTTTTTTAGATTGATAGCATCTTGATATGCCTTGAAAGAAGATATTTAATTAATAGCTTTTTGTTAAAAAAAATAAAAAACCCATCTTCCTGACAAGGTATGGTGCTGCATTAATCCTTTATCTGTTTTTTAAAAAATGTCTTTTTTCCTAAAAATACAAAGGACATGCTAACATTGAAAAAATGTTTGTTCATTTTACAATGAATTCACAAGTATATTAAGTCCTGAATTAAAAATTATTTTAAATTTTTTTTATTTTTTAAATGTGTTTTTTTCAAAATAGGTTATTTTCCAAATACTGATGTTATATCTATATATAAATAAAACATATGCTCTTCTTTATAAATCTTGTTTTATTATATGAGCTATTATAAAATAAATAAATAATACTCCAACATTTTGACTATATTCTTTTATAGTCTTCATCAAGGAGCAAAGTAAAAAATACATAAAAAATAATAAATATAAATACAAATATTACATAATAATCCAAAGACATATAACAAATACAAATAACTCTTACCTTACAACTCTTCTAACAAACAATCTTAAATTTCCATCACATTCCTTTCTTAAATACTTTTCTTAAAATAATTCTCTATAATTATTTACTTAAATCAACCTATTATTTTTTTTCAATTAACAATCTATTCATTACAGGTTTCATTTCATGATTATAAATTCCTTCTTTTATAATTCTTTTATAATAGGATCTAATACATTCTAAAGGTTCTATTTTAAAATCTTTATGTTTAAATTTACTCCTAACATATTAATTTCACTTTTTAATAAATCTTTACTTAAACATAATTTATGTTTTATTTATATATTGAAATTAATGGACTAGGTATCATGGGCTATTTTTAAAATAGAAGACTATTTGTTGGTTATTGATTTAATGTTGTATCTACTATTTTACCACATAAGTTTTTTTTTTCCATATGTCAAAGCATCAGCCAGGAAACGAACCCATGACAACTGTCTGCAAGCAACTGCTTGCTTGCAAGGCAGCTGCACTGACCTCTCGGCTACCAATGCTTGATTGTAAAGGTCTACACAATTTAACAACATAAATATAAGGTGATCACATCCATTGACATATCAATGGCAAATTCTCTAAAGTATTCTGTAATATTCTACAGAATCGTTTTGTTTTTAAAATATATTTTTTTTAAAAATGTATATAGTATATATTTTTAAATTAATAACTTGATAAATAAATTAATTTTTATAGTTCCTTAATTTTATTTTTATCAGATTTTCATTTTTTAAAAAAGAAGATAATGTCACATAATCATTTTTAATAAATGTTTTACTTATTAAAAATATCAATTATAACTGAAAAAATAAAAAAAATCTATTTGAATACATTAATATCACAATTAAGAAAAACTATATCTTCAGAGATTATAACATTATCAAAAACAAATAAGGTCATTCCATTTCGATCCTTCGATTTGGATGTGTTTTATTTTTTATTAGTTAAATATAATATTATATTTGTTATATATATTTTTTAAAAATCAGATTGGAAATATATTTTAAAAAAATTATTAATATGATTCAAAGATTAATATATGTTTGCACACTTAGAACAAAACGCTAAGAACAATTTAAATAATTTTTGATATCTTAACAAAACATCATTTTAATGGAGTTTATTATTGTTAAAAAATTTCAACTTGCACAAGTTTGTATTAATGATCAAAAATTAATTTGCACAAGTTTTCTTAATCTTTTTGCTCAATAATTTTTCTTTGCCCAAAATATTCATTTTGCACGTGTTTTTCTTTTGTTTAATTCTAGTTTTAAATAATTATTTTTATTAAAGATAAAAAAAAGTTTTTATTATACATATATTGTATATATAAAATAGATACTTTAATATTGTTTTTAAAGTTAAATTTTTATTGATTCTAATCAAGGATTACAAGTTTTCAATATAAGAAAATTCACAAAAAATATCTTTACAAAGAGATAATACAAGCATATTAAATGGTTTACATATATATATTAATAAATAAAAAAAATACACTTAACACATGGCGAAGAAGCTAACTAGTTAGAAAGGAAAAGGAAGAGAAGCAAAGCTCCATGTGGCATGTACTATATTTGGAGGCATTAATGCCCTATCTTTTATTTCTGATTTTAAGTATCTTATTGTAAAACATGGATTACAATTTACTGGATGTAGGATTAAAACAAAAATGGCATCTTAAGAACCAAAGAGTAATCATAACAAAAAGTGATCCTAATTGAGGGGAAAAGACCACATTTTATACTGTCAATGAGAGTATTTATAGATGAAGCACGTGATCTGGTGATTGACTTAATAATATTTATATAGACAACAAGACCATATTTTTTTTAGAACTTATAAGAATACATTTGCAAATACAGAAACAATGCAATAATATATTAATAATTAAAAATATTTTTTTTAAAAAAACCAAACAACTAAAATAAATTATAATTGAATGGTCAAACAGTGGATGTGGTAGATTGAGTTTCTATTCAAAAAATTTAGAAGTAGTAGACTCCGGAGTTAAGGTTTTTGGAATGATTCTCAGCTAAAGAGTAGGGGAAAAAAAACTGTTTCATCAGTTAAATGGAACTATTGCACTTAATCTGCCCCATTGACCAGAGTAACTAAACGTGCAATTATAATTATTATTATTTTATTTCATAAGATATGAAATAGAATTTTTAAAAAAATTGGAACAAAAATACAGATAAAGTCAATATTTTTTAACAACATATATAAGAAAAGGTTTCTGAAAAAAAAAAAAATACATTTTTAATCTTTTAAATTATTTGTATTCTTTGTAACATCTTTACTCTTTTTATCTCAAGTCTGACTATTTGTGTTGAGTTTTTCACCCTGAATCTTATAGGTAAAAAATTTTTTTACCTGGAAATCTTTTTCTAGATAAAAAGTTAATCCATCAATAAGTGAAAAAATAAAACTACTTTTAAATATCCCACTGCGGGATAAAGACCTTTCCTACGATCCTTTATAAGAATGCAGAAGGGAAAACATATTATTCAACAGGCTTTCAAACTGTTAGTTGGAAAAGATTTGAGAGGCTTCCATTCTTGTTTTACTCTCTTAAAAATTACTTGATAATTATTTATTTAGATTGAGGTTAATTATACCTTTTGTTAAGTATGGATATGAACCCAAGTCAAACTCTTTGCCTTCAATAATATAACATATATTTTATTTCTTCTAGGTAAAATATTTCTATTACTTTTTTTCTATTCTTTCTTTTTCATTTTTAAAGCCCTCATTTTTGTTTGAAAAATAGATCTGTTTTTTGTTTAAGTTTTTTTTCAATAATAATAAAAAAAAGATTTAAAAATTTTACAAATTAATCTTATTGACAAAAAAAAAACAACAACAACATTGTTATAAAAATTTTAAAATGTTAGATTTTCGGGTTGTTTTTTTTTTTAACAAAAAGATCAAATAAAACAATTCACTATCTATCTAGCTGACTAATAAATTATATAATTGATTGCGTGTAGTAAGTTGAGTGTGGAATTGTGGGAAATTTCAGTTTATTGGCTTCAAACTCCCCCCCCCCATAATAGCACGTTTTACATTCTTTCTATCAATAACACGTTGATATAATCACTAAACATCACATGATCACCATCATGGCACTACTATATGGAGAGTTTTTGCGTGTTTACGTTGATATAAGGTTAGCAAACAGGTCTATCTTCTAGTAATGTATCACTTCCATGTAAATATATAAGAAAGACTTTATGGCAGAGTGATTTTAATGATTATGGATGAGAATCTGTAGAAAATGTAGGCATTTTTTCATGCATCAAGCAAGCTTAATATTTCTATTTCAGGTAATGGATTGGCAGCCAATCTAGTTAACTATCCAATTACTGGTCAGCAAATGGATATCTGGTTAATTTTTAAGTAGAATAAAATGAGAAATAAAATTTAAAAACCCTGACTTTCATCAAAAAGAGTAAAATGATTAGGAAGTAATCTATTGGTTAGTGCTTATGGCATGACATTATTTGGAATATTGTAATACTTTTCCCCATATTTATTATAATGTTTAAATTCTCATTTAAATTATAATTAAACATATCATTAGGCTGAATTTTTTTCTTTTAAAAATATACGGTCCATTGATACTATGCAAAAATAAAAAAGTTAAAATTAATTAAAAATGCAAAATAAATGTGTATAGGTGGTACAATTGTTTTTTCTATACTGATTCATTGCAGGAGGGTGCTAGAAAAGCCTTGGTCTATAGTAGATTATATAAAGATTATTTCTTATATCTTGCCATGCAAATATAAATAAATATTAAACTTATTATTAAAATAGTATCTTAACTTCCAATTACATGTAACTGAATAATTTGTTACCGGGAGATCATATGATGTTTGAGAATCAGAAATAAGAGAGCCAAGCTACATGCAATCCATGGAGTTTTAGTTTTTGAGTCTGCTACTCTGCAGGGAATCACTGTAAAACATTAATATTCTCTAACCTTTTTTTAACACTTCTGTCAAAATTAGATCTAAAAAACAGCTCCAGTTTAAATCTAAAACCAGTTTTTAAAGAGTAAATTATTGCAATTTACGCAATATATATATACAAATCAAAGAATTGTTAAATTTTGCATTAAATATTTTGATTAATTTCAATATTCGTATCCAAGACAATGGTAGTTGAAATAAATGATATGAATAAATGGATACTCTGATTTATAATTAAGTAATTTTATCTCTAAAATTTTTGCATGAAGGACCAAACTTTTAGCGATTTACTTAATGTGTTTGCACTGCAAAACAAACCAACTATTGTACTAAAATAATTTTCAAATAATTTAAAATCATTTATTTTCAACTTAAATATATTTTAATTCAAATCACATAATCAATAATTGCCACAAAATCGATGAACATTATATTTTTAAAAGAAAATGAGATTAGTGTAATGATATAGTTGCAATATTACTTAAAACTTGAATTTAAACATTTTAATAAGTTTCAAAAAAAGTGTTACAGCATAATAAATCATATACTATCAGCACTGACCAACAGATTTCCTATACTTTGTAATTACTTTGACTTTCCAGTGATGCTCTTAGGAGTAGATCCTGAAAGCTACATCATATTGCAATCAAATCTTTCCTTTGAGAAGTTAGTGCATCAACACCCATATAATTTGGGACACCTTTCATCTGGGGCTAAGAATTGCCAGATGACAATATACTGATTGCTATAGATGGTTAGATGAGTTGGTTATTGGTTTTTCTACCTGAAAGAGAAATACTAAGCCTATCTTATGATATGAACTTTTTTTTAAGTTTATTTGAGCACCAAACCATGGCAAAGCAGATGGGTTCACTAATTATTCCACTATCAGCACTGACCAACAGATTTCCTATACTTTGTAATTACTTTGACTTTCCAGTGATGCTCTTAGGAGTAGATCCTGAAAGCTACATCATATTGCAATCAAATCTTTCCTTTGAGAAGTTAGTGCATCAACACCCATATAATTTGGGACACCTTTCATCTTGGGCTAAGAATTGCTAGATGACAATATACTGATTGCTATAGATGGTTAGATGAGTTGGTTATTGGTTTTTCTACCTGAAAGAGAAATACTAAGCCTATCTTATGATATGAACTTTTTTTTAAGTTTATTTGAGCACCAAACCATGGCAAAGCAGATGGGTTCACTAATTATTCCACCATGAGCCTTTTAATTTTGAGATATAAATCAGATAAAGCTAGTCATGAATGATTAAAAGTGTATACATAAAAATTGCAAAACAAAATACATAGTAGAACAAAATAGCAAAGTGAAATTGAACTGAAGCAAAAATTTTATTTGAAGTGCTTTATGTCAATCAGTAAACATCACATGATCACTACCTTCTTGCATCCATTGATTACCCTGGCTTGCACTGAGTGGCACTTCTGTATGGAGAGTTTTGCCTCTGTTTTATCTCAACCAGATTAGTAATCTTTGATGGTTGCTCCTTGTTAAGCAGTGATCATAAGAAGAACAATATAAGGGAAAAATACATTTCTACATTCAGCAATTACTAACATTTAGAGATAAGAAATAAAAGGTATAAGTAACCAAGTTTTTGCACTTTATTGGAGAACACTTCAGTATCATTTACATCTTAAGTGATACATCATTATTTATAATAAACAAATAAAATTAAAAAATGTCATTTTGTAATCAAAATCTCCTGCTCAGTATAATTATTAATATTAGCTTTTCCTTAGAAATTTTCTGATGGTAATGTTAAGATCAACATATTTTCTATTTCTCATCATTTTAGTTTGTAGTATTTAATTGTAATGTATATGCTGATATATATATATATATATAATCAGATCTCAATGCTATTAGGACCTTAGCAAATACCTCCACTTCTTATAAATTATTATTTTTAAAAATACTTTTACCATAATTATGAATTTTTATTACAAATTCTAGTTACAAGCTGAATAAAATATATACTCTTTTGCCATTCTATTCCTCAAATTACATTTTATTTATTAATACCAATAAGCTTATTTAGATATATAAATCTTAGAGTTGTTCATATTTGAAAAGTTTAAATAAAGTTTAAAATTTTCTATACATTCAACATTTTCTGATAGATGATGAAAATAGTCCAATATATCACATCTAATATACCATTATCACAAAACTTCAGGAAAATATTTAGAGCAAACTGTTCTTTGATCATAAGAGTGTGGTTATTTTTCTACAAACCTTATCTGTGTGCTATTATTAACAGTTGCATGTATTTGAAAAGTTTATATGAAGTTTGAATATTTTTTTCTAAGAATATTTAACAATTTATTAATATTAGCTGATGGAAATAATCTAACATATTATAACTTAAATAAATATTGTTAGACAAACAGTAACTTTATATAAACTTATGCATTTAGAATGAAATATGTTACATAACTTCATTAAGAATAGCATTTCTAATCTAACTGTGACATATTTTAATCACTCAGCTTCAAATCTTCTATCCTGCTTTACCTATAAAATTCAAAAATATCTTTAAAAAAGTAATCAAATGATACACAATTTCAAAAGAAATTCAGCACTGGAATTGATAGATTGGGGCTGTGGTCTTTGATCTTCAGAGTCTATTACTCTATCATTGTACTAAATCACACAAAGGAAAGAATGTCTTATATCTGCCTTAAATAACCTATGAATAAATCTATCTAAAAACTGCATCTAATATATATTTGAAGTATACTACATACTATGACTTCCTTTAATTTTAATGGAGCATTGGATTCTATTAAAACTTTAAAAACTACAATAATCTATTTGAATTGACCTAAAAAGACCATATATATTACTGTCAGGATATGTACCTAATTTTCTGCTGAAATTTTGAGGTTAATAATAGTTTTTTCTAAGAAAAAAAGCCAGCACATAAATAGATGAGGCTTTTTCTTATCTATTTATTGATGGAATTTTATCCAAATATGTAGAAATCAAATTTTAGTTTGAATCTAAAAAACTAAAGAAGAATATTTAAGATATCTCCTGAATGAATTTTGCCATATTATCATGCTTTCAAAATTTAATAAAATTAACTATGAACACATAAATACATTAGCTGATTTTTAACATATGACATCCAAAAAAAATCTTTAAACCCATTATTCTAAAAAAACTTAGATTAGAAATTGTTTTTATGATAATTAAACTATCAATTTTACATGATGGTGTTATGAAAAAAATATTCACATACTATTCTGCTCACATTTGATGGCTTGGGCAAACTTTTAAATCAGTATTTGATCTATCAATTGTAATCTTCAGATTTCACCATAAGAATGACTGACTTTTGATCGTAATTATTAAGGACTAATTATTAGATATTACCTATAAATTGTACAAATATTTTAAGTAACTAAATAAGTTTACCTATCTCCTTTACCTAAGAGAGGTATTCAACATAACTCATGTAATATCCATATTATTTGTTATATAGCACGATTTATTGATCAAAAAGTTAAAGTCAGTTACTTATGACTTAATTTTCATCTTTGGATATGTTAATCCTAGTAATGTTTTTTGCAGATGACATTTTTATTATCTTTCACGATAGACAATCCAATTGGCAAAATTCTCATTAGGGTTGCAGGTCATAATTCCTTCCTGAAGATACTATTTAATGTGAACAAAACTAAGAAGTCTGTTAATTAATCTGACCAAATTATTAATAAACATCAAATCCACTTCTTTATTCAACCTGAACTAGATGATAAAAACCATAATACTGACACTATTCATGCAAGTTTATTGCATGATATATCTCTGGATTTACCTACTCCAATATATGTTCAAAAGATAAATAAACTGACAAGTGATTTTTCAGCATAATTATCATTGTTCAATCAATTAAGGATGTCTGGATTGAAATAATTCTAGAATCTTTGCTATCTATATTATACCAGATATTATTTAATCTTGAATTTCAAACATTACACCAAATATTGAGTATATTCTATGTGATGTTTTTTTGATTGAATTATTTCTGGTATGACTAAGTAATTTAGAGTGTAAATTATTTTGGAAGACAATATAAAGATTACTTACATTGTCTTATTTTTTGCAAAACTAGTCTTAAATCCCTCGGTAGTTACCATATGACAATCAGTAATTGTTTCAAAAATATGATACATTTTTAATTAAAACATTTGTGAAAACTGTTGCTTAAAAATTAACATTATATTCAAATTTTGAGAAAAATTAATAAAATGACCAAATAAATGCAATCTCTTAATTATACTTTTGGAATTCCCAAAAATTTTAATTAAAATATAGATAGATTAAATGAAAAAAGAAGTAAATACAAAGACATTTTATAAATTATAAAAGATTTATAAAAATTACAATTAAACAAAAAATTTTGCAATAATAAAAACAGGTAAAAAAGAAAGGTTTTAGGATGAAAAAATGGAAGATTAAATGCAAAAAATATGTGTAGGGGAGAAGGAGATTTAAAGAATATTTTATTCAACTTTGATAGATATAAATTTTACAGGTAAATAATCATGTTGGTAAATTATTGAAAGTGACAAAAAAATTTAGTACTGAAGATGAAAACTTTTAAATAAGCCAAAAATATAGAAAGCATTTATAAAGAATATTAAAATATCTCTTTCCTTTACAAAAATTAAGTTTTAAAGCAATTATGACACTAAAAATCAATCCCAAAAATATATTAAAATTTGTTGTAATTATAAATGTATTTAACGCACATAAGTAATATTTACTAAGGTCCCTACCTTCGCATTTTCAACTGCACATGCTTTAGGTTTATTGCTTTAGTAAGTATTAAAATTTGTTGTAAAAATCTTATATAAAATAATTTTTCTAATAAATATTTTCATTTATTTTTTAATTCTTCTATAAATTTAAGTCATTGGAGAAAGCTTTTTCTAAAATAACCACAAAAAATATCATTGTATTTGCAATATAATCGATTGGCATTAACATCATTTATAAATGATTATAACTATTCAATTCTAGAAGAAGAAAAAACAAAGATAACAAGAATAAAAGGTTAGAAACAAAAAAAAAATCAAAATTGTTATATTTATAATAGATAGATAATTGAATATTATATTGTTCACAAATTTTTAAGAAGTTATAGCATTGGAGGACGTAGCAGAGCTGTGATTCATGTTTCTTGATTTCCAGTGTCCACTGCTCTATTACTGTATTAGAACAATCATATTAAGATGGAAATACAGATGTGTATACACACAATCTCTATAATTACAGAAGAGTGGAATATTTTGATAATTTAATTAACTTGTTGAAAAAAAAAAATTCTAATTTAATTTTCTTTTTCCTACTTTTGAACATATTAATTTTTGTATAATGATTATGTTAAACAAATCAATATCTTTAATATTTAAAGTTTTTTGTACTTTGGCTCATGGGCTTTTAAATATTCTTGCATGGTTCTTATCACAAATTGAAAATATATTTTTGGCATGATAAAGATAATGAAAGTAGATATCTAACAAAATATTATTTCCTATGTATCATTATATAAAGAATACTAAGCTAATATCTCTATTGGAAAGTACTTTATTTTACACATTATGTCCATTATTCTGGCTAATTTTGAATTATTAACTGATTAACAACAAGATTTAATTTAGCTATTCATTATTCTATTTACAATTAATTTTATTCCTCGGATATCTCGTTTCTCCTATATAAAATTTTTAATTTTTCTGTTGCTAATTTTTTTAAATCAAACTTTTCCTTATATTTAAAAACTATTCAGCCAAATTCTAAAATATCTTGCTAAAATTTATATTATATATTGACATACTTCTTTATTTTACTATTATAATTATGCTTGCTTGGAGTATTTATTTGTTAATACCTGTTTGCTCCAAATACAGTCAATGAATTAGAGATGCTACTGTTATGTTTATAATTTTATTAGTTCTTTTTACTCCAAGTGTGGGTAATTAATGGACATTAGATGGTTACACTTTTATATCCACATTTCCAGATTAGTTTTTGATGAACTAGAATTTCAACTAGTGCCCTTACATATCTAGAGTCACTTTTAACTTTTATATCACCAAGCTAATAGCCTTGAATTTAAAAAACCCTAAAATTTTACTTATTCAGTTAGATTTGACATTATCTCAGTAACTATATGTTAGAATGATCTCAGTTTTGTGTTAACTGAAACCTTTTTGTTCTTTATCTAGAATTGTTTATATCAATAAAACATCTTAACCAAATAATCATTAAAATAGTTTGGTTTCAAAAACTTTCACTGAAGATGCAGATATAAATACATCATAATCTAATATCCATTAATTATTCAATCTTACCCTAGATGGCTCTAGAATAAAGCTAAGTGAACTACTTCTGAGAGCATATATAAAGTCGTGATGTTGTGGTATATACGATTCTCTAGTTGTCTAAAAATTTTAAGAAGTTCTTGTAATATTGTTTTTTTTAATCTATATTTGCATTTGTATTTACATTCCAATTTTAAACCTACTACATTTATATGTTCTTAATTATAAAATAGTTGTCCAGCAACAATATCAAAATTAGGTAAACTATTAGCACCACTTTTTTCTCTATTATTACTATATGTTTTCTTTTTAATTAATAATTCTGTTGTATATTTTGTGTTGCTTGAATTTCCTATGTTATATTGAAGATGGAAATATCAATTTCTCAGTATTTCTTCAGCATTTTTATTTATTAACAACATATGTTTCTGCCCATCAGGACTTATTTTATAGATAAATACTAATATATGTGTAAGAAAGAACATAGACTATATATTTTATAAGCACAAATTTTATTCAACAATCCAGACATATCATAATGGCTCACAAGTCATATTAGAAATTTATTTTTGACATGACTACAAGTTTGATTTGTATTTTTATCAAAATATTCAATATCATTTCAATTTTTTTTTCTTTTTTTGCACATAATTTTCATAAAACAAATTGCTTCTGAGCTATTATAAAATCTGTACATATACATTTTAATTTATAAATAAAGGTATGATACAAATCTTAAATAAATTTCTCTTCTATGCAGTTTAGTATAGTCAAAAGCTATTAGTCTCTGGATCAAAGCTTTACCCAACACTTCATTTCTTTTTCCTAATCAATACTGGATAGCTAACTTGCTATGCACAATTATTTTGAAAAAAAGACTTATTTAGATAGTGAACAAATTTTCAAATTTTACCCAATCCAGAATTGAATCATAGATTGCAAACATGTTAGTCAGATATGCTAGCCACTATGATACAGCTTTTTTATTTGCAAAAATATTTTATAAGTTGTTTGAAGCAGTTTTTACAATCTTAAGCATGATCTGAATTTTCTAGGTGGATATTTGGGCAACACATTCTGTAATTTCACATACTGTATACATAATTACATTTTGAGGTATAGTATTTAAATTTAAATCTTTTATTTTTAAATAAAAACATTTGATTCAATAATTTTTATTTTTTATATGCAAACCTTTCCCTCCTAAATCCTCAGAATATTACAAAATGTTGCTTCATTATTGAAAAATATAAATGAATTTATATTGCAAAATAAATATTGCTAATATAGGTAAAGCTTTTAAATAACCTATTGCAAGACTAAATGTTTTCTAACAGTTTTCCATATAATAACAGTAAAGCAGAATGCATTACACATTCATCTTACCATCATTCTTTTACCCATTAAGCAAAATCAGTTAGATACCCATTTCATGATCAATATTAGATGATTTGTTAACTTGGCTATGAATCAGCTGGCAAAATCAGTTAGATACCCATTTCACAATCAATATTAGATGATTTGTTAACTTGGCTATGAATCAGCCAGTTGAAATAAAAATCCTAAGTCTGATTGAAACCTGAAATTTTTTCTAAATTTAACCATGACTAGGTTTGAAATAGTCATTGCTTTGCCACAAAGTTCTTACACATATGTTAGCATTTCAAGATAAGCTCTGTTAGATACCTTTGCTTCAAGAGAATATATATATATAGGAAGCGAGTGTGAGTCCCTTTAAAACAAAATTCTTTTTTTAGGCTATTTTTTTTTTTAATTATTCAGAATAAAATATTCAATAACCGGTCTATTATATATATATATTTTACACTTGAAGCTTTTATTGGTGATAATAGTAATTTTAAATATCTAGAAATCTTTTACTGAAGTAATAATAGGTTTACTACCAGTAAAGCAAGACAAAAATGTCAACATGAATAGTATTACAATAATTATCTTAAGATGGCGAAATTGTAAATTCTTTGTAAGAGATTAACTGTACCCTAAGTGAGGAAAATAAATATCTTAATTTTACAAAAAAAAAAAATTACTTTTCATTTTAATATTCCATTTTTAATCCCCATAGGTGTAAAAAAATTATCTTGTTCTAAATTAATTTAAATAAATAAAAGTTTTTAAGTTGTTTTCTACAATATTCTTAAAACAAATTACAACAGCTTACCTTTCTCAACATCTGGAATAGAACTCTCTCCATCTTCGTCTTTGAAATAAGGGTTATCATAAGCAAAGGCCGATATATCGCTTTTGGATCGATTTTCTTCTTTGGAAGAATTCTTGAGGGCTAAAAATTATATATATTTTAAAAATGTTTACCTTAATCAATGAGTCATTCAATTTGTACATAATTTGTACAGCTATATACATATGTGTTTGCATTGCCATGAATATATATATTAAATGCACATCACATGCACAAATAAATTAAAAAATATATACTTTTAAAAAAATGAATAAATTTTATTTTAAGTGGTTCATTTGCACTATAAGCAGACAAGTAAAATGAAGGAAGATAAATTTTAAATATTTTAAATCTATACAAATACGCAGGACATTCTTAAAGCAGCTAACTAGTACCACAAAAATGTTTGCCTACGGCCTACTTATCCTTGAGTCCACATGCATGTACAAAACTACTATGAACATGTAATATTTAATTAATTCATATAAACTTATACACACACATATATATATGTAATGAGATTCTAAAGACATTTACAAAACTACCTTGTTAGTTTTTATTTGCATTTTCTTTTCAAAAACATTTTTATAAATTATATATTTTAAGTTCTAAAAAAAAAAAAATCAGTTACAATAACCAGTTTCTATAAGTTCACCCTACTACAGAATTTAAATTAAGGGTCGGGTCAAACAAAAATTTCGTTCATTCCATCAAATTGATAACTATTCTTAATCAAGTAAAATTTATTTCAAATATACATTAATACAACGCAAAGAAATATAGTTTAACATTTCATTTTATTATTATAACTTATAGTTAACGAAGTTTGAATGGGGCTAAATTAAGACTTTGAAGTTCTCAAATATGGCTTCTCTTGATAAACTGCATTTTTTTTTTCACACCTTTTAAAAACCTGATGTTTTTTTAACCAAAGTTTTACCTTTTCTAAATCAAATATATGAAGATTAATAACAAATCTCAGAATCAATCTAAACAAAACTTACCACGTTTACGTTTTCTCCTGATTAGAAAAACTGTCAAAAATATTAATCCAGCTACCAACAACGTACACAAAATGCTTCCTACGATCGCACCTGTTAGCTGACTTTCCGAGAAGCAATTTCTTGATGAAGTTTCAGCGGCAAGGCTAGCATAGCAAAAGGCAAGCCACAAAGTTAAGCAGTAATAAAGCGATATCCGAGTCATCTTGGATTTAAAATAATCAATAAATTTATCAACATGATCATTTTTTTAAAAAAAAAAATACAAACGAAGCGCTAAGGCACGGCAAGGTGTCGTTAAGCCGAAATGATACAACCTAACGTTGCATTAGCATGGCTGCTCTTCAAAGTGCTACGCTCGTGTGCTCCAGGGGGCTTTTATGAAGAATATGAAGTCAAACAAATTTAGAGAGCTTTCACATTCTACCTAAATGGTAAGCATGGTAATAAAATATAAAGCTACGTTTTTTCTAATAACAGTCGATGCTTTAGTTTGATTCATCCTCGAGATTTACCTATTTTGTTTGTTTGCCACGGTTGTCACTATCAACACATGAGTTATTGACGAACTGTGATGCAACTCAGCGATGCATTCCTTAGAATCTATTTACTTCCGGATCAGAAATTTGATCTACAATTTTTTTCCCTAATTAAGATTAATATCGATAAAATTATTTTAATTAATTATGTAAAGACATTTTAATTAGAAATAGTATTTTGGCATTTCTGAAATTGAAACGTTGTTCATTTTATCAAAACTTTTAAATAAACTAATTTCAAACTTTAACAATCACTCTGCGCGCGCGTACACACGCACACACAAAAGTACAGGAATAAATAAGCAAGCTCTGTATATACATAACTGCTTTGTCAATTAAAAATTTGTATTGCGAACTATTTATTATGGTTTAGGAATAATAAATATATACGATTGACTTTTTTAAAATTTATATCACTCCGTTTCTTTTATATATATCAGAAAAGCATATTCATTAAAAAAAAGTGGTAGCGATTTTACATAGATATTTTTTTTATTTTAAATAAATCATTTTTAAACATTTCTTGAGCTATTTCCATCATCTAGAAAGAAAAAAAAACTTCATTTAAATTTTCTAAATATATTCAAGTTAATTATCACAAATAGATTAGTATATCACACAATATTTCTGGTGATATTATTCTCTCTTCAGGTATTTCTGGTCTGACCGGTGACAGTTATATTATAGGAAACGAACTCGATTCTTTAGATTCTTGAATATTGAATTTAAAGGTTCAGGCTCCGATTCCCATATTAGTACTGTCATTGGTCAGGCTAACAACACTTGAAAAAGAGAGAATAATATCATTAGAAACATAGCACAGATATAAAGGAAATAAATTTTCCATAATTCTCAATTACATTCAATTTATAATATTCCAATTTCAGGAATTTTATTTAGTATATTTTTGTGCTATGTTCCTTTGCACTTGAGAATTTGATGTAATTTGTTTATTTTACATGTTTTAATATGTTTGGTTTTTATTTTATACTGCAGCAGAAATAGCTAATAGTTTAAACATTATCGGGAAGCATTTAAACACCCTGTGCATTTTGAGCAGTGGCAGATTCAACAACTAAAGATTCATAAGTTGGTATATGGTAAAAAAAATAGATTACTTTGGTTAATTGATTAAAACTCTTATGCTCTATCTGTTATCTTTGATGACTGAATATCACACAACTTCTCTGACAATTAGCTATATAAATATTTGTTTATATTATTTATTCTCAAAGTATTAATTATTTTTATAAAATTATTAATTCTTAAGCAAAACTCTCCATACAGTAGTGCCACAACAACAGCAACATAACAGTTATGTGCAAGCATAAGAAATAGTGATCATGCGATGTTTAGGGGTTTAATTCTTAAGCATTCGTTGACTTCGAGTTCTGATGAAAAGGTATAATAAACATTATGACAATTATTTAAGCACACCTGTACTGAAAGCTAGCTCATTGCATTTAATTAGTCTGTGTTTATTATAACTTTTCATCAGAATTCGAAGACGAGTGCTTAAAAATTATATTTATATAATATTCAAACTACATTATAAAAACTTAACGAGTTATTTATAGTGATAAGAATAATTACAATTTTATATTAACTGTTTGTTTATTTTACTACTTAAGTTTGGTTTCTTTTCCGTCACTGGAACATGTGCAGATTTTGTCAATGAACATTCTAAAAAAAGTATATCTCAATTTCGAAAACTGTACCATTTATTTACTTTTAATCTTTAGATTTGATGAATGAAATTAACTTTTTATAAATAACTATTTCTATAAAATCTTTAAAATTGTTAAGTTTAAAACTCTTGTCTTCATAAAATTTCTAAGTATAATCACTCACATGATATAGGTGAGTTTTTAATATGAAAATTAAACCATTAAACTATGACTAGGTTACCATGACAATGAGACATAAACCTTTATTAGATGAAAGACAAAAGTATTTATTTTTTACATCTATTATTGGAAGTTCGTGGTCCTGACACAATATTTTTCTGCATGAATAGATTTTTTTAAAAAATACAATATATATGTACATATACACATTTTAATTAAGTTTGCTCATTATTGAATATAGATCCAGTAATTAAATTTTCATAAATTTTAAGTACAAATAATAAATTAAAATATATACAGAGTAATATTACAATTTTTAAAAATATTTTAATAATTTTATTGCTAATAAACTTCTTTTCATTTTTTTTTTTAAAATCTAGAATCATATTTAAGGTCATACAATATATATTACTGATATATTTTCAAAAAATAGTTAATAAATAAAATTAAAAGCGTGTGGAGCGCTTGAAAGAGAAGCTATAAGGAATGCACAAATGTTAAATGCTTAGAGCTTTTGAGGCGGGTTGCCTCATATTCATAGCAATATTGAGCAGTGCAGAACAGGGAGTTAATGGCGATATGCAAAATACATGCAAATTATTTAGATAGTCCAGCGTTTGGAGATGTCGAAGCAGGCGTCGCGTCTATTGCTAGAGTTATTGTTACCAACAATGAAGTATGCCTCCCTAATTTTCCGTTTGATGTCGTTTTTCTCAATGCAAACTATCTTGGGGTTAGAGGGTTCAAATATATGGCCGGTCTTCTTAGAGTATTCCAAAAATGTTGATAGATTGTCATTATTTTTCTTTGCTCAATTGTAATTCTATCCATGTTGAGTGGTCCTGTTTGTTATGCCAGCTTTGGTCTCACCATAATAAATGGCACGGCATCCAGGTTGAGGGCATGAGATGCTACAAACGCGACATGGGGGGTCTGAGAGGGGTCGGTTTTGTCTTTAGAATTATTGAGAAGCCGACATCTCCAAACGCTAGACTATCTAAATAATTTGCATGTATTTTGCATATCGCCATTATCTCCCTGTTCTGCACTGCTCAGTATTACTATGAATATGAGGCAACCCACTTCAAAAGCGCTAAGCGTTTAATATTTGTGCAGTCGTTATAGCTTCTCTTTAAAAGCGCTACACACGCTTTTAATTTTATTTATTATAATATTAAGAGAGAAGTTTAAAATGTTTAATAATTTAAAAAATAGTTAATTAAAATTTACTAAGTATCAAAACAAAAGACAGTCAGTAATCTTTCTTCTTGTTTTATTCAAGAAGTATAATAGTACTCTTTCTTATTGCATTGCCAAAGGTACACCATATAATACTAAGTTGTCCAAGCACTATACTACTGTTACACAATGCTTTTATTTACCACCCTTTCTCATAGTTTACCGTTTCGATTGCTCCAGCAATCTTCTTCAGAACTTTATATCTCCTAACCTCAACTGAAGTTCTGAAGAAGATTACTGGGGCAATTGAAACTGTAAACTGTAAGAAAGGGTGATAAATAAGAGCATTATGTAACAGTAGTAAAGTGCTTGGACAATTTAGTATTATATGGTTCTTGTTTTTTTAATGGCAATGTTTCACTTGTCTTAAATTATTATGTGACTACTTTTCTAAAACTAAATCAAAGAAATTTTAAAAAAGAAAACTTGCCAACACCTTGTGAAGTACACTAAACTTTACATTAAAACAAAAGTAGGAATTTTTTTTCTTCCAAAGGCCATTTGAGTGTTATAATATGATTCGCTGGCCATACAAAATTATGGAGTTAAAAATTATCTTACTATATTTCATCAAAAATTTAATTAATTTATGGCTAATTAACGCTAGGCATTCTTTTCATCTAACAGGCCAATTTCAACTTTCACTTCTTAAATGAGAGCCATAATTTTGTTGTTATTAATGAGTGTTCCACATTTATTTACAATTTTCATGACATATATTATTAACTTTTATCATATGTTCTGGATAGGTTAATTCTATAGTACCTAGAATGCAGTCTTCTATGAACTCCCATTCAAAAAATGGTTTCGAATTCTCTCACAGAATTTACTGATTTGTTTATACTTTTTATGAAATATAGCAGCTACTTCATGAAGCTCCTTTTCAAGTCTATTTTAATATTTCTTTCTTCTCCGATAATTTTATTGTAGTCAGAATGTTTGCTGAATAGTGTTTCTCGATAATGTGTTCTTTACTAACTGAAATACTTTCCAGATATATTATGCATATTGATTTACTATTTTTTTTATTAAAAAAATATGCATTGGTCCAATTCTTGCCAAATGCGCGATTTTCTTTGCCAATTTTTTATTATTTTACTCCATGTAGCCATTCTAATAATAATAAAAAGTAAATGCAAAATAATACAATGAAATACAATTCTAGTTTTATTTTTACTAGTTATATGTTTGCGAAAATCATTATACAAAAAAAATATTGTCAGCATCATAGATTGAATCAGTAATTTAGAATTTTGCACCTCTGATAGAATGAAATAAATTATTATAACGGTTGGAGAGTAAAAAAGATGTAGTTAAGAAAATGAATATTTTATTTTACTTAAATCTTAATTCAATATTCGTATGTAAATTTGCATTGCACTATGGGTTTGTTTAAATGAAAGTTTTATACAAATCCATTTTATATACATAAAATGTCTTGGGGGGGGGTCTGGATTGAGAGCTTCAAGGGGTCAGACTTGGCCTATGAGCCAGAGATTCTCCACCCCTGTTTTAAATAAAATAAATGATATCAAGAGATTTTAAATGAAAATTAGAAAGGCTGTTAGAAAAAATATCATATGCGTCTCATCACTATAATTTATATGCTGTTGTATTAAAGTTATATAGATAGATGAATAGATGGATGGATGGATAGAGATAGATAGATATTAGATAGATAGACAGATAGATAGATGGATAGATATATAGATAGATAGATGGATAGGTATATAGTTAGATAAGTAAGTAGATAGATAGATATGTAGGTAGGTAGACAGATAGATAGATAGATAGATAGATAGATAGGTAGATAGATAGATAGATAGATAGATAGACAGACAGACAGATAAAGACAGAGATAGATAGGTAGATAGATAGATAGATAGGTAGATAAATATATATATAGATAGATAGATGCACATTTTTCTCATATGTCATAGCATCGGCCGGGACGCAAACCCACAACTGTCTGCAACCAACTACTTGCTTGCAAGGCAGATGTGATGACCTCTCGGCTAACAACGCTTAACAAAGATGCACATTTTTAAAAAATAAATGTAAATAGATTTTTTATATTATCATTTTTCTGGTTCCTTAAAAAATTCGAATGTTCACTATACCACATTTTTAGTTACAGCTGAAGATATGGTTTCATATTTATGATCTGCAAGCAAATTCATGTTATCTTGTAAACTTCTCTTTTAAGCTAATCATACCTTATCCACAAATAGCCATGAACTACCCACTTTTATATAATAAATGTAAAAGCCTATCTGAATAATTTCTAAATTTACCCGTATTTGAAGGTTATAAATAATTGTAAATTATAAGACCTTATTTTTTTTAATTGTTAAGTTACCTTCTTTTGTATATAATTTATTTTCAAATATTTTCACATCATTTCATCTGTTATCTGCTACTTTTTTGCTTCAATATCAAAACACACAACATCTACCACATAAATCTTTTGCCATTTAATTCTTCATTTATTTTATTTTACTTGCAATAGTTAAAGCTAACTTTTTATAAATATAATTATTTTCTTTATTTGCTTTTCCTTATCTATAATGATCTTAAATATGACTATGACGAGCATTATTTTTAGTTTATTGTAATCTATTTTCAAATCTTTCTTCTGATCTGACAATATAATTTATGAATTTTTGACTGCAAAAGGGTTGTAGCTCTAGTTCAAAACTGAAAATGTTTTCTACAAATACAGAAGACGTGAAAAATCACTCATTATTATAAGACATAATATCTTTTATTTTCAATCTTTAACAATGACTAATATTTATAAGAATTGAATCATATGATTTTAAATAAATTGTAATTTTTTTTAAATATTTTTTTTCCATTTTTATTTTAAAGCACATATCTTTTTTTATAATCAATAAAATATAAATATATGGATCGGAATTTCATATTCATACATAGTATTTCTAAAAACTGCCCTTCTTTTGACTAAACAAATGCTAATTTAAAAAAAAAATCTATTCTCCATAAAATTTAAATTAAAACTTTAAAAAGTAATCAACAAGCTAACAATCTATAACATTTTAAATATTCTTTATCATACTTTTTGTGGAACAATAGTATAAAGTAACTTTATTTAAACAGAAAAAATACTAAGGCATTTGAACATATCAATGTTCAAAACAATGGCATCTTGTGGGTGGATTATAGGTAAAACTCCAAATCCAAAAGATATCAATGTTATATGAGTGAATTGTTGGATAGATCATAGATTCATATATTGCAGGCTAAAATAATAGTAGCATTTAAAAAATATGGGTTCTACTCCAAAAAATATTGAAATAAAATTTTATGTTTTATCTTTATAAGCAAATGCTATTCATAATAAGTTTCAACAGATGTTATAAACTAAATCTGCCAATTGAATTTTCAAGACAATCATATTACAGAAATATGAAATTATGTTTAAGAATGTTATAAATATGAGTAATCTATTCTTGGATTCATTGGAAAGAACGAACTGATTATCTGATAATTGATTAAAAGAAAATATGTACTAATTGCTGCTACTTGGATAGGTAATAAGATAAATATGGAACTTCATAAACATAATTGAAATTTAAAGCCAAAGTTTCAATAAATAATTATTAAACTTGAAAATTATTGATGGTTTACAATGGCAAAGAAGTTATTATTTGCAATCACTTAAAGATTTGTTTTCTTTTTTATATATGTTGAAAATAATAAATGAATCTAAGAAACATCACATCTTATTAAGTGATAATAATATGTTGGATATATGTGGAAACATTTTGATTATCTTTTAAATAATAATATAAGAATTTAGATGATTGCTTCTATAGAGTCTTAAATTTGGAAAGAAATGTGCAACTTCATCAGATAAAAACAGTCCTGTATAGTCAAGAAAATTGAAAGAGTGCAAGTTTTTATGAAGTTATTAGAAAAAATTGAAAATAAGATGATAATGTATGAATTGCCAAACTATTTATATTTTTTTTAAAACTATGAACCCATAAAATGTTTAACTTTTCAACAATTAAAAAAGTGGGAAAGTTAGCAATAATTATCACGGAATATCATATTATCTATGCTGCTATATCAAATGCTTTTTAATTATGTAAACACAATAAATCTCTAATAATCATTCACTTATAATTTATCGGACTCCATTCACCCATAATCAAAAGCAACTTTTCAGAAATTGTTTATCTATGAATGGAAGCAGCTTATCTGATTTTATGAGTGAATAATTAATTATCAGAGAAAAAGCTATGGAGATATGTTTTTTGTAGCCAGGCAAGTTTTAAAAAAGCGTAGGGAATAAAAACGTGATTAATATATCGTTTTTATTTATATTATTCAACTGCTACATGATGGCAGAAAAATTCATTGAGATTAAAAGAGATGTGTATTAGTTCTGTGTGACTTTGTATTCTATAATTTTTAGAACAGTTTAAACATGATTACATGATATAAAGAATATTTGGAGTATGTTAGTGATTGTGTTATTTTTACCATCTTGAAAAATGATTTATAAAATAAAGTCTTAATGTTTTCTATGAAATCTATTTTTCAAGATGGTAAAAATAACACAATCACTAACATACTCCAAATATTCTTTATATCATAAATGTTTTCTATGAAATCTACTGAGAATTCTTTTTAAGAATTAACGTTAAAAAATTGAGATAATTTGTCTATTTATGAGGAAACAAAATTCTGAAATTTTTGCTATACATATTTAAAATCTTAATAATTTAAAACAGTTTAAGTAAAAAGTACTTATTAGATAAAAAGATCTACTTTGACTCTTGACACTAATATCTATGTTTAACAAAGGGAAAGATTTTTCTTCACAGTGATATAACAATTCCAAAAAAATAGTTATATATAGAACCATTATTCTATCAAATTTATTGCGTGGAAATCCATTTTTGCAATATAAAGTCACTGAAAAAATGTGAACTCAGTATTATTTTGAAAGTGATGTGACATGACCATAAAATCAATTATTATAATTTTCAGCTTCTGGATTTGATGATATTGAAACTGCAGTTATAGAATATACACACTAACAGTTGAGGAATAAATATATGAATATGATTTACATAAAAATTGTGGTCCAATTTATGTTATAGAAAATTAAATCAAAAATAGTCCGAAGAGAGACAATATCAATTGCTTTCAATGGAATTGTATGGCTGTTAATTGCAGAACCATATTTAGACAAGGTGTTGAAGTGTTCAAGAATGAAACCTTTGCTACAGATGAAGTTAAATAATGGCATTTCAAGATGTCAAGTAAACAAACACATGGCTATCATATGATATATGCAGATGTATTTGTTTTCATGGATTGTTTGTACAGTCATTACAAAATTCTTTTTTTTTTTTAAATTAAAATGAATATATTATTTTACAAGCAGTTGTTAATAATGAATGAAAATGCACTATTTTATTTACTAAGAATATTCTAAAAATTTATTTAATCAGAAGTGATATTCTTTATGTGAAAAGAATATGGTGAAAAATTTCCCTTTTCTCATATTTATAATTATATATTTTACCCAGCAAGCCAAGCATCTGAGATTTTATCTATAGTTACTAAAATCTTTGTTAATTTAGCAAATGTTACTTGTATATCTCGTTTTTATTAGTAACTCTATTTTTATCGAAAAAAATTTAGAACCAAAATATGAAGATTTTTGATAGCTGCTTGTGCATTTTTTTAATTGCAATTCTTGTAGAGTCAGCTCTTAAACCTTATTGCTCAATTTGGCCGATTCCATTTCAGAAAACAAATCTTTCAAATATTTTCATTTTAATAATGTAAAAGGTTAAAACCTTCAACAGATACGCTTTAAAAATGCTTATATGACAGCCAATCAGATGTAATAATGACTGCATATGGAACTCTTAATTCTAAAACACAAATCATTTTAGTATAGTATAATTTAAAAAAAAATATATTTTTTTTTAAACAAACGAAAAAGAAAAAAAAGCCAGCTACTGAATTTGCTGCTTCTATAAGATAACTCACTACAAAAAAGTAATGATATGATGTGTTGCATATGAAGTTATAAAATGTTCAAATACCAATATATATATATATGTATTTTCCAATATACTTCTTTTGTGCTGAACCAGTATTCGTCAGTATGAAATAAGTACATTGGAGATTTATCTTTTTTCATATGTGTAGTCATGTATATTGGTTATATAAGATGGATTGGATGATTAAAGGGAACATGAAAGGTAACTCAATACCCTCTAATTACATCTAGCTTAAAAGTATATATATATATATAATATACTTGTTTTTAACTACACAGTATATGATAACAAATTGGCCTTTTGAGGAATTTCATAAAAAATATGCAAATAGAAATGTATGATAATCATACAAACTTTGCAGTGTTTAATAAGTTAATATAAAAAGGTAAATATAATACAATAAGACTCAAGAGCACTCGGCTAGCCTTCAACAGGTTACTTCCAGAATCATAGTGCTAATACTAATCCATCATTAAATATATATATATGTTGTGATGAAGATCTATATGCAAATAAAGCACCATATGTAAATTAGATGTTCCATTTTTTTGACATTGAGATGCAGGAATCTTTTTTATTAATGGAATGAGGATCCTTAGCAATAGCCTACATTTCTTTATATTTTCTTTTCCTATCATTCCCTCTCTGTGCATAATGTAACATTAGATGGGGAAAAGATATGTCCAGTAGCCTGCTCATAATCAAAAAAGATCGATTTATATTCATGATTTGACTTCACTTTACTATATAAATATGAGTGCTGGATAACTCTCATTGATCTTTTAGTGTTAGATTTCCTGTAATACAAGCTGGGATAGGGCATGAAATTTTATATACAATCTGGGGGGCATATTCAAACATAATTTTGTCCTTTATGTTGTTTAAAAGATTGTTGAAAGAGGGGAGCAATCTGAATCTAACTCTAAAAGTGTCTGCATAGATCTTTCAAAGGCTCATCATATGAGGGCTGTGTGGTAGGCTTATCCATGGTGTGATTGGGTTAATATTGTCAGCTACATTGTTGGTATTATCATAAATTTTTTTAACTGTTTTAATTAGTTATTATAGCTATATCCAATATTTGTTAAATCCTTAATATATGAATTAATATTAATTTTTCCATCAGCCTCATATTTACATAACATCTTCCTTCTGTGTAAAAAACCTTTCAGGTCTGACTATTTATGTTCTAATGGAGCATTAGACTTGGGGTAGATAACATCTCTCATCTTGATTGGTTTCATATTTATTTCATAATCAAGCTCATCTGTTTATTTGGATGTATATATCTAGAAAATGTATACCTTAGTTATTATCTTCATTTTCAACAATCCACTTCAGAGGTGATACTTTATTCAGATCTAGACATACATTGTTAGGTAGAACTTCTGCGGCACATATGAATACATTGTCTAAATATCTTATACAAATGTCATTATTTGCAGGGAGCAAATATTTTAGCAAAATGTTTTCAAATTTTGAAGCAATGCCACTCAGTAGGAATCCCATGGACATTTATAAAAGTTTTCATTGGCAATAGCTAAAATTTAATTGTTTAACCAATTAAAAACTTCAATTATTAATTCTTTTTTGTACTGATTATAATTACTTTTCTGCAAAAGGTTCTGTATGATGCCAATAGAAAGGTCACAAGGCACTGATCCATAAAGCTTCTTGACAACTAATAATGCTGACATGTGGTTTTTATTAACTTTAATGTTTTTAATTCTTTCTATGCACTTCAATAATGACTTAATGGCATAGAAGCCAAATCCAAAATTTTCATTTAACCTAGTGGCTCTCAACCTTCCTAATGCTGCAACCCTTTAATACAGTTCCTTATGTTGTGATAACCCCAATCTTAAAATTATTTTTGTTGTTACTTCATAACTGTGTTTTCAATGGTCTTAGATAACCCCTGTAGAAGGGTTGTTCGACTCTTAAAGGGGTCATGACCACAGGTTGAGAACCGCTGATTTAATCAGTCAGCAATTTTCTTAGTTGGGCTTAAAATAATACACATCAGTGAAATCAATCATCAATCTCAGTGGCTGATCTTCTAAATGTAACAATATTCGTGAATATATGAGGCAGAATTGCTGGGCTATTGCTAGGATCCTCATTCCATTAATAAAAAAGATTCCTGCATAACATTGTCAAAAAAATGGAACATCTAATTTATGTACTGCATTTCATTTGCATATTGATCTTCCCCACAATATGTATATATTTTTAACAATGCTTTTAAGTCGTGTTGTATTATATTTACCTCTTCATATTAATTTGAACAGTACAAATTTTGTATGATTACATATTTTATGAAAAGTATATAATTTTCGAGATTTACATAAATGTATAATAAATAAATTAAAATATTTGCATGTACCAACAGTGTTCATATAATTTAGTTTTGGATATTAAAACTGATTTTACATCTCACACCCCCATTCTTAATTTATCATTGGTATAATCAAAAAGATTAAAATAATGTTCAATAGCTTTTAAAAAAAGATCAGATTATTAATACAGAAAGAAACATAATGAATGAAATTAAACTCCATTGGAGGGCTTTTGGTAGAAATAATATTAATATTAAAAAAGAAAACATGTCTATGTTTTCAAAAATGAAATTTTTTTTAATAAATATGTTCTATCAATACCTTATTTATATACTTGAAAGATGTATACTTAAGAGCAGTAAATTATTTCAGATAATGCAGTAAAATATAAGGAGATCTGTATTAAGACTTACAAGTAGGGATCAAAAGCAAATTACGTGCATAAGAAAACAAACAGGTATCAATAACACTGTTGAAAGAATTAAAACATGAAATAGACATGTCGCTAGAATAGATAACAATAGATAAGTCTTAAACTGAATTCAGTAAATCATACAAGTTTTAAGAAAAAACATAAGTAAGATGGGTGGATGAAAAAAGACAGTTTTTTTGAATAATGTGAAAAAGAGAATCTACGGATTAATGAAATTGGATTCAACTTGGGAGAAACATTCATCTTAAAATAGTTTAAAGTGATGATAATTGTAACAATATATGTAATTAATCAACCAGCAATAAGTATCATATGATAAAAGGAAAGATTCCTTTGATACAACCTTTTTTGTTCATCTGGTTTATTTTATGATTTTTCAAACTATTATCTGTATTTGACATGATTAACTGGTGTAATCGATTAAGACTTTGTACAATATACTCCCAGTTGTCACTAACTATAATAAGGAACAATTTGTTTTAGTTAAAATGTGTGATAATGTAGAGCATTTCAAAAATGTTTTTGGATGATTTTTCTCTGTGAGGTCTATATAAAGATCTCTTACATAAACCAAACATAGTTGACTATTTGCTCATGTTCTGAATCAAATGGAAAGTAGTTGCCCTATCTTGTGAAAGTGATTTGGATTTTAATTTTTAGAGACTTAGCCAACAATCTTTCAAAATATTATTCTATCTTTAAGTATTACTGTTTATTAGTTTAATTAAAAAGTTAATATGTTAACTATTACTGAGCTGTAGAATATCTAAACAATTAGCTTATTTCTGACTCTTTTTAGAGTCATCCAGAACAATGTTCAGAGCTTTGAATGAGTTAAAACAGAAATAAATATCCCCTGACTTTGATCACAACTTTATCTAAGGATCTGAATATTATTGTTTCAGTAACTCTGATATATTTTAAAATCAATCAGGTATCATTGCCATGCAAAAAGGTAAACAAATTGGCAAAATATTATCTGGGGCAAAAATTATAATTCTTTTAAATTAAAAGTGTTGTAAAGGTGTTTATATGTGCCCATGTGACATGACAGTAAAATTGGTTATTTATGCAATCATATTTCCACTATCTACATGCACAACAATTCTTTTTTTTTCTAGCTTTTTATTCTCTGTCTTTATATTTCTAATTCTTTTTCATCTTCAAGGGTTACTCATTTATGAGAAACTGTTACCAATGATATATATATACGCAGAAATGAACAATCCATTATTCATTTCAATAAAAAAAAAATTTTCTAAGTAAAATGCTATGCAGGAATTAAAATAAGTGTGCAGAAACAGAAGCAATTTTCCTTCTTATAAAATCATTTTTTTTTCTTTTGATCAGAAGAAAATATTACTTCATTCAAATCCCAGGATTTTCACTATGCTTTGTGAATAAAAAGGTAGGATATTGCTAACAGTTAGCTAGATCTAATCTGGTACACATTTGAATAACTCTGGCTGAAATGAATAGATTTATTTAAATGACAGCTAAAAATTACAAGACTATATTATCACCATAAATGGACTTTTAATATTTGTCAGAAAAAAGTAAATTACAATTATTTTGTTTTCATGAGTCTTATATTAAAAAACTAATTTGTATTTTATTTAACTAATTTGAATTTGTAAATAATGCTTATTACCCAGATATTATTTTAAAAGAAACTGTCAATTTAAAAAAGAAGAAAGAAATGAATTTGTAATAACTTCTCTTATTAAAATTATTATTTTGATTTAAAAAGAATAATTATTATATATCATATATGTATGCTAAGCTTATGAATTTTATATAAAGTTATTAATAAGAAAAAAGGGTAAAGAAATAATGATAATCATATAAATACAATGCATGCATATAAACCGCATGTCTCAAATAACTGTAGTTAATGTTGTAATTATTTCCATTAGTCTCATTTGTTCATAGTTAAACTTATATTCAATTACTTAAAATTGAATTTTATGTAGATGGATTTATATATGCATGATTGCTAGTTCAATGTTTAATGGTTTACACATGTTCATATCTATATGGGAGAATACATTCCTATCAGTTTAATGAGTTAGGGATCGATCTCAGAACAATCATCCCTGTATAAATTATAGATGTATCAAATTAGGTTTATGACCAAAAGTTCACTCCTTATAATTATTGTGTGGAAAATGCATTCAGTTAGGATTAGGACCAAAAGAAATCTCTTTACAGTTATTATTATGTAAGCAGTTATGTTTAGAATTAGGATCTAAGAAAGACCATTCCTTATGATTATTGTGATAAAGATACCATTGATATTTATCTCATATAGAGCATATGTATGTGTAAGTACTAGGAGACATGCAAATCAAAGAAATATTTGTATTCATGGATTAATACTTTCAGAGATTTAAATTTAAGTTTATTGAAGTCAGTGTTAAAGATACAGGGGATATTATATTATTTATGAATATATTAATACTATGATGTATACAGATTAAAAGACTGTTTAAGAAATAAATTGCATATCAATTAATGATTACACTTGTAAATAAATTATTTTTACATGATTTGTTACTCTGCTTAGGTAAGACTCTGATCTACTGTCATTTATCAGGAGTAACATGTAACTATTTGTAAATTTTAACATTTGTAAATTTTTGTTCACCTGGGGTGTGGGTGTGAATGTATCTTTTGTAAACACCCATTTGCCAGAGTTAGGTGAATGATATGTCTGACCAGACAATATTTTTTTCTCTATATTGTAATTATATTGTAAAAACAAAACAAAACAAGAAACAACAAAGCATGTTGTGCTGTGAAAAAAACATGCAAGTGTATGTGGTTTTTCAGGGGATGATCTAGCATTGTTAGTGGTGCATCCAGTTATAATTATATGGTACATAATAAGTTTATTGTATTTAAGAATTTTGAGGATTACAAATGGAGAATGAAAATAAAAATGATGGAGAGCAGCATGAAATAATGGAAGCAAATACTTCTGAAACTAGCTATGAAGAAGATAGTTTTGAAACTTTTGATATGGATAATGTCCATCCAGATAGTGATTCATGTAATTAAATAAAGCATAAAAACATTAATAAAAAATTAAAAATGCCCAAGAATACTGCAGCAACATCACAATTAGACATGGTGCAGATGATTAATATATTATTTAAACAGTTGGAAATTAAAATGGAGCAAATAAATCAAACTATGGAAAACAATCAAAAAGATAGTCAAAAACAAATGGCGCACAATCAAAAGCAAATAAACCAAATTATGGAAGATAATCAAAAATGTATGAAATATAACCAAAAGCAGATGGAATTAAGGTTGACTATAACCAAAAACAAATGGCAATGAGATTGTTGAAGCAAATAAACTAAACTATAGAAGATAATCAAAAATGGATGGAATATATTCAAAAACAAATGAAATTGAAACTAGAAATATTAGACCACAAACATGAGGGAAATCAGCATAAGATAAATTAACAAACTGAGCAAGTACAAATTCAAAAAGAAACAATGGATCAAATCATGAACAATGAACAGGCTCAATTGCTTTTAAAATCAGAGAATAAACCAAAAATATATGATCTTTTAATTGAAACAGAATCAAAACTATTGAAAGAAAATGCACAAAATGAGCATAAACATATTCAAGTAAAAGAACAAATAGCAGAAGTTGAACCTGTTGAACTAAAACTGCTGAAAAAAATTTAAAAAAAGCATGAACTGTTAAAATGAAATACCCAAATACTTGAATATATGCTCAAAGGCTTAAAAGAATGTGATGTACTATATCAAGTGCCACCTATAATCTCACAGCTAGATAAACTAATAAAAATAGAGCAAAATTTACTTTATTCCAAAAATGAAATGGAATCACTATTGTCATAAAAACTAAATGAAGACTTACCTCTCATGCTGATTAATTTATTGGATAAAGAAATTCAACAGCATCAATCTAACATTAAATCTATACATTATTCAGATGTTATGCACAACAAGAATATTATTGAACTTTACTTACAATTGGGAAGAAATAAAACAATTTTCTCCCATATCGATTGCTTTTCCATAGTTCCCATGAAAGAAAAAAAACCCCAGATAGACTTTATTATCAAACTACACCTGAACAATCATATTTTATTGACCAATGGCTGAATAAACAGCTTGTAAAATGTCCAATGGATTTTAAGAGAACTTTTAATAAGTACAATTAATTTTTTGTTGTTGTTTTATTTTTAAGTTCAAGAATTTGAAACAAACAGTCCATTATTCATTTCAATAAAAAAAAACATTTTTTTCCCCTTCTAAGCAAAATGATATGCAAATTTGTTTTAAAAAAAGGAACTGAAATAAGTGTGCAAAAATGGAATTAACTTTTCATTTTATAAAATCTATTTTTATCCTCTTGATTAGATTGAGATATTACTTCATTCAAATCCCAGGATTTTCACTATGCTTTATGAATAAAAAGAAAAGACACTACTAACTGTTAGCTAAATCTAACCTGGAACATACTTTGAATAACTTCAGATAAAATGAAAAATTAGTGCTTATTTTGATGGCAGCTAGAATTTACAAGACTATATTATCACCATAAATGGACTTGTAATATTTGTCAAAAAAAAAAAAAAAAAGACAATTATTTTGTTTGGATGAGTCTTATAATTAAAATCTGATTTGTACTTTATTTTAATTAATCAGAATTTGTAAATAATACTCATTACCTAGATATTATTTTGAAAGAAACTGTCAGTTTAAAAAAAGAAAAAGAAAAGAATTTGTAATAACTTTTCTTTAATTGTTAAAATTAATTTATTTTTTTAAAAAATAATTATTATATATCACATATGTATGTTAAGCTTATGAATTTTATATGTTATTAATAAGAGGAAAAGGTAAAGAAATAATGATAACCATGTAAATGCAATGCACACATATAAATTGCCCAAGTCTCTTAGTTAATGATATAATTATTTCCATTATTCTCATTTGTTCATAGTTAAACTTATATTTGATTACTGAAAATTGAATTTTATGTAGATGGATTTATATATATGCAGTTATTTGTTCAATATTTGATAATTTACATATGTTCACATCCATATTGAAGAATAAATTCCTATAATTTTAATGCATTAGGAGTTGATCTCAGAATGAGTCATCCCTGTGTAAATTGTAGTCACATTAAATTAGGTTTAGGACCAAAAGGCCATTTTTTATAGTTATTACTATGTAAGTGGTTATGTTTAGGATTAGGATCTAAAGACTATTCCTTATAATTCTTTGTGATAAAGATAGCATTGCTGTCTAATCCATATAGAGCATATGTATGTGTAAATACTAGGAGATATGCAAGTTAAAGAAATGTTTGTATTAATGGATTTATACATGCATTGAATTATATTTAAGTTTATTTAAGTCAGGGTTAAAGGTGCAGCAAATGTGTTATATTATCTATCAATACATTAATACTATGATGTATTAAAGGACTTTGTTAAAGAAATAAAATGCATATCAATTAATGATTATACTTTGTAAATAAATTACTGTTATATGATTTTTTAATTTTATTAAAAAAATAAATTGTATATCAATTAATAAGTACATTTATAAATAAATTATTATTATATAATTTGTTACTTTATGTAAGATTGCATATTCTACCATCATTCATCTGGAGTAATTTGTTCTCCACAATTTAGCCTGGCATTACAGATGGGCCTGTGTAATGGTTACATTATTATATTGAATAAAATATTGTTTCAAATATACATGTCTTAGTTTATTTCCTGATGCCTGAAGTTATGTGCCATCTAAGTAATTTATGTAAATAAATACAAAAATGTAAAATGTTGAAATATACTTAGTCTTACCATTATAATGTGTATATATATTTTTTTTTTTTTTTTTTTTTTTTTTTTTTTTCTTTTCCTTTGTTTTTTTTTTTCCCCTTTTTCCCCCCATGGATGATAAACACATTCATATAATGTTGTACATAGAAAATTTATATATATAATGTTTCGCGAATTAACATTACTAATTATATATTTATTGATTTTAGGTAAATTCAATGGTTTATATTTGATAAAAATTTATAATAATTTATCTGGTTTATTTTAAAGAAAGTTATAAAATTGTAAGTAATTTCAATAGAGTATTAGATAATTATTGTTGTCACTAATGATTTAATGTTATTTAAATAATTAATTAGGTTTGCTTTTTTTTATAAAGAATGCAATATTCTATTGTTGGCATTTATTATATATATATTTATTATTATAAACTCATTGCAAATGAGTGTTAAGAAAAGGTAAAATTTAAAATTTGAATCGGCAAATTTAATAACACAAATTATTCTTTCCACTAATGCTTTCGTTTAGGTCAAGCTTAGATAGAACGAATTCAATACTTTGGGTAAGTTTATTTTAATTTGAAAATCAGTTAAAGGTTATAAAAACTTACTAGGAGCCCTTGATTATTTCATATAGAGTGAAGAAAAACGAAAAATAATTATGGAGTTGTTATGTGGTCATTTGTTGTAAGAAAGAAAGTTGATAAATATACAATAATTGCAGAATAGGAATAGGTCTAAATTTATACTGTCAGGTAATCATTGTGCCTATAGAAATATACTACTTCCTCTAATGTAGTGAAAATTGTATGATACTATCAGTATTACTATAAAAATGTGAAAGTTTGTTTGTGACTTGATAATGCAACAAATATTGCAATCAATCTTGAAGAATCTTGCATTATTATTTTTTCTTTTATAGAATTTTACTACTGTATATAAAAGAACATGATTAAAATTGAAAACACCTCAGTGCACGATGTTAAATCATATCAATATTTAAAACTAAAAAATAATGAAATGGTAGGTCATTTGGAAGATCCTAAGACATTTAAAAACCAGAAGTAGTGAAATTAAACTTTAATCCAGAAATTTGTGGCTTTGAGTTCATATTCTACCATTGAACTTAATTATACAGGACAATCTTTTGACTTAACTTCAATTTATAATAATCTTTTGATCAATATCATTTTGCAGCTTATAAGTTGGTCCATCTTTAACTAGGTAATTGTTGATACGTGCTTTGAAGTGCTTTTAAATTTGTTTTGATTCTAATTTGCTTCATTTACCATGACTTAATGTTACACACAATACATGTTAAATAGTAATAACATTTGTTTGCATGTTAGACTGCATAACTTTATATAGAGCATTCAATAGTTTTGGTAGTAATTAAGATTTTGAACCTTTCAGTATCCTGATAAGTATTGTAGTGTCTTTATTTCTCAAGTTTATATTCAGGTCAATTTCAACAGATGAATTTTATTATAGTATCATTCAATATAAGTAATACACTATGTGCATTTTCTATTCTGGTACTGAAATGTATTTTCAGATTTATGCAATGCTCATTCATAATCCATTCAATGCTCTAACAAAGTGAGATTCATATTCTGTATAATATTGCAACTAATGAAGGAAATGTTCTAAAGTCTATTACAAATAAAAGCTCTTGCAAGTAATAAAATCACATTGTTCATGTGTCATTTATTTTTACCAAGCTTATCTAACAAAATACTCTTTTCCACATATTACATTTGAATTTTTTGAACATTTGTCTTGAGTTACTGTATAGATCTTTGATTCATTCACACATAGTATAAACACAAATGATGACTTTAGACATACTGCTAGCTTCTAGAATGGGAATAAGAAATAGTGGTCTAACTTAAAAACATGAACGATTGAAATGCAACATATACTAATAAAATTTGAGTGCTCTATTTAGTGAATTAATAAGGGACTACTAATGAGTAGGTATTGTAAAAAACATATTGTATCATTATTGTTGTTGTTGTTATTATTATGTTTCAACAATAATTTTATTAAACTTTGTTTACAAAAATTACATAGATTTGATTGCAAGAGTTATATTGGCAATCTTTTTTTTGCTTGGGTTTAAATAGTTCAATATTTAAAGTTATGTCAATCATTTGTAATTTATATTTAAGTATCAAAGTTTTTAAATTATGATTATATCTGCAAAAAAAAGTTCTATCTTCAGGTTGCTAGAGCATAGTTCAATACATAAAAACCATCAACACTAACCATTGATCAATTTTTTGTACTATTTAAAATTAGAGGCTCACTGGTTGTTTGAGAAAGGACCAAGTTGCCACATGTATGTCTGGATGAGCAATTCTGGAATCTCTATTTTAAAGTTGCTTAAGTTTGTTTATAAATATTGATGGATGTCACCTGGTATTCTTTCCTAGAATAAATGTACACTGAGTATACCAAAATGCAAATAATATAAATGTATTAGCTCAGACTGTGGGTGTGGTAGATTTTTGATATGAGCTTGTTATTTGCAGAATTAAGAGTTTTGGTTGCCTATATGTATTTAAAATGTGATCGTGAATTTTGTTATAGGCTTGACATGAGTAGAAAATATGTTGCTATGTTTCTTCAGCTGCATGGCACAGTCCACAGAATGGATCAGTGCATTTGTACAGTCATTCAATATCTGATAAAGTATGAGTTGGGTAAGGCATGCAGGTTAAGTCAGATTAGAAAATCAAATAATTTTGGCTCAAGTGATCATCTTTGGAATTTGTGTAATAGTTGTTTATTGTTGATCACTAACATGGAGGAATTTAGAACTGAAAGAATATTGGGTTATAGCAAAGTGTATATAGGTGCATTTACCAACAGGATATAGAGGTATTTGAATGTGTATACTTTGTACTGATTTAATAAGAGATGTAAGATAACCAGATGTTGGTGGACATTTGTCAGTAGGTGTTATGGGTATTAGACATTGAAGTTTGCTGAAATGACTAAAAATAGAGGGACATAGATTAAATGTTCTCTGAATTTTGAAAGTTTAACAATTATGAAGTCCCAATCCATTTTGAGTAGAAGATTGACTAAGCTGTTTACAAGATCTGGAAACTATATTTCTTGCCCACAGAAGCTTGTTGTAAAGAGGGAAAATGGTAGATGTAAATACTTTTGTGACTTTAATTGTAGGTGTGTAATAATTTATATTTGTTAGAACAAGTATATTGAACAATTGGATTTTGAATAGATGGAAAGGTATGCTTTGAATAAGGTAGTAATTTTTAGTGTGCAATTCTTAAGTTTGTTTTGTGTGTTTTGCCTCATTCTATGTACCCCCAAATAAAATGGGGAAGTTTATTTGGTTTATTGGCATACAGTGACCATGCAGCAGTTTTAAGGTTGCACTTTAGTTTGTGAGGTTATGTGTAGTTCTGAAGTATTTTTTGAAGCATTGGCAGTTGTTTTTATGATCCATCCTATTTGCCAACATTTCCAAAAAAAGCTACAAACACATCTTGCTTTCAAACCAACTCCAGGCTATTTTGAACCTCCAGAAACACCCATTCTGTACTGATCAGTTTAATGATAAGCTGGCAACTATTCATATGTCATCCAGGAATTCATGGAATACCCAATTTTATATTTTCTCTTCTTGATCACTATCGGATATCTCTGTAGTCTTGCTAACTATCTCTCACAGAAAATATATCCAATTAAAGGCTTATATCCCATAGATTTGTTTACATTTATCAAAAAGTCAACATCAATATCTACACTTTCTAATGTTCAGCCTATCTTCACGGGTCCAATAACATAAAAATCTGAGGAAGTAAAGATCAGAAAATCTGAATTGAACTTGGAGAGACATTCATCCTGCAGTGGATTGATAATGGTTGATGATGATAATGATTGACAGACCTAAATTAGGGTTTGAATCTGTTATGAGCCTGATTTTTGTAATGGCAAATTACTTGCTCAAGTTCAATTTATTTAACACAGGGAAGAGAAAGTTTCTCATTTTTATTTATCTGCAACACTGAATCTTAATTCTTTATTCATCATTTTATTCTACATCTAGGGTATCTACATGATATGTATGATAATAGAATATTATCAATACATGCTTGTCATATAAAAATTAATTCCAGTGAGTTTAAATGCTATGGGAAATAACATGCCTATAATATGATTGTGTAGAATATAAAGTCCAGTATGTTGTGGTAATCATTCAATAAACAGTGCCAACAACTTCCAATCATCATCATGTTATTTTTGAAGGTGGCGTCTAGGAAGATAAAGTGGCAGGTTAACTCCAAATAAAGTTATTCAGATGCATCAAAGTATGACCGGGCACATTTTAATATTTAATCCATGAATAGAAGTAATCTCATCATCCATCCTTGAAACACCAATGGATGACAAATACAAGGTTATTTCTTATTAGTTACATAACTCCTCATTACATTACATTTGAGAATTCAATATGAGTATTAATTATTGTACTTATATCAGCAAAACTCTTATTCTGTAATAGCATATTATTAAGTATGTCCGTGTATTTACGAAAATATTGGATATTGTTTTCCACTCTTAGATTAAAACAAATGCAGTACAAAAATTATTGGATAATTTTTTTTTTCTATCACTCTAAACTTAATGACATTCATCATGCTAAATGCAATCCCATTTTTAACATGAAAATAAATAAAATTAAAATAAGAGATCAAACCCTCACACCTCAATATATATATATGCAGCCAGATGGAGTTTAATAATTTTATCTACAACACTGCAACCACTGGTCATTAAAATTAGGATATGATCTTTGCATTAATACCTGATACTTTTCATTAACTATATATTTTCCTCATTTAAAAATTTATTCATAATAAATCATACTAATCCATAAAACCAGTTTAAGTCTAACAACACATTTCATATCCTAATTAATTCACCACTTGTATGATTTTTTGAGTCTGATTTTAATAAGTATATATATATACAGATATGCACTATTAACCCTCTTAATACCAACTAAGATGTAATGTGTGTATATGTAATAAGTACTATATACCTAAACTAATATAAATCATGTAATCTTTACTGATAAATAAGAACTTCTGTATGCTGTTTCATTGATACAATTTGTATTAAACTATCTACAATGAGTCTACAAAACAACATTTGTCCAGGATTTGCTTAACCTTATCTGAACCCGAATCACTTCACACTCTAGTGTTGGTTGCTAATAATAATTTTTTATCTGTCATCAATGAAAAAACACACATAAACGGGTATCCTGAATAATAAAATCATTATAACCCCCTTTACATATACAGTTTTCATCATTTTGTAACATGTTAGTGTCAACTGAATTTTTATTATATTTATTTTTGTCTTTTTCAAATCAAAAATTTATTCCCCCCCCCCTCATTCCCTTGAACTTCTCTATTAATTTTTTGACGATGGTAAATAACTTAATTATTTCATGATGTGACTTTAAGATGTAATATACTGTTAAAGGAAGGACAAACAGTAATGAATTATCTCTTATGATCAATTCTTATCATTTGATTCAAATATCACATGATAAGATCTTGATATAAACTCTCGTTTTTTTTTTCCCAACTCTTTTCAAAAGATTTGGCCATAATTCTCCAGCCTCTATATGTCTAATTCAATTAGTTCTACGCTGCAAATTTAGTTGTCTTTTTTTAATTATCCAGATGTCAATAATTATTTGTTCTTTGTTAGTGGAAATCGATTACAGCATTTGTGAAATACCAAATCCTAGTATCGAATAGTTATGCTATTTCAAATATTAATTTAATTATTACACAATCAAATCTGAATTATTTTCTATAAATAAAGAATTCCATCAAATGTGTTTTTAAAAACTCGGTATTCTACACGTGCAAAAAATTAGAATTTATCACAATAAGAGTGAATTATTATATACATTTCCCTAAATAAAATTTCAGTTAATTTATTAGTTTATAAATTATTTAATATTATGAAAGCTCTTTATCTATTATAAATTTTAATATTTTAGAAGGTAAGTTTTTTTTTAATCCTTATTACAATTATATAACGATTTTACATTCTAGTTTATTATTAATATAAATTTCTCGACGAATTCAAATTCTCATCAATTCCTCGCAATCCTCTAAATTTCATTGTTTCAGAACGAACTAAAATACTGAGTTTATGTATATATATTTTAGGCGCATAAAACAAATTTTTTTGAAATAAAATTACAAAATGAAGATACTTATAAATGGATTGAGAATATTGGTTTTCATGTATATTATTAGAGGAATATAATTTATCTATTAGGATATATTACAGGTTTTATTTTATAGTAAAGATAGTCCGATTGTCTTCTGTCACTTTGGTTAATATGGTATCCTGTCAACTCGAGCGTTCAAGTTATTAGAAGTCTTTCAGTATTAACTGCGACAACGAGATTATCTGTCCAAATACATTGCTTTGCTTTAATTATTCACAATAATTTTGTTTTAAATCTTTTTTTCTATGTTTAAAACTTTTTTATGAGGGTTTTTTCGCCCCTGGATTTAGAATAGTTATATTCATTTATGGTGATGAAAGGTGAATCATGGATGTAGAACCAGTATTCATAAAATTAAAAAAAAGCAGGCTGCTGTGACGTATCGTCCAGCGATAATTATTCGAACATTATTTTTTTAAAGATTAGCAAAAGTTAATTTTAAAAAATATATTCGAATTAAATAAACTGAATGTCGAAAATTGCATTTAATTACTCATTTTTTTTATCCAAAAAATATTTTATTTATATCATACTGGTAATAATTTTTTTAAATTAACTTGAATTAAAAAACTCATTTTTTAAATATAAAGTTTGCTAATCTTTAAAAAAAAAATAACATACCTAAAGTGTTAGAATAATTATCACAGGACGATTATGTCACAGACATTCTAATCCCAAAGTACCGATTTGTTTTTCATTTCATGAAATACAAACTGCTTCGCAAGAGTTGTATCATCTTTGTGCTACCCTTAGGATTTTAATGTTGATATTTGAATGTCACATGATTTCCTGAAAAACCAACTATTTGAATTATTTGTCTTTGCAAAAAAAAAGTAATTTTTAGGATATAAAATTATAAGTAATTGTGATAATGTGATTATTAGATTGGAAAAGCTACTGAAATATTTTGGCATCATATAACATTTTTTGGTAAACTTTTGCAAATTTGTGTGTGTTCTAAATTTGCAAAATCTCTATATTCAGGAAAATTTGTAATTAGGGCATTGTTTATGAGTTTAAAGTCTAAAAAAAAAAAGAAAGAATAATTTGGACATAATGTATAAATATTTCTTAATCTTTTTTTCCACATGAATCTGTAAAAATTCAAATAATTTTTTATGACCTGCCAATATAAAACTACAATTAGTGTTTATAAATAAATAATGTGGTTATAATAAACATTTTTTTTTTTATATACAGCTGTCATAATTTTAACTTATTACTTAAAATTTAATGAAATCTTTGTTGCTGTTATTTATTCAATAACTAAACTATGTTTGCAAATTTGTTAAAGTTAGATGGAAATGTGAATCAATGAACCAGTAAAATTTATTTAGGTTAGAATTTGTCCTGAATCAGTTGTTGAGAAATATTGATTTAGAAAGTCTTAATTATTATCTGATCTATAATTATATAAAGTTGTTTTATAACAATAAATGTAATTTTAATAAAGATGGTGAACATTTTCAAGAAATTAATTCCATTCTCTCTTTTTTTTTATCAGAATATTGAAAATATGGTACTTTGCCTTATGTAATTCAAAATATTTTTATTTGATTTTGGAAGACCATGTTGTGGAGAAGGTTCTTGGGATCACAGATTGCCTTCTAAAATGGTACTAATAATAATGATCTTAAATCCTTTGATAAGGATAGTAGTCATTAAGAAAAAAATCATGATTTAATTTTAATATCAATAGTAAAAACAGAAATTCACTTTATATTACTCCAGAATCATTTATTCTAAGTCTGCAAACCAGTTTTTGATTATACATCTTTATCATTTAGGGATAAGTTTTGTATATTCCCTGCCATCCCAATTATTATTTTGATACCATAAAAGTAGGAAAAATGGTTGATGGGTATATTAGGTGCTAATTCAATGGTGATAACCAAATCTAGTCTGAAGATTTTGGATGTGGCACTAACATCTATTGATTTCTTAATCTTACAATAGATGGTTTTGAAGTAAATTACTGCTTCCAATGTGGAATTGAAATAAGCAGAGAAAGAAACTGGTCAAAAATATCCATACTTAGCATTAAACAAAAGTAATTAAAAACATATTGTTAGTCTAGTGTCAGATCATAACCATGTAGTTTGGGATTAAAACCTTAGGGAATTTTTGAATCTTACATTATTAGCTTCAATGGGGGAAAAAAACATATGTGCAAATGCAGACTCAATATCCCTCATGATAAAAGTGAGGAAACTATTCTGGTAATTTGAATGTGGCAATAAATTCAAAATACCATGAATTACTGCACACAATGCATTACCCTCAATGGTGATAAATAGATTTTAAAAATATGATCTAGTTTTGAAATTTTTGCTGGTATGGAATTCTAGATTTTCCTTTCTTTTTTTTTTTTTGAAAAGATTATAGTCAATTTCAGGATTTATTGTGAGAATTCACATTTCAAACTTTAAAGATTATAGTTTTCTCATATAATTTAGTGAATGGAAAAATGATGGACCTGAGATCTAAAAGTTCTCAGATTGAACACCAATCAATAACTTTTTCATCCAAGCAGTTAACCATCGAATTACTTTTTAAATGTTAAATTTTTTGATTGTTAATGTATCTTTGATTCTTAATAAAGGGGTACAAAACAATTTTAAGATTAATATAAGTGACAGCTTTTATGAAAAAAATTGGAAGAAAAAAGAAAATGTATTCTATTGTCTGTATAATTTGAAATTAATAAATCAGTGTATTTGGAGATTAGTGTAAAGAAGAGAATCTTAAGATTAAATACTAATGGGATATAGATTGTGTCTTTACATCATGGTTTAAAGCTTTTTTATTACTACTAAATACAAATCATCCAAAAGGATGTGATTTAGGCAAATAGTTATGATTCATGAATTTCATAAAGATCTATATTAATGGCATAAAAGTTATAGAGAAAACAATAAGCAATAATAAATATATAATTTAAGAATAGAATTTATATATGGAAAATTCTAGGTGATAATAATACTAACGTTTGTTTGATTATTGTATTAATGCAATCTAAGTTTAGCAACAATATTAAAATGCATAACATATCTGAAGCTAATAGAAATTCAAATCTTAACTTAGGAATGTTAGAATTGAAATTATATTTTCTAAAAATAAAAACACAAACTGAAATAAAATTAGTTATTGTGAATTATTAAAGAAAAATATATATAATTTGTTAAATAACAAAATAAGAATAAATAAAATGTTATAAGACAATTAATGATAAATCAAACTTGGAAATTATTCAAAGAAAACTAAAATAAAAAACTGCAGCATTGACTATAGATTATAAAAAATCCAGAAGAAAGTAATGAATAAAATTGCAGAGAGTAGATAAAAAAAAAACTACTAACATAAATAAAAGTGTATATAAAAAGCTTAATGATGATCCAAGAAATGAAATTGTCAAAGTAGCATTGGAAGAATAATATATATGAATTACAATAATAACAAAAATATATATTTAAAATGTAAAATAGTATAAATAGTGTAATGATCAGATACTGATTTTCTATAATAACTAGTTCCTCCTATGACTGTTAGGTGGATCAATCAGAGTGAAACTACAATAACAAATATTGTATTAAAGCAATTATTCCTCATACTGTTGAACATCACCAAGTTCTACTAGAATCTGGGAGCTGAATTATCCTCATTCAACATTACTACATCAGTTAACAATTGATCTCATTCTTTTCATTTATCAACAGTTACACAATCAAATTAGGCCAAGAAGTTCATGATTCTCTCCTTGATGTAAGATTGAATGAAACAAAATTTTTTTATAAATTTATTTATTCAACATTGTCACTTACAAAAAAAAAATTAATACCAATCATTACATAATAGAATACATAACAATAATAAGTATTAAAATTACTGGGCCCGATTGTATGATATAATATTTATTACATTATTAATGTTGAGAACTTATTGCAGAAATGATTATAGCTGACATATGTATGTTTATAGGTCGAAAGAGCAATGACCATGGAAGCAATTTTTTTCCATTTTTAATATCTAAATCATCATCACTTCTACTGCTATTGTCCATGTTGCATAATTATCGATAGGCACTAAGATGTGAATACTTTACAGAATTAACTAATTAATTAGAATTTCAGGGAGCAATAGCATCCCATAAATAAAAACAAAGAAAACGTTTCATATCTTAAGGAAGCATGTATGACGGGCGATGTTATCTGTATATGGTTAACAAGCTTATGCTTAAAGCTATGGACATAATATTATAACTTATACTTGTATATAGAATTTAAATCCTTGATTCTTATTTTTAAAAAAAAAAATCATAAGAATGAACATAAACCTCGAGTGAATAACTTTTTTTTCCAAATGATGAACAATATAAATGCAAATGCAACTCAATTCTCATCATCATTCTGAAGGCACTGAATAATATCCTATTTCTAAGCCATCCAACACTAGCAAATGTAATAATTTGTCCATAGTTATTCATATTAACTTATTAAAATGATTGAATTGATCTACTTCCAAAAGTATGTATCCAAAATAACTAATGTATTTAGTAATCCACTTTCTTCCACCACACACAAACAGGTTATTAATAGGGCATAATACCCTTACGAAAGTAACATATAACTAATAAGAACCTATTCCAAGGTTTTTTCTTTTATTATGTTTAGGGTAGTTAACAGAACAACTATTCAGTTTTTAAAAAATATATATATTCTTTTTTTCAATATATACTTTTAAAGATCTTGCAACATCTTTTATACATAAAACAACAAAACATAACACAACAAGATCAAAAATAAAATAATTATATCATTTGAAATACATAAGTATCTTTCTTTAAATAAAGAAGTTAAGCTCAAATTGTATACATTCATTTGCTCTCAAGTTTTTGTTCATGTGAAAGTCTGTGTGACATTAAATATATAAAAGAAAATAAGTTTGTTTTTTATTATCTTTCTTTCTTTTCTATATTATGAGAATTGACTTTACTAAATATATTGTTGGTACTGAAGTGATTCTTGCACAAAGTCAGGCATTTATAGATGGAATAGTTAGATGTATCTGGAGAAAATTCAAGTATGGTTAGCACAGAAGATCATCCTACTTCAACACACCAGAGAAATCCTACAGAATTTTGTTTACTCCTTTACGATAAAATAATCATTGGTTAATCTATTATTTAAACCGATTTTTTTGTTTCAAACTGGGTATTAGAGTAATGCTATGTCCATAAACCTTGAAAGCTATTTTGAGTATTAGAACAAACTAAGGCTTTACAATTTATATATAGTTAGAAAAAATACATTTACTATTCATTCTTATGCTTACATAAATAACACAACCCAATATCATCTACTTCTAGACTTATTTTCCCACAAAGATGAAGCTCTGTTAATCTTTTTCAGTATAAAAAAATTGTACTCTTATGTGACTTTATATACACTTTTTTTCGTGATGATCGATTGGTCAGCTTTTCTTATATTTCCTGGATATCAAAATTGTTATAATTGGATTAGTTTATTTCTTTATACATTTTAATTTTTTTTTTCTCAGTGATGAGATGTTTATTCATCAAAAACAAAACAAAAACAGATACAATGAAACAAATGAAATTTCAGGAACAAAATGGTAAGAGGGGATGATACATGTAAAAAGGGAATGGGAAGTGGAGAGGGGAAATGGTGTGTAGTTCAGGCTGGTTAGAAAAGCATGTCTTTGTGATTGAGTCCTATGACAGAGGCTGAGAGGATGGGAGTTGTTATTAAATTATATTTTAATTGATTTTTTTACATATTTTGTATAAAAAGAAATAGTTCAATCTTATATATATTATTTTTAATGTTTTCATGGTGATTAAACCCTGTATAATTTTGTCTTACTTCTAAACATTTCGTCACATCCGCCATTTTCAAGATCAAGTTTTTAATTAAAGAAAAGCATTAGATCTCAATACATTGTTTAAACTAAAAAAATATGTTTATATATATGAGTTATGTTACAAGCAAACTTTTTTTTAATTTAAATATAATTTTAATTAAACATAATAAATGTTTAAACTATACATTTAGTATATTTGAAAGTTGTTTTATTTCCTCATATGGAAATAAATAAAGATTTGTGCTTTCTATTTTATATTATAATTATATCTGTAATAAAAACACATTTTTTAATTTTGAGTAAAAACTATTTGATTATCACGTGTATGATAAACAGTAGTAAAAAACAATTCTCAATATATATATATTTAAATATCTGATGGATAAATAGGTTCAAATTTATATAAGATGTAACCAATATGCTGTTATTTAATAAATGCGTTAATTCCACGAGTTATAAAGTTGGTGAAATTAAATAATTGGTGCGATAGTACGCAGCTAAAGAGAAATTGGAGCTTTAGAGTTAAGTGCCTTCGAAAGCTTGTGCTTTCATATTCATAGCTGGGATAAAACTGTGACGTAGTATATTCTGAAAGCAGAAATTTAAATTTGAGTGAAATTGTTGAATGTTAGTGTTATAACGTCTATTTTTTGAAGAGGGGGAAGGATGAATCCTTTCTGTTAAAAGCTTGGGAGATTTTTTACAGCTTATTGTCTCAATATATGAAATAGTTGCTATGAGTACATGTCTGGTTAATTATTGGTGGTCGAAAAATACTGAACTACACTCTGGCTTGGTAATTGCTTTCTTATAATGGCTAGTGATGCATGAGATTCACCAAAATAATTTGAATTACTCCCAGTGTGGAGGCATTGGATTTTATGAACAGCACAGGGGGTGAGAGCAGGTTCCAGTTTGTCTGAGTTAGAGTTTTGTAAAAATGCCTTTTGAGGCTGTTGCTAAATCCTATGGAAATGAGATCTTTGGTGCATGCTTCTAGGTTGGTTTTCTGGGAGGCTTCATATTTAGATGTTTGATTACAATATAGACAGGATGATAATCATGCAAGCTTGTAAGATAGTGTTATGGTGGATCTAGGGTGTGTGAAGCCATGTATTTAAAGTAGTTTGATATGCATGATGTAGTTAAGGTGAAACAATTTCCTTTGTATTATTAGGTCAAGGTATTTGAGGTGTTGTGTAGAGTCCTCTGGTTAACCATAGTGCAGAATGTACTTGTAAATTGACTTTAATTTCTTAAATAACAGATTCTGGATCTGTAATAAAGATGTTGTCAATGTATCATATATAAATGAGATTTGAATAGTTCTCACAGTATGTGGTAAGATTAGTTTTTTCAAAATAGTTCATGTATAGGGTGGAGGCAACACCATTCAGTGGAAGATCCATAAGCCAACCATTTAACATTTTATAGTACTAGCCATTAAATGTTGCTATTAAATTGTTGCTGAACCAAGAAATAAATGTAATAACAAAGTCTATATGTGGTTGTGGATAAGTCATACTGTTTAGTTCTTTTTTGACGATAGTTTATATATAAATGTTGATGGAGCTGTATAATTCTGTTATGTATAATGAGGCTATTTACTAAAAAGAATCGATTTTGGCAGAATTGATATAGTCAAATGAAGAATCTAATGGTGTAGAGGCAAGATCCCATGTGATTGATGAGCCATTGGTTCGTCATTTTTGTTGCCTCAAAGTAGTGGTAGTCTCCAAAACCCAGCAAGAGTCTTAGAGGATATGTGACTTGTGGATTTTGTTTTCATAAATATGCAGGGATGGGACAGCCATGGAAGAATATATTTTGTAATATTGTTTTTTTGTCAAATGCTTTGGAGCAATGTTTGTGCAGAATTTCATTTATGAATTTATTTTTATTGTGTTTTATGTTAAAAGCTGGAATAGATGTGAACCTTAGGCTGTCCATTTGTTGCTTCATTTTTATAATGAACTCAGACTGGTTAATAAGCACAAATCTGTTGCCTTTATCTTCCTTCATGCAGGTTATCTCACTTTTGGTGAGATATTGACAAGACATATTAATGTTCCATTGAGGTCTGCTATTTTAAGAGAGTTGTAATGCTATTAACTGAAAATTTCATTATCTTCCCTCTCCAAAAAATGGATTTTATAGCATTCAACAATTTCACTCTAAATTTCTACTCCAGCATATATAATCACAATACTCTATCTCAGTTTTGTCCCAGCTATTAATATAAAGTACAAGTTTTTGAAAGTGCTTAATGTATATTAATACATCAACTTTAAAGCTCAAACTTCCCTTTAGAGGCATACTAGTGCACAACTAGCCAATTACTTTAATTAAAGCAAAGTAAAATCATAAACACTATTAAAAATAAAATAACTGTAATGAAAGATAGAAGAAAAGCTAGTTACAGATTAGATAATTGTGGTCAAAAATAGTGGAAAATGAGTTGATAGACTACATTTGAATCAAATGCTTGCCTGTTGTGAAATTATCTAACCTATAACTAGAATCTTTTTTAGCAGAAGCTATAAAAAGAAAGCTAGTAAAACATATTCAGATATAGGTAAAAACATTTAGACGATAACCACAGAGATCATTTTCTATTTTATTTTGGAACATCAGTGCTAAAAAAAAAAGAGTAAACTAGGATGAACTTTTGCACATGTACCATACGTTGAATATCCGATTCATTATATTTTGATAATATACGATTCATTATTATATTTTTGATATTTCTTTCAAGCCTATCATATATTATATCTTTGAGATAGTTGCTTCAAACATTAATAAACTGCTCCATATTTCCTGTGCTTGATTGGAGAAAAGCAGAACATTGACAAGAAAAATGAATGACACTTAAAAAATAAAATCTTTTTTTTGTTACAAATCACCTCCCTGTTGTTATATGGTTATATATACACACACGAGATATTGCTTTTTATTATGTGCTATATTAATATTGATATTAATATTATAGAGTTGAAAATGATATAAGAAAGTATAACTGTGAACTAGCAAGGAAAGCTTAGAAGAAAATAAGTCACAAGAATATAAAACAATATTTTGCTATTGGTAGGAAATTTATATCTGCAATAAAAAAGATGAAATTATTACTAAAAAAAGAGATGACATCATGAAATGGGTAGAAGACTTTTATCAAGAATTATATAATTTATAGGGTATATGAGCACAGACTTTCACACATTCCACCACTCTCGACACTATCCCATAACACTGATACACTTGAACACACATATGTTGAAAAGATAAATAATCACCAATATACATATTTCATGCTAAACCAGCAATCATCAGCCGGTCCAGATTACTATCTCTAAACATATATGCTATAAGTGCTCAGATATATATTAAGATAGCCAAACATCATACTTTAATGGACATGCTTCAATCCATTCCACCCTCCAACTCTTCAACCATCCATCCAATTGAAAATCTGATGATGGAATGCTCAAAGGCCACCCTGAGGCTGAGAAGAAGTACCTCCTATATCTATTACATCTTCTGAATTGCCCAGAATTTTAAATGATGAAGTGAGATATGCAATTAAATGTATGAAGAAAGGAAAGGCTACAGGTAATGATGGAATCATAATTGATATAATAAAAGAAGCAGGTGAAGAAATAGAAATTTTTTTAACAAAGTTATATACCAAATGTCTAAATGATAAAGATGTACCAGATGATTGGAAAAGTGCAGTAATAATATTAATATTTAAAAAAGGTGATAAAGAAGATATTAAAAATTATAGACCTATCAGCCTTTTATCAGTTTTATACAAAAATTTTACCAAGATAATTACAACTCGTCTACAGAGAACATTGGATTTCCACCAACCAAGAGAACAAGCTGGATTTAAAAGTGGTTTTAGTACAGTAGATCATATCCAGGTATTGAGAGAAGTTATAGAAAGGACAAATGAATATGAGTTGTCATTATGTTTTGGATTTGTAGATTATGAAAAGGCATTTGATTCTATACACATTTCTTCAGTGATTAAAGCATTGGATCACCAAGGTATAGATCCAGGATATTGTCATATTTTAAAGAATATTTATAAAATGCAACAGCAACAATTAAATTACATAATGATACTGGGAAAGTCAACATTGAGAAGTGTGTAAGACAAGATGACTCCGTATCTCCAAAACTTTTTACAGCAGTGCTGCAAGAAGTATTTTGTGGATTAAAATGGGAAACTAAAGAAGTGAAAGTAAATGGAGATTATTTAAATCATTTAGATTTTGCAGATGATGTAGTTGTTTTTGCAGATAATGCTTCAGAGCTACAGGAAATGTTTCAGGAGTTATCAGATGAAAGTAGGGCTAAAGATAAATGTTAAAAAGACTAAAGTAATGTTTAATCGATTTGCTCAAAATATGAAAATAAAGATTGATTATGATGAATTAGAAGAAGTTAACAGTTACAAATACCTTGGTCAGATTATTAATACAGATGGAAACACAATGGATGAAATTAGTCATAGAATTAAACTTGGTTGGAGTGCTTTTGGTAGCAATAACTTGATACTAAAAGGAAATATGCCTATGTATTTGAAAAGGAAAGTTTTTAACAAATGTGTTTTGCCAGTTCTTACTTATGGATCTGAGACTTGGACACTTAATAGAGACTTCAGATCACTCAAAGAAGTATGGAGAGATGCATGCTGAAAGTAACAAGAAGAGGTCGAAAATGCAATGTATGAGTAAGAGAACAAACAGGTATTACTGACCTCATTAAAAAAATCAAAAGATTGAAGTGGAGTTGGGCTGGACATATTGATAGAAGAAATGATAATAGATGAACAATTGAAGTCTTAAACGGGATTCCAAGAGATTGTAAAAGACCCAGAAAAAGACTACATGTGAGATGGATGGATGAGATGAGAAAGTGTGCAGGGGTGATGTGGAGAAGAAAAGCTAAAGATTGGAGAAGATGGATTGAACTTGGAGAGACCTTCATGCTGCAGTGGATTGATAATGGTTGATGATGATGATTAATATTGATAATACATTCCATTATAGATGATCCAACATTTATGGCATTATGGTGATCAAAGTATATCAAAATGATATAATTAATCTCATTTGACAATAATATTTGTTAGAATAGTTATAGAAATAGTTTGGGAAAAGATAAATTCAGCTAATAATATATGGACATTAAGTAAAAATAAAAATCATTATGTACAATAATTTTGGAGAAGTGACTGGTTTAATGACTAATAAAAAATAATTGATCCAAGAATTAGCAGCATTTTAAATATAAAAACAATACAATATTACTACATAGTAATTATTGTTACAATTTAAAAATATATTTAGCTAGGAGAGTCAAAGTCAACACCCACTATTTTTATTTTTTTTTTTTACTTTGTTTTTTAATTTAATATAAAAAAAAAATAAATTATAAAAAAAATAAAAACTAAATTTTTAAGGAAAAAAACAAATAAAAAATACAGCTAAAACCCCACCATCACAAACCTCCAAAAAACCTCCAATCAACACAATTATTTGTGATATTGCTAAGTGTAATTTGGTGCATAGTTGAGTGGGCAACATGGGATTCATAACCCAATCTCTAACTTCTGGTACTTGAACTTCTTGCAAATTCCTGAGCAACAAATCCTTCAGACATTTTTTTAAATATAATAATATAAAAAAATAAATACTATAATGTAGCTGCAAATTTGCTATACCTAACTAAATGACTTCAATTGTTATCCAAACAAATGTGAGCAAACAAATAGAAATTCATTAAGTTTCACAAATTTTGATATTCGATCAACTATCTTGTTCTCTGGATGATATATGCAATTGTGTTTAAAAATAAAATTTATAAATTTTACAATAAGCCAGTAATCATTTTTCATCTCAAAGTGTTGGGCATGATTATGTTTATTAATAAAATTTCTTCAGATTATATTGAAAGGACATATATTTTACTCTTCTGTTACTATCCTTTCGAATTTTATATGCAGTATTTTGTGTAATAAAATATTTCCTGAGCATATTGCTAAAAGTTTTACAAAATTACTTGATTTAAAAGTGTCAAAACAATTAGAGTGATTCTAATTTTTTGATAACTAAAACAATATTATGTTTCTAAAAAAGTTACTGGCAGAAAAAAAGGGAAGAATATCTCCTAGAGTTTATTTAATAATAACAAGTCAAATATTTTATTTATTTTAAAAAGAAAAATATGGTATTAGTTTTTATTCTTATGACTTCAATGAATGCATAAATGAACACACTCATTAAAATATATGTAAATGTGTCCCCTCAATTTATTATTAATAACTATCTTTTTTATTTAAATTTTATTAATACTATAATCTTAATTTATATATACACCCTATACATATAAAAACTATCAGTTATATAAATGCATGCCATGAAAAGTATTGTACATTTGCAGATCAATAGATCAACAAAATGCTATCTACATTGGGACAAAATATAGCATAGTTTGGTACCTGAAAGAACCAATTGAAATGAATGATCAAAGTACAATACTATAATGGTCAGTAGTACTCTTAAAAATGACAAAAGAAAGGTTAAAATGAAGAAATTAAGAAAAAAATGAATATATAAGAAAATTTTTAAAAAGAAATAGAGAAAAAATAAATAAAAGTTAATGACTAGTTAATAAAAAATTAAAGGAATATAAACAAAATGACCAAAAGAACTAAAATGAATGTCTATTGTAAAACTAATGTAGAAACTGTTTAAAATAAAAACAGAAATTGCTGAAAAACAAAAAATTATGAACAAATCTAAAATATTAATTAACATTAAAAAATTAAAGCAGGAGAATGTAATCATTAAAGTACTTGCAAACATTGTGGGGATTATATACAAACTTTGTTTAAACACTCTCACTATTAGCTATTTTTTGGCAGTCCCTAACAGCCATTTGAATTATACAAATTCTCTTTCTGCAAGAATTGTATTAGAATAACATGATCGATAAAAACTAAGAAATTAAAACAAAAAGTTTCATCTATTTATTTTAAAAACAAAAACCCCTCTTTTTGGCAATATTCCTGCAAATGGGGAAATTTGCTTATCTGCAATGCAACATTGTGTTTTGAAAGGGAAGTATCTTTTTGGTATTGATGCTTTGTTTTCATTTTGATGTTTTTGACCTTAGGTTTTTTTTAAAAAAGTGTTGCTTGTTGGTGTTAAAAAAATTTACTTTTGGCAAAAATCAATAGATGTAAAGTCATACTTTGCAACTTTTAGTGATAGCAATGACATTCCAATCATGTTCAAATATGTTTGCCAGAAAGTGATTGTGAATAAAATCTTGGGTATTTGTCTGTTTTACAAACAAGTGTATTTGTGATAAATATACAGCTCCGGGCAACTACAATTTCTTTTCGAATTTTGTTAAAATTAAAAAAAAAAGTTAAATGAAATAAAAGTAAAAAATTGTGATAAATTATATTAATAATCTTTATTTCAATTTTTTTACTTATAATGTAGAAATGATGATACGCTCTGAATTTTAAAGTAAAAACGACTTGTGTAGAGAAAATGAGTGCTTTGTGTTATCACTTTCATGTTTTTTTACTTTTCAAATGAAATTTGTTCCTTATTTCATTTTTTATTTGTGCAATAGGATTAAGTAAAATTTGATATCATGCAAAAAATATAACATTCTGACAGAATTTTTCATAGTTTCTTAGATCTGGAACCAATCTCCTTATTTTCCATATATACAATTTATTTTTTTTACACATAACTGTCAGGAATCAATCTATTATATAAAAAGAGAAGTAGATGTATTACCAATATTTAATCTCAAGATTAAAACTTTATATTATATACCAATAAATTTTACTTTATTTATTAGAAAATATAAGTTTACAAATGAAAAACATTCTTTAAAATAAAATTTCAACTTAGCCAATATAGAAAAAAAAATAGTATAGTGAAATATCTAATCAGAGCAATAGTTTTTTTCTTATTGGATAATTGCTTTATTGGCAGTAAAAATAATTAATGAATGAAATACTTTTGAACACCATTTCTGAAATCCAAAAGAATTTTTATTAAGTCACCATAGAGCAATAAAATTGTGTTTTAAAATTGTACTTATAATTATTAAGAAATAATACACACTCCCAAAAAACTACTACTACAATGTTTATAAAAGCATTTCTTTTTTCAGCCAATTGTAATTTTATTTTTGATTGTTTATCTTATTAAATACAAACATTTTAAAATAAAATCTAAATAGTCATAAATATCATTTTAAATAATTTGCAAAAACAATCATAAATATATAAATAAACTAAGGTAAATATACAATTCTTATTTTTGAAGTGAAATAAAATTCTCAAGAACTCTTGGTGTCTGAGAACAAAAAAATATATCAACCAATACCATTATCCTTTCATTGTATTAGATTCTCTATATAATTCTGACATCTTCAGACTTTTTTTGAAACTAAAAATCAATATATACTTTAGTTCCAATTTCTGTTGCTATATAACTGCAAAACTGACAAACAAATGCTTGTATAAGTTGAAGGCAATTGCAGTGTCGACAAATATACTATAAAAATACAATTAATATCAAGACCATAATTTTATATGAAAAGAACATTTTACAATTTGGAAAATATGAAGTGATAATATTAATAACCTGGTATCCAGCTGTATAGATCAATATTATAATTTGTTTATTATACACAGCATAATCACCATTTCTTGTGCTTGCTCATAACTGAATGAGTATGCACTAGATAGGGATTTTATGTGCAAGCCTTCTGGCATCCATTGATTACTCTGGTTTGCACTGAGTGGCACTACTGGAGAGTTTTGCCTCTTTTATTATACATAGGCAAAATTAAGTTTCAAGTTAAAGAAATCATGGCTTATTATCTTTAAAATGAAATATTTTACGGCTTATCATAAACTATGATAATAGAATTGAGTTTGAAGTATTTCTTTTGTTGTGAAGATTCACTTTTTACAAATTAAAATGAATATTCCCATAATAAGCTGTAATTATTATCCATATCTAGAAACATCCTGAATAAATGTTTGTTGACAAGCAAGACCCTACAGCATGTATAAAGAATACTATATGTACATATAAAATATTACAAAGCTTTAAAAAGCAATCTTGGAAGAATATTGAAAATATTGCTGTCAGTGGTCCCATACATGCAAAAAAAATTTTAACAAGATATATTTAAAATTATTTGAGTTTGTTGGATATAGTATGAGAATATTTTGATGAATATTGATATTTGTTTAATTTGAAGAATTTGTTAGATACCAAATGTTCAATCCCTGGTCACATATTATTAAATATTTTAATATCAGGTGAAGAAGTTACCAGATGATTCATTCTAAGTTATATGATGAAAGAACAGATTTTTTTTTGATACATTTTATAAGATGATAAACAAATTTTGGAACTAGGAAAACATGTCTTATCTTATAATAAATTCTGAAGTCTTTGCAGAAATGATATTTATTTGTGTTACCATTTCAATATGTGAACTTTTTAATAAGACAAAACAGCTATTTTATGATGCTCTATTATTATATAGAAGAAAATCATTAAATTATCATATATGACAGTCAATTAGTTTCATAAAAAAAATAGTATTATTAAAATTTAATAAGAATTTGCACATACTTTCTTGAAGGGGAAAAATAAAACATTTTGGTTTTATGGTACACTAAACATAGTTTTATACCATACCAAATGCACACACCCACATGCTATAAGCAAATTTTCTTAAATATTTTTCTTTAAATAAATTGTAGTTCTGAATTTTGATGAAAGCAAAAACAAATGTTTAATCTATATTGTAACCTTCAACCCAAGGTAACAATCAATATAAAAAGAAGTGCACACTAAACACATAGAACAAATTATTAAACATCTATAATAAAAGGGGTTCTAAATACCATAGCTTATTATTTAATAACTGGTGCGTTGGCTGGCTAGCATATGCAAATTTAGGGGAAGGTCACAAAGTGTACTATGATCTTAAAATACCTCCACCTTACATCTCCTATATATAATATTAATTAGATTATGTTAATTAAACTAATTACTAAAGTTTCTATTAAATAGTTAATAATCACGAATGTATCTAATTATATCAGCTTGACTAAAATGAAATAAAATATTTAACTTTCAAATTAAAATAGATTATGAATGCTAAATTAAAGAAAAATTTACATCTTAGAGTTATACTGAATCAATAAACAGTGGAGATAAACATAAGAACTTAAATCAGAGCCTAGTAAATAACTTAAGAGCTGAAAACAGTATAGTTAAATCTGAAATTATTAATCAGTAAATTAATTCTCTCAGGGTTCAAATGTTTAAACATTGTTATTTTTAAAAATATATTTGGATCAGTGAGAGGGATTTTGCCATTACCAAACATAACAAGCAGAGATAGCTCATAAAACAAAGATGTAATTATTAGAGAACCTTTTCTAATTCCAATATTAACAATAAATAGACTAAATTTCATGAGATTTTCATATATTCTTAATAAAGTCAGTATAATAATCTATGTATTAAATTTTATTTAATGACTATGGACGTGATTAAGATTAGTGAACGGTGTGTCAAATGATTTAGATGAACATGTTATTCCAAAAACAATAGGTTATTAAAATATTATTTAAAATAAGACATGTGCTTAAGGATTAATTATAAAGATTAATTTAGAATATATCTGGGTCTCTTTTTGTGCGAATTTTTTTTTATGTGTTTGAAGTTATGCGATTCATGTTTCTTGTTAATATACTTTTATGCGTTTTTCTTTTATGCGATAAAGAAATTCATATTTCACTTAAAATCGGAATTTCCATGTTTTATATACACACATTAAATTTTATATATTTCAAATGCCTGTTGGAAAAAGGTTTGGCAATAAATTTAGATCCTGTAGAAGATTTAGAAAAAGATAATGAAACAAAAATGGAACCTGTTCGTTTCACAGCAAAAATGATTCGAGAAAGTCTTCAACTTTCTAATCAATTGGAAAATCATTTTTTATTAATGATATGAATTATGAATGAACTCTTAAATTCCGAGAGCTAAATAATTGTATATCTGTGTTATGTATGTTTATATTTTCTTTTATACACATATATCCATGGAGAAACTTTTAGACAGAAAAAAGTTAAAACTATTTAAGAACTTCTAATTTCTACTTAAAAAGAATGTATCTTTAAAATATGTATGTTTATATTTTCTTTAATACACATATATACATGGATAAACTTTTAGACAGAAAAAATTACAAGTAAAAATATTTAAGAACTTTTAATTTCTACTTAAAAAGAATGTAACTTTAGAAGTTCTTAAATATTTTTATTTGTAACTTTTTTCTGTCTAAAAGTTTCTTCATGTACATATGGGTATAAAAGAAAATTTAACCATTAGTCATTATTAACACCCTCATGGAAGTGTGTTATGTATATATAGTTACACACGTGGAAGTGCATTCTCTAACAGCTAGATTTAACAGTCTGGATATTGCGAGCTTCATAAACGATTAGTAAAATCATCATCTCAAAGTTTAATTACATTGTCAACAGAAAACCATTAACACAGCACGAGACTGAAGTTGGCACTAATTGTATTTCCTCGTGTGATGAATCTGATTTCTTACCAGTTCACAAAGGAACCCACATATTGTCAAATAGCGATAATGATTAAAAAATGTAATATTGTTTTGAATAAAATTAAATAGTTAATAAAAAAAGTTTTATCTTTTATCAATTTTTTTCAAATATTTGAAATTTTTTATTAGTCATACTTTATTTCCTTATTTTTTTAATGCAAATTTTAAAATAATTTTACCTTGTTGCTTTCGTTTTATGAGATTTCTGAAAATTAAAAAACGTATTCCACATTTTTCAATATGTCTATTTTTGTGCCATTTTTTTAATGCGGGTTTTCTGTAGAACCTATCTACTGCATAAAAAGAGACCCAGGTGTAGTTGCAATTTTAAATCTTTTTGATTATTATTTAATACAAATCCATTTACTTCTGTTTCTAATCACGACTCAATCCTTTTTTCTTTTCAAAAATATACAGTACATATAGCCATATAATTCTATAATTAAAATCACTTCTTTTCTTTTCAGAAACTTTATTTGATGTATGTATATATCCACTTATTTCCAACGTTTCGACTATCTTTACTCTATAGTCATTTTCAAGGATCTAGAAAAAACATTACATTATAAACAAACTTCACATAATAAAAACAAAAATAATCAAAAACAATATAAAGCATATAAACCCCATAAAATTTAAAAATAAATAAAATACATTAAAATCAATTAAATTAAAAACACAAAACATACACCACACTTACTTGACTCCCTTCTCAAAAAACTTTCCCTTTTTACATTTTTTTTTTTTTATCCAAAAAACCAATTGTTACAATAAAAAACTTATTTCCTTTTTCTTTCTTATATACTTCAAAAATGAATTTATTTCCAAAAATAATTCTTTATTCATGTCTTATCCAATTCTATTTAAAACAGGTTTATATCTTTTTATATATAAACTCTTTTACCATTCTTTCTTTATACAATCTAACCCCCTCCAACATTTTAATCTTAAAATCTGTATGTCCAACTTCCTTACTATGTATATTTACATTAGAATTCCTATCTCTCAAATGCTGTTTCAATCTTGTCTCTAATTTGTTCTTTGTTGTACCAATATATGATACATCTTTATTCCCTTTTTTACAATCCAAACATTCTATTTTATAAATACCATTCATGTTTTCAACATTCCTATTTCTTATCATATTACCTAAATTACATTTCCTTTTATATACTGGTTTCAACAATAAACCACATTCCTTACCATATTTCTTATTCATATCCCTCATTATCTTTTTAATCTTAAAAAAAAGTACTTTTTGACACTTTATACCCACTATACATAAATTTCTTCTTTTTTTCTTCCTTTTTTCTCAATTTTGTCTATATTCTTTTTTCCACATAATTTATTAATAATCTTAATTGGATAATCATTTTTTATTGCCTCATTTTTTATACACTCCATTTCCTCCCTAAATAGCCCCTCCTCTGAACATAGATTAATTCCTCTAACTATTCTATTACTAAACAATATTAATCCTATGTATGTATTCAATATCTGATTCCCAATTACTCAATAATCCATAAAAATTATCTTTTCTAAAAATACTAGTCTCAATCCCTACTCTATAATTTTTTATAACTTTTTTAATTTTAACATCCATATAATTAATTGAATTATTTATTTCTTTTTCCATTGTAAATTTTATGTTTTCCTCAATTGAATTAATATATTTTAAAAAACATTCTGATTTCCTTTCGTTCCCATTGAATACCAAAAAATAATCATCAGTATAAAGGTCTGAGTATGGGAAACTGTTTAAGTGGCTTACTGGCATCATTATATATGGATTTTTTTGAAAAAAGATATTTTGGTGATACTAGATACAAACCTATATTTTATGTGAGATATATTGACGATTATTTTTTGGTTATTTAGGGAGGAAATGGGGTGTATAAAAAATGAGGCAATAAAAAATGATTATCCAATTAAGATTATTAATAAATTGTGTGGAAAAAAGAATATAGACAAAATTGAGAAAAAAGAAATAAAAAAAGAAGAAATTTATGTATAGTGGGTATAAAGTGTCAAAAAGTACTTTTTTTAAGATTAAAAAGATAATGAGGGATTTGAATAAAAAATATGGTAAGGAATGTGGTTTATTGTTGAAACCAGTATATAAAAGGAAATGTAATTTAGGTAATATAAGAAATAGGAATGTTGAAAACATGAATGGTATTTATAAAATAGAATGTTTGGATTGTAAAAAAAGAGAATAAAGATGTATCATATATTGGTACAACAAAGAACAAATTAGAGACAAGATTGCAACAGCATTTGAGAGATAGGAATTCTAATGTAAATATACATAGTAAGGAAGTTGGACATACAGATTTTAAGATTAAAATGTTGGAGGGGGTTAGATTGTATAAAGAATGGTAAAAGAGAGTTTATATATAAAAAGATATAAACCTGTTTTAAATAGAATTGGATAAGACATGAATAAAGAATTATTTTTGGAAATAAATTCATTTTTGAAGTATATAAGAAAGAAAAAGGAAATAAGTTTTTTATTGTAACAATTGGTTTTTTGGATAAAAAAAAAATGTAAAAAGGGAAAGTTTTTTGAGAAGGGAGTCAAGTAAGTGTGGTGTATGTTTTGTGTTTTTAATTTAATTAATTTTAATGTATTTTATTTATTTTTAAATTTTATGGGGTTTATATGCTTTATATTGTTTTTGATTATTTTTGTTTTTATTATGTGAAGTTTGTTTATAATGTAATGTTTTTTCTAGATCCTTAAAAATGACTATAGAGTAAAGATAGTCGAAACGTTGGAAATAAGTGGATATATATATATACATCAAATAAAGTTTTTGAAAAGAAAAAAAGTGATTTTAATTATAGAATTATATGGCTATTATTTAATAATAACAAAATATCAAATGTTTCTATACTTTTAAATTAATAATGACACTAATAAATAGTAATTCTGATATTATTGAAAATTAATCCACCTGACAGACTACATATAGGAAGTCTCAAACACAACTTGGCAGATGGTCTAATACACATCTAGAACAGCCAAATTCTTTATCACCTCCAGGAAATCTGTTGAGGAAGACTACTTATTTTTGTAATATAATTTGGCAACCCACCAATGATATAATAAACTTATTTAATAGATTTCAATTATTGTTTAAAATTTTACATATTTGTCTGCATAAATAGGGCTTGACAAACATTGAGCCCAACCATAAGATTACAACTTTCCCTTACTGGCGAGGGAAAAGTTTAAATTTTCACTTCTATTTTTAAATAACATACAGTAATTATCTAGACAAGAAGAAATATATATATATCCAATAAGAATTTTTTTTTTCAAACCACTCAAAACAATTAATAAAATATTTTGCACTTTCTAGATACTTCTTCTGAAGGACAAGTATTAAGTTATCATAGTATCAATTTATTGATGGGTATGGTATCAAACTGTAGATATTGTACATTATCCCTAGTCTCTTTTATTAGAGTACAGATACCACCAGTACAAGGTTTATCACCTAACGTAACCGGTTTTATCACCTGTCTACACCTACATACCTTTGCAATAGAATAAGGTGAGGATCTCATTTTAGAAGGTAAGTAATCAATTTTACATAGACTCCTATCACTTATAAAATTGATTAATGTATTACCACTCACTGAGTAAACAAAGCACATGCCTACTATGGGATGAGAGGGCCTTATTTGTAAGGTAAGTAATCCATTTAGGCAAACTTCTATCACATGTAAGACTGAACAATATAGTATCAATCATTGAGTGATTAATACACATCAATAAAGAGGTAAGAAGATGATTGCATTTTGGGAGATAGGTAACTCTTCTCACATGGTTTATCGATGCACACAGCCATGAAAAGGTAAGTAATCCATCTCATATGGTCTATCAACATATATATCTATGAATAAATAAGGAGATGGTCACATCTTGAGAGATAAATAACCCATAATACCATCAAAACTTTTCCTACCTTAATTTAGAGATTTTGCTAGTTCTTTGATTCTACTAATTCATCAATCTTATCATCTGACTCTTCTTTATCATTTAAGGATTCCATTACTTCTATTTTATCATCTAAAATTGCCTTATCTTCATCTAGAGATTCTACTAACTCTTCTACAATATTTATTTCATTTCTAAATTCAAGATTTTCTTCATTTCCCTGATATGCGATTAAACTATTCTCAATCTACTTTCTATTTTGAATTGGGTTTGTTGATGGACAACCTCTTCCTCAACACTAATCTTAACCATTTCAATCTCATTCTGCATTTGAGTAAATCTCTTTTGCATCTTCTTTACTAACCTCTAAGTCACTGCAAAGATTATCAATATCTTTCTTAGCCTGTACATTATTACTACAATTCAACTGTTACAAACCTGTTCTTGAGTTCCTCTATGTGTTCCCAAGATTGGCAAATTGTTCTTGCATATCTTCTAACTTCCTTACATTTTATTCTCTAATCTTTTCATATTATTCTCCATTTTATTTTCTAACTTTCTTATATTCTCATTATTTTCTTTCATATTATTCTCTAATCCTTTTATATTTAGCATTATTTGTCAAAACAGCTCATTTATATTCATTGGCTCAGGATTCGTAGTACCTACAGAGCTTCTCTCTTCAGATTTTCCAGTTTCTTGGAACTCTATAGAATAAAAAATCTGAATCACCTGTTGTTGGTGCTTCTGGTGTAGGAACATTTCTCGGGATGGGGCTATGATCTCACTCACTCATTTTGTAATTATTCTTTTAAAATAACTTAACTATAATATAACATTTATTTTAAACCAAACTTAATTAAATTGACTTTACATCTTAACACTATCACTTTCCATCAATCTACAAGTTCACACATAAAAAAATCTATTTAACTACCTGCCAGACTCTATACCCCACCTTGCTCATCTGATTTTCTGTTTATACTATTATGTTTTAAAACATGTTATCGCCTTATGCCAATAACTTTACCATTTAATTTATTGCTATCACGGATATTTCATTAAATAGTATTTAGTTAACAATGCATGTAATTTATTGATAATCACTGATAAAAATTATGTTAGTAAGGATCATTCATATAATTCTAAAATTTAATATCTATTAAATTGAGAACCACCTTTCACAACTTGGTCACACTGATCAAATATTAATAATACTCTCTGATTAACATATGTGGTCAAAATAATAATTATTATTTTACAAATCGGCTCACACATTGATAGGTGCCAAAAATCTCGATTGAAACCTTCTACCCAAGGCAGTAATCAATATAAAAGCACACACTACGCAGAAATAATTAAACATCTATAATAAAAGGGTTCTGAATACCATTGCATATTATATAATAACTGGTGCACATAAAACAATTCACAATACAAAAGACCATATAGTGTCTTATATGAAAATTGCCTGGCTAGCATATGCAAATTTAGGGGAAGGTCACAAAGTGTATTAAGAATCTTACAATACCTTCACCTTATATCTATATCTAATATTAATTACGTTAAACTAATTATTAGAGTCTAAAATAAGATACTAAAAGATTGATTTAATTTATATTTCTATTAAATAGTTAATAATCAAAAATGTATCTAATTAGGTCAGTTTGACTAAAATGAAATAAAATATTTAACTTCCAAATTAAAATAGATTATGAATGCTAAATTAAAGAAAAATTTACATCTTAAAATAATACTGAATCAATAAAACAGTGGAGATAAACATAAGAACTTAAATCAAAACCTAATAAATACCTTAAGAGATGAAAACTAACAATACAGTTAAATCTGAAATTATTAATCAGTAAATTAGTTCTCTCAGGGTTCAAATGCTTAAAAATTGCTATTTTTAAAGATATATTTCGATCAGTGAGAGGGATTTTGTGACTACCAGATATAACAAGCAGAGATAGCTCATAAAACAAAGATGAAATTACTAGAGAACCTTTGCTAATTCCAATATTAACAATAGGTTAAATTTCATGTATTCTTAATAAAGTCAGCATAATCTATGTATTACAATGGTATGTCAAATGATTTAGATAAACATGTTATTCCAAAACCAATAGATCATTAAAATATTATTTAAAATGACATGCTTAAGAATTAATTTAGAATAGTTACAATTTTAAATCTTTTTGATTATTTAATAACAAAATATCAAATGTTTCTATACTTTTAAATTAATGACACTAATAAATTATTTTGATATTATTGAAAATTAATCCATCTGACAGACTGCATATAGGAAGTCTCATACATAACCTGGCAGATGGTCTAATGCACATATAGAACAACACAATTCTTTATCACCTCTAAGAAATGTTTACTTTTGTAATTATACTATATTTAATATGCCTGCTTAGCGCTTTCGAGATTTAGTATTCTAATCTCATATTTATAGCTTTACAAATGAAGACTGTTGTGATTTATTGTACACATATGCAAATGAGCTTGAATTTTTAATTAGTCCATTGTTTGGAGAGAGCAAAGCATGCCTCTCTTCTATTAATGGCAATGAGATAATTTTGCTATGTAAAAAGCTTCTTTGACTTTTCTTTTGGCATCACTCTTCTCTGTGCAAATTATTTGGGCAGAACTAGGTTTGAATACACGGCCTGTAGCTGCTTGGTGGTCCCAGAAGATTGATGTTCCTTCATTTTTGTTTTTAACCCTGTTGTTAAATTCTTGTGTTGTTAGCCAGTCTCACTGTAGTAAGATGACTGGCAGCCTAATTGAAGGCATGCTATTTTATAGACCCCATGAGGGGCTTGATCTTTGGAAATTACTTATTAGTCAGTTAGGGTTAGGTGTTCTGAAGCTAAATTTGAAATCATTAGTCAATTTTTGAGGTTACATTAGGTATAAATGGAATAGTTAAATATTTCATATTGTCTTTAGGCTGTTTGTTACTGAGTTTTCTATAAAATGTTTTTATTCTCTGATGGATAATACTGGGTTTAAAGCCTACGTTGGTCATTTCTTTTATATATTTATAGATGTTTTTCCTATCTGCTGTGTATTTACATAAATGGTGATTTCTGAATAGGAATGCATTCATACTTGCCCATTTACGTGTTGGGAGTATTAGACTTTGGACTTGTGTAAGCTCTTATGTGCTGCGGTTTAATTATCATTTTATAATCTAGGTATGTGTTCTCTCTTTTTATTATCAAGTGGATATTATATTTCTTGATTCTTGTTTTTATCCGTTCTACTGAGGGTTAATCCTGAGATGGCTTGAAATTCATTTTATGTTGATGGAAGGTTTTGCTGCAATAAAAATGTCAACATATCGAGTGTATATGAGAGTTGTTTCTATTGTGAAGTGTTTCGGAAGAATTTGGTTCTCATAATGGTTTATGACAATACGAGCAACAATTCCACTCATTCATAACATACTATTTGTTTCCAAATTTAGCAAATATGTTGTTATCCTGCCACTTCAAAAATTCTATTATAAAATCAATTCGTTTTGTTGGATAATTTTTCTTATTTAATTCATCTTTGATGATGACTATGGAGGTTTTTCTGTTAATTGAGCCATAGAGTTCACACTCATTTTGTGTTCTAAATCTATTTTAGCATTTTTTATTCTTTCCACAAATTCAAATGATTTGACAATGTGGTCTATAAACCATAGGTTGATCATTTTTGCAGTTTGGAAATAGTGGACACCTCCAAAGTCGAGCATAATCCGAATTTTCTTTATGCAGTTTTATGTTGGCAAACATTCTAGGTGGTATAGAAGATGAGGATAGATTCTGAATTATTCAGCCCTAGATAGTGTTTTATCTTTAAGAGTCCTTAATATATTGGATATGAATCTATCTTCGTTGATTTTATTGTTTTCAGTTATGCGTGTTTATTTTTGTAATATAAATTAACAATTATAACAACACACCACTGATATAGTACAATTATTTAATATATTTCAATTATTATTGTTTAAAATTGTATACATTTGATTGCATAAATAGGGCTTGACAAACATCCAGCCCAAACATAGTTACAATATATTTTAAGTTGGATTCTTTCATGGAAATGAATTAAGATTTATTTGTACTTTTAATCTAATTATATACGGGAAAACAGCCCCCCACATATTTTAAGAAAAAAAAATGTAAACAGGAGTAAATTCTTGTAAGAATGTAAAAATAATTCTTAAATGTTTCTTTTTAAAGCAAAAGACAGATCAATAAATAATGACTCATAAGCTATTATTTTATCAGTGCTTGTAATATTGCTACGTGAGATACAAAATCAAAAATTGTAGTGAGAAATAGATTAGAAGTGCATAGATTGGTTCATTTATTATGATAAACATGTATAATTTTCCCATTTTATTATTTTAAAATGTCAACGTTTATAATTAATATTGTGGCTACCTCTATACTTACAAGAATTTGGTGAAAAGTTGCTTAGAATAAATTTCGAGTTGATTTGGAGTAAAACTAAAACTTCCATCACATTTATCACTAGGTAATCATTTTTTGGAGATAATCGACTGAAATGGTACTTTACTCATAATCATAGTTGATAATGGGATTTCAGAATCATTTGAAAAGGCATTGCCCATTTTAACTCTTAAAATATTCCACTTACTAATTCTCCAACTCCACGAGTGAGCTTTAACCATCATTAGTTATATTTCATTGGTCTGCCTTAAATAAATGTGTATATTCCAATTTAATTTCCTATTTTCATTTTACATAAGATTCAATTTAATTAATTCACAATAATTTATTTTCTATCTATAATAGTGTTTATTAGCTACAAGTTTGTTTTTTTATTTTCCACACCTCACTGGTATTTTTCATTGTTCTAATATTTTATGTTTTAACTAAACACACGTATATTTAGTGTATGTATATATAGGAAAAGGATAAGCACGTTTGACTTTAGCTAATTTGAGATTTTTTATTATTCACTAATCCCAAAGGTTTTCTGACTTTTCTAAATGGCCAACATTTACTTTCCAATCTCCAGTTACATTCAAAGGCCATGTGACTTTTTACAAGTGTAAAATTTTCTTACCTTCATTCAATTTCTTTTGACTTATTAATTTAGTTGAATAATCTGCATTCTCATTTGTAAGGATTAAAATTTCTTAGCCTGGTTTATGAATAATTTACACACTATTCAATAATGCATTCTTCTTGACAAGCTACTCTCATTTGTTACCATCATTTCCATTCACATCTAATATTTGTAGAATTCTCAGATAAAAAATTATATCTTATTATTTTTTAAACCTTTTAGCATTTTCAGTTAGACTTAATGTGGATTGAGACTAGTTCATTCGAAAAACAATCTTCCTCATTTTAAAGCATTCTAAATTATTCTTGATTAAAGAAATCTAAAGTTTTTTTTTAAATATACGTAATCTTGATCTTTAAAGTACGCTTCCAAATCTCAAACAGACCTAGTTATCAGATTATAATCCAGGTGGTCAGCAATCTTTTAGTAGTGTCATACTGGACCTATGTTAGTTATTCCGTATGCCAACATGATTATATTAATCTTATATAGTATATAAATTGATCAGGTAAAAATTTAAAGGGGGGAGGGGATACTAAAAGTTTAACGGTAATTTTTTTTTAAATTTAAAAGATAAGAGTTCTGAAGAAGATTGCTGGAATAATCGAAACTGTAAAAGAGTGGTAAATAAAGCATTGTATAACAGTACTAAAGTGCATGGATGATTTAGTATTATATGATCTGGTTATAATGGGCTTCAAAAGTATACTTTTGAAGCCCATTATAACCAATCTTATATTACTGGTCATTCAATATTTTAAAATATACAAAATCATATGTGAAAAGTAATGATTTAGAGTTGCAGGAAATATTGCAAGAGTTATCAGATGAAATGACTAAAGATAAATGTTAAAATGCGTGTTTAATGGATTTTATCAAAAAATATGAAAATAAAAATTACGATAAGTTACAAATACATTTGTCAAATTATTAATACAGATGGAAACATAATGGATGAAATTAATCATGGAATTAAACTTGGTTGGAGTGCCTTTGGTAGAAAGAACTCAATACTAAAAGGAAATATGCCTATGTGTTTGAAAAGAAAGGTTTTTTAATGTTTTACCAGTTCTTACTTATGGATCTAAGACTTGGACGCTTAATAGAAGGGCAATACAGACCACTCAAAGAAGTATAGAGATGCATATTGGGAGTAATGAGATCGAAAATGCAATATATGGCTAAGAGAACAGGCGTTACTGACCTCATTGAAAAAATTAAAAGTGGAGTTGGGCTGGACATATTGCTAGAAGAGATGACAATTGAAATCTTAAACAGGATTCCAAGAGATTGTAAAAGACCCAGAAAGAGATCCCATGCGAGATGGATGAATGAAATAAAGTGTGCAGGGTGATGTGGAGATGCTAGAAATCAGAGATGGATTAAACTTGGAGACCTTCATCCTGCAGTGGATTGATAAAAATGTGAAAAGTGTTTTGTTAATTTTTATTTTTTAACACATTTATGAAAAATTGCTTTTTACAAATTGTTTTTTTCAATACTTGTCCAAGATATTATCTGAAGTAATCCAACAGACATTGATGTATAGAGCGAGGTCCATGTATGCAATGTTCATTTCTTGCAAAAGGGACTTAAATTGCATGTCAATGAAGAATGAGAAACTATGAAATTAACTATCTTAACGAGTGTCCACTGCAGAATTCTCAATATTTGATATCTAATATAATTTTCAAGAAGTTTAACAAATTCCTTTCAGACCATTGCACGGCCGGCATCAGTAGTAACATTAAATATTTTATGTTAATTTTCCGATTTTTAAAATAATTAAAAATGCAGTATGTTATACAGCAAAGAGTCCAATGACACAATTCATCACAAATACAATTGTCACAATATCGTGCAACGATTGCTAGATGCACGTCATTTACATCAGTGTTTTCATTAATAGCAGCACTGAATACAACAGTTTGTTGTAAACTGTTTTTCTACTTGGTATATCTTCAGCCAGGTCAGTTATTAGTCTTTAAATTGATCTCACAGAAATTGGTATTTCTTGATTTTGAGACAGTATCATCTATTTGGTAGATCATTGAATAAGTTTCAGCATTTCTCCATTAAATAGCTCTTATTTTTGGTTCCAATTATTTGACTAAAATAATTTGTTTCTTAAAAGGCAGAAACAGTCCTTTTAATAGCATCACTTTCCTCATCAGTTTTTAAACGTGGTCAGATGTTTAAGGTATGACACACAACACTTTCACAGCATAACATACACACAGAACAATCTTTTGCTGTACAAATCCAAGAGCAAACATTATGCTTCCGTCTTTTAAGACATTTTGGGTATAATACATTAATAATAGGTTTATAAGCATTTATTTTATATAGCGCATGTTTATAAATTGTAATACATTAAAGATCAGCCTGTCAAGCTATTGTACATGCGCTTTTTAAGAGTGTTAATAATAAATGAATACTTTTAGACTCCCAACACAAGATATAGTATTTAGGAAAGAATAAAATGAATCCACTTATTCTATCCAACCCAAATGCTTATATATGGGCAAATCTTAAGTACTGGAAGTGAAAGCGTGAAGATAGACTACCCACTTTAAATTACTGTTTACGATGTCTGAATGAATGACGCAGACAAAATTATCTAGAATTTACTAAACGTCATTCTCAAATGAAACTTAAACATATGTAAATAACCATTTATTTTATATAGCGCATGTTTATAAATTGTAATACATTAAAGATCAGTCTGTCAAGCTATTGTGCATGCGCTTTTTGCAAGTGTTAATAATAAATGAATACTTTGACTCCCAACACAAGATATAATATTTAGAAAAGAATAAAATGAATCCACTTATTCTATCCAACCCAAATGCTTATATATGGGCAAATCTCAAATACTGGAAGTGAAAGCGTGAGGATATAGACCACTCACTTTAAATTACTGTTTACAATAGCTTGACAGGCTGATCTTTAATGTATTACAATTTATAAACATGCGCTATATAAAATAAATGCTTAGTTACATATGTTTGTTTCATTTGAGAATGACGTTTAGTAAATTCTAGATAATTTTGTCTGCGTCATTCATTCAGACATCGTAAACAGTAATTTAAAGTGAGTGGTCTATCCTCATGCTTTCACTTCCAGTACTCAAGATTTGCCATATATAAGCATTTGGGTTGGATAGAATAAATGGATTCATTTTATTCTTTCCTAAATACTATATCTTGTGTTGGGAGTCAAAGTATTCATTTATTATTAACACTCGTAAAAAGCGCATGCACAATAGCTTGACAGGCTGATCTTTAATGTATTACAATAATAGGTTTATTTAAAAGTATCATGGTCCGCACTAAACATTTGGTTTTTCCTTACATGACTTGCATAGACAAAATGTAGGGGGAGACGTGGAGCCTGAATGCATGTGCAGTAATTATAAAATAACAAAGTTTGTTTTAACGGATCTAAACCTGTGCTGAATCATGGTTTCCATTTGACGTGCGAGTTGCATATGAAAAATGTAGGCGATAATGCAAACGTGTGCTGTGAATTAAAATAATTTTTACTATTTCAATTCAATCAGTGCCATTGATCATTATTCCATGTGCTAAGCATAGCACACATGCTATAGGGTGCCAACTCATTATAATCTAAGGAGGTAACAAATGTCACCACTAGTTAAAGCTATATAAAATATCCAAATTTAAGTAGGTAACTATATTTTGAAGCTGACCACATATATTAATTTTATATTTCAAGTTACCATAAAAATTCTAATATTAAATAAATGGTACTACAAAAGGAAATTCTGTAGGTATTTAACTGGCGATTTACTATAATTTAATGTAATTCATTATCATATTAATCAATTAACTTATATACACTGATTTGTCATGTGATATTTCATTGGATTGTTTTAACTGTTAATCTACTATTGGAAAATAATAAACTATGCAAATATTAGCTACTTAAAAGATGAATGTGAAATTATAATAATTACTTAATTTTTATATAAGTCATGTCTATTTTTCATTTTTAGTCAATAATTTTTAATATCTGGATAGTTTATTTTCTAGTGGTAGATTATCCGAATTCATATATATTTGTCTCCCTATTTTACCCCCCATATCATACTTCTAAGTTGTTTATTTTGGAGATAAACGGAATATTTAAAAAGGCTAGTACTTTAAAAAAAATTTTTTTTTCTTGAACAATCTGTTATGAATGTGGATAGTTACACACATATATAAGATGTTACGTTTTATTAAAAAGCAGTCATATAAATATTGCCAATCCAATCTGCTACAATGTAAACATTTTCCATATTTTTCTAGAACAATCTCTTTGCTTTTACAAACTCTCCCTTTTCTTATATGTATTTTCAAATTTTTATAAGTGCATCTTTTATCTTCACACTTCTTATTATGAATGCATTTTGAAAGACCTACTTTGATTTTTTTCAAGACATATACATGTATTTATTAAAAATATATACATAAACTCACCTCACTTCAGAAAACGTATTTTTTGCTCTATTAAAGAGCAAATTCTCTAATATAACTAGGTTTTACCCAATTTTCTTTTATCTCCATTTTGTATTTTGGCAATTCTTAAAATGTTATTTACAATTACTTTAATCAATTTACTCTTTTGCCAGACAGAGTTCATTCACTTTACTTTGTATTTGTTTCCAAATGCTACAGTAATTTATTTTTGCATTGTTTCTCATTTCAGTCTATAGTTTCAAGACATACACATATATTTATCAAAAACATATACATAAACTCACCTCATTTCAGAAAAAGTATTTTTTTCTCTATTAAAAAGCAAAATCTCAAATATAACCAAGTTTTACACCATTTTCTTTGAATATTAGAATTTTGTTTTATCTCCATTTCGTTTTTTGGCAATTCTTAAAATGTTATTTACAATTATTTTAAAATCAATTTACTCTTTTGCCAGACAATTTGTTCACTTTACTTTATATTTGTTTCCAATGCTACACTAATTTATTTTTGCATTATGTGTTTCTCATTTCGGTCTATAGTGCCTCCATTTCCAGCCTTAAAAAATTATATATGTGGATTCTTGTTTCATTTGGATTATTGCAATTTTTGGGGGGAAAAAAAATTGTATCCAATATTTAGTAATATTACTGCTAATTGAACTTTTTCTCTTATAAATTCTAACATAACTTTCTATATTTCTTTTACTTCAGTTCTGCTAGAATATAACTTGAGTAATTTAGTTCTGGACTAAATATAGCTGTGATCTACCAATTTGTGAGTTGGTATAGAAAGGCTCTAAACATTTTCTGTACCATGATATTCTATTTGTTTAAAGATTGTTTTAATTATTAAATCACCCAAATTTATTGTATGGTACAAAGTGTATATGTTTTATTTCCCATTCTTTAGCAAAATCTTCAAATTACATTTTCTTGTGTGAAGTAGTTTTTAATTATGTTGTAACTAGTTCTAATTTTTAAAACTGAATATACACTTATCTGTTTTACATTTTCAGATAGATCTACGTTTTTAAATACTGTACATACTTCTAGCTTTTTTTTTTTTTGAACACACATATAACAAGCAGAGAAGATTTCTCATATATTATAGCAATATGAATGAATCAAATGACAGTATTTATATTGTTTTCTATGAATATTATTTACATTGAGGGAAGTAATTAAATAATTTTTCAAATATTGCTATCAAAAGAAAGACCAAGTTAATATTGGAGATTGAAAAAATTCCTTGCAGATATTAAAAATAATGTTAACTAAATATTAATTAGGACTCTCTTAATTCTGTAAAATATTTGGCATTAAAATTAGTATGTCTAAGTTAAAACTAATAAGTATAAGTGGAGATAATAATTGGAAAACTTTTAGATCAGATATTTAAAATTTGATAATCTGATGATGAAAAATATTGTCATGGAATTGAGAAAAAAATCAGTTGGAATGTTTTGTTTAGACTAAGATTTTATATAAAACAAACAAGAACAATTAGAAAGAAGGTAAAAAGATTATAGGTTTTTGAACTGTGAATTTGGAAAAAAATAAAAAAGTAGCAAGAAATGGCTTTGTAATGCTAAAAAGATTAACTTATTGAGAAAATTATGGAGAAAAATTCGAATGGATATACATAAAAAAAAAAAATTAAATGTATATATCTGCTTCATAAAAAATAAATAGAACAATGAATAGAAAGACTTATGAGATTGATATGTAGGGCTATCTTTTTGAAGATATAGTAAGTTTTATCTCACATACAAAAATTTTAAAAAAATTCAATCTTATTTTTCCATAGAAAGCCGATTTAAAATGAAATAATACAAAAAAAGCCAATATTTTCTAAATAAAAAATTTGCACTTCTAAAAAAAAATTAAATGCTATACTGTAACTCGTTTATTTTTTGAAAGCTAGAGCAGACAACTTTTGAAAATGTATTAATAAAAAATATTCATACATTATAGCCACTTTTTTGGGATCAACATATACATTTTGATTCATGTATAAATTTTCCAAGTCAATATTTCCATACTTGCAAAGACAAAAAACAATTCCTTGAATAATTTCCATATTGAGATAACTTCTTATCAAAGTGTGTAAAAAATATAAAACCAAAAATCTATCATTCAGAAAGAAATTTGTTTTAATAATATATTTATTTGATCTATCCTGGGTGTAGTTCAAGCCAGATAAATCTTGAATTTTTTTTTTAAAATTTTACAATTATAACTTAACCTAGTCAACTATCCAGCTATCACCACTATTGAGAGCAACATCATTCTAGCAGGAACTATACTTTATTTATATTTTTTATTCTTCATTTACTAAAAAAAATTTGTGTTAATAATTACGCTTAAGACAAAAAAAAAAGTAGACAGAGGACAAAGCAAATCATGCTTGACATAGAAAAACAATACTTTTAAAAATTGAATTTAAAATTCTATATAATTAATATTTATTCCAATTTTAATCATTTAAATCAAAGCAGTAAAATCGGAGAATATTAAAAAGGCAAGCATGTTTTATATTTAAGAAAGAATTCATTGAAATATTTGTTAATAAAAATAATCTAAATCAAAGGTTCGGGGGGGGACGGGGACTTTTTCTTGAACAAAAAATATATTAATTTGTTAAATGTTGCAAATATGATAGTGCATTTAAAGTTAGAAAATAGTTAACACGCAAGTGCACTCTCACAAGTATAATATAATACATATATTTAAAAAAAAAAAAAAGTCAATGCCATGGAAAATTAACAATTTATTTCAAAATTGTCTGTGAATCAATTGTCTTAATTATTTAAAAATTTTGCCCTGATTAAACTGTTTGCCTCCAAATTCGCCATCCCAAGCAAGATATTCATTAATCTTTTTTTTAGTATCTTCACTGTCTGGGTCTAGCTTTGTAAAGCTGTAAGATTCGTAATCTACTTGCCAGTCTGGTGATAGCTCAAAGGCCAAATTATGTCCTCGCCAGATCCATATGCCAGAAATTGTGCTATCATTATCTACACCAAAAAGGCACATGCTAGCAAATGCATTTTTCCTTAACTTTTCCAACCTCTGGAACATTCCTATAATCATATTAAAAAAAATATAAATTACTACTTGATTATAAATACTATACAAATATGATAAAAAAATTTAAATCAGGTTTATAATTATTATAAATATCCATCCATACATGGATAATTCAAGCAAGAAGAATATTAAAACATTATATACATTGTATAAACTAATTACAAGGTATGCAAATTACTAAAATTATAAAGTTAGTAATAAAACACCAATTTAATTATAAACCATTTAAACATTAAGTGATCAATGAATACCAGATCAGAATCTACAGATTAAGACAAAGTAAGCTTTAACAAATAAGTTTCATACTATGGCTTTTTTCCAGCAGCTACTATGCTGATCAATCATCTTAATTATGATCTAATTGCAAATATCTTTGACCTTGGGCTAATGATAACATATTTCAAAACCAAATGACATAATAGTCATTCTAGTTTACATTTAATCTCATTTAACACCAGCAATCCAAAAACATTTTTAATCATGAGCAATTAAACTAGTTTTGATTATTGTTTTTTCTCAGTAATGATCACAAAATTCCTCTATGGCTATATAAAAAGATAACTAGTAGATATAGCAAAATGGAATTTTGCTGTTAAAATTAGATTTTTAAGATAAATTAAAAATTATGATTTGTTTTGGCATATCACTCTTTTGCCAAAAGATCAAATATGAAAACATTTAATCTACAACAATGTTTGCTATATATATATATCAACTTTAATGTTAGGCCTATAGAACTACAAGCAAGTCATCGACTTCAAGAATATAAGGTGGCTTTGAAATTCAAAGTATGTACAAGAGGAAAAAAACTGAGAAAAGCTAATAGTTAAAACATTATCCGGAACTTTATGTATAATGGCTTATTTTTGCACAGAATATCCATAATAATAAGGTGAAGTACATTGCTGATGCCTAATAGAAGATAGAAATTATGTTCATAGCCTTTTTACAAAAATAGACTTCATGAAACAACATCAAAAAAATTCAATGTTAACACACATCTAAGAATCAAAAAACAAGACATCAATCACCTCTAATGTTATGACTTATTTCAACCGATGACGTTTTTGACTTACCGATTTCCCTTCCGGTAGACATCGACGGCTTTTTGCATGACAACGTTGTCATGGTAACCAAGTGACTGGCATGATTAATCCATCAGAGTCAATTTTTTTTTTTTTCACCCGCGAGATTTAAAATTCGTAGAGAGGTTTGGGAAATTTTTTGATTTTTCTGTCTATTGCGATTTTGCTATCCACGGCATCACAGTTACTTTTTTGAGCTGTTAATTCGGGTAAAGTGTTTTATTTATTTGTTTATTTTAAATTTACAAAAATTTTTTGTTAATATTTCTACAATTCTCAAACTTACATTGAATTACGTTTAATGTGTAAATAATTTATTCTCCGGTAAAGTGTTTTTTATTTATCTGTTTATTTTAAATTTACAAAAAGTTTTTGTTAATATTTCTACAATTCTGAAACTTACATTGAATTACGTTTAATGTGTAAATAATTTATTCTCCGGTAAAGTGTTTTTTATTTATTTGTTTATTTTAAATTTACAAAAAGTTTTTGTTAATATTTCTACAATTCTGAAACTTACATTGAATTTGAATTACGTTTAATGTGTAAATAATTTATTCGCCGGTAAAGTGTTTTTTATTTATCTGTTTATTTTAAATTTACAAAAACTTTTTGTTAATATTTCTACATTACATTTTTAATGTGTAAATAATTTGAAATAATTTTTTAAATCAATTTTGCAATATGCAGTACATTTTAAAAATTACCAAATGCATGTAAAAGTATGGCGTTTTCTGGATGCCATTAATACCAGATTTGCATTAGATCGCGTCTTTTTTATTTAGGTGTTTATTTAAAATTTACAAAAAGTTTTTGTTAATATTTCTACAATTCTCAAACTTATTTACAAAAAATATTTGTTAATATTTCTACAATTCTCAAACTTACATTGAATTACGTTTAATGTGTAAATAATTTTCAATAATTTTTTTAAAACAAATTTGGAATATACATTACCAAATGCATGTGATAACAAGGACGCCATTAATGCCAGATTCGCATTAATTCGGGTAAAGTGTTTTATTTGTTTATTTTAAATTTACAAAAACTTTTTGTTAATATTTCTACATTACGTTTTTAAAATTACCAAATGCATGTAAAAGTGCGGTGCCATTAATACCAGATTTGCATTAGATCGCATCTTTTTTATTTAGGTGTTTATTTAAAATTTACAAAAAGTTTTTGTTAATATTTCTAAAATTATCAAACTTATTTACAAAAAATATTTGTTAATATTTCTACAATTCTCAAACTTACATTGAATTACGTTTTAATTTTATTTTTAATTTCTGAATTATATCATACAGCTATGAGAGTAATACAATGTCTGATATATGTGTACGCCGGGCCTGTGGCCAGACAAAAACATTCTGAGGCCCCCCCCGCCAATTCCAGCGCTATGCGCTGCTGTATTTTAAAATTGAGAATATTTTGACGCATGCATGTACATTTTTTTTTTAGTATTTGCCTGACCTGCGTCAGATATTTTTCATTTTTGAATATTTTTTAGCATGTGACCTGGATAATTCAACCAATGACGTATTACCCTGAAGGCATATCAGACTAATCTTGCGATTTTTAACGTACCGTGTTCACGTGATCTGCGGACACATTTTAGCGATTACATGTGTCCGCAGATCACTTGGAGACGTTATCTTAAAAATCGCAAGATTAGACTGATATGCCTTCAGGGTAATACGTCATCGGTTGAATTATACACAAGTACCAAAAATAAATAAATCATAGAGCAAGACTGGCTAACGAGTTTATGGATAAGTGAGCATCATTAATTGTACAAAAAATTTTTAACAGGAAGATATTCAAACTAAATCATGTATTGGTCAAAAATAATGGTGCTATAAGTTATAGTCGGAAGACAATTTTTCATCGTTTAAAAAGTGAATGGAAAACTAATGACAGAACTAAATTCCCAGCAGTGATAGTGGGAACTGTATAATAGTACAAGAGCTATACAATAAAAATATTCCCTCACATTAAATAAAGATCTACAATTTTGCTCATTTACCAGTCATTTAGTTTTTACATGCACCTTCCATGACAATAACTAATCCCTTCTGGTAAACAATAAAACCAGGTTAACCGTTCAATATGTTGATGAAATTGTTGTTGAGCAGAACATCACAACTAAAAACATCAATATGAATCAAAATACCTTCATGATCAGTCATAATTTAGAATCTATCATCTATTAAGCATAAATCTTGAATCCAGTTTACAATACTCAGAAAGCTGAAATGATTTCAAAACTGGAAATATTATGTCATGCAAAAAAAGGGGGGACAGGGACATTATTTTAATTGTGCGTGTTATGTCTTCTGCTCAGCCATTTAACCAAATATTTGGATATCATGACAAAGCCATTTCTTTTATCACAATTTGTTCTAACATCTCAATAGTTAGAACTAACTTACAAACTTTAATAGCTTTATTCCAATATTAAGATGTACACTTGTAAATTATATTAATAATTATAAATAAAAATACCTATGATAAAATAGATGAATCAAACAAAAAGTGTCACTGATGAACATTTATATTTTCTAATATGGGTGAAACATTTAATTTTCTTGTGGCAAACAGCATTATAACTAAACACAGAAAGTATTATAATCTCTTACATAAGTATGATGAAATTCTTAATATACACATTCAGTTAGACAAATCAAAAAATAATCAAATTTTAAATATCAAAGCCTTTTAAAAACAAATGTTCAATAAAACAATTTTTTTCATGTCAATATGTTCATATTTTTAAAAATGAATGTATAATTTACAAAATTGCATATCTTTGAAGTTATTGTTATCAATGAAATACTTGTTGCTGTATAGTAAATTTTCTCACTGATGTTTTACAAAACATATTTGTAAATTTTAGTTTAAAGAAATAGTAATAGCAAAATTCTTAAACATGCAAATCCAAGAAATCAATTAAAGAAGTAATCTTTAAAGTGCTCAATTGAATTACTAAATAACACAAATATGACTTATCAATAAATTAATACTCAAAATTTATCATTACTTCTATTTAGGTAATGGCATATAAGTGCAGGCATCACTTGTATGGATTAGAGGTTGCATATTAAGTTAATGCAAATATTAATGATTTACTCATGCAATAGTTTTTTAAATTTATTTTTAAAATCAAATATAATAAAATTTCATAGCACTTTTTAAATATATTCTTTAACAATCACTAATTTATATAATTATTAAATATACGAGAAGGTTAAATTCAAAATTTTAATTCTTTATGAAATACTATTACTTAATAATATATATATAACACGATAATTTAAATTGAAAAAAATTTTCATATTAGACTTTCTACATCATTATTCAAAATCCATAAATAAAATTCTTTCACAATGCATAAGCTAAAAAATTATGGCTATTTTTAATATAAATAATATTAGGCATAGTGATTTTTAAAATCAAATTATGATATCAATATTATGTAAACTTGAATGAAAATGCTATATTTACAGTTTAAATGTAAAATTAGTAAGTTTTGCCTGCCATTTGAACTTTTGATAAAAAAAAAAATAATTGTAGTCATCTAAAAGCAAAATGCTACATTTAAAATTTGTTAATTAAAAAAAAAAGTGCTGAACATGAGATAAGAAAATGTTCAATATTGTTTTAACAATATTATAATAATGCACTTTTTTAATATAGTCCATTAATTTAAGTACTAGCACCATATTTATAAAAATAAAAACAACAATAATTTTGTCTTAATACCAAATATTTTTATGTACTAATGACAAAGAAATCATACACTATCACGATAATGTATTTTCAAATAACTCATATTAGCACCAATTGTAAAGATTTTAAGACATTTCACAAAATTTTCTCAATATATATTGCAAAGTTATCAGAAATTTACTTCTTAAAATATGTTATGTGACAAAGCTAAATTTTTATATATATGAAAGAATCAATTTTTTTTATTTAACAATCTATTTTAATATAAATTTAAATATCATGATAATAAATACAATATATAGGTAATGGATGAGATGCTTTCATAGCAACTTATGAACTGGGTTCAAGATAATCAATCCCCTTAATATTAAACTCCCAAGCATCAACAACTACTTTGCATTGATAATGGAAAATACTGCACAGAGATTTCAAGAAACAGTATTAAACTCAGATTTTATCATGAGCATTGCAAATTAATCAGAAAGCTATCTTTTTTGTATCTTTTTTCACCCTACAAATTTATTTTATAAATAAATCAAGTGCAATTTCAAAGTAGAATGTAGCCATCAGAAACGTGGGTAGTGGTTAAAATAATGTCTTCATGGTATTTCAACTACATTTTGATTCATCATTTGGCAACTATTGAATTAAAATAACACAGATTTTTATCAAATCAGTTATGAAGCAATCAAAAAAAAAAAAAAATTATTGTCTTGAAATCTTTTACTATTAAATTAATGTTTTCACTAGGAAGAAAGCAGTTAATAATTTTTTCTCCTTCCGCTAAATTTTTTCTAGTCTCTTCTCAAGATAAAATATGGTCAATTTCAATATATTATCAATGCAGGATAGAGCAAACAGAAATGCAGATAATGGTTAAAATAGTATTATCATAGCATTACAACTAGACATCATCAGTTGGCAAATGAAAATTTAATATGCTTCACAATGTTTAACTTTTAAATTAGGATATTGCATAGAGATTTAAAATTATTATAATCAGATTCTTGTGAAAGTATTGGAGCATTCAAATTAATCTCCTTGAAATTTGTCATGTTATGGCTAATACTATAATTGCAGACTGACGCCTAGCGGTGACAACTGAGATTAGCGAGCGCGCGACATCACTCTTATGTTAGAGAACGCGAGTAGTTAATAAAGTTTGATAGTTATCTAAACTGTGTGTTTTAATAATTTAGATATTACGGCCAAGAACATAACATGGTGTCAGGAGTGAATTAATGAAATAATAGTAAAAAAAAATATTTCTTAAGTCTATAAAACAGTGAGTATTTAAATATTGATAAAAATAGTTTTTATAGCATTTTTTTTTTTTCATATCATATTTGTCGAAATACAAAATGGCATCACAATTCGATTGTTTTTAACAATATCGAACCACTGTCTATAGAAGGAAATATGTCAATCAAATGTACTGAATGGAAAGAATTATTCCTAAATTTCCTAGAAGCAACAAAAAACAATATGAAATCAGATAATGTAAAATTAGGAATATTACATCATCTCATTGGAAAAAAAGGGGCAATGTAATAAAAACATTAGACCACACGAATCCAGAAGATAAAACAAAATTGTTACCAGTCTTAAACCAAATGGATAAATATTTCAACACCATGAAAACAACATTATATGACAGAATAAAAGCATATATAATGGAGCCACACAAGGGAGAATCGATTGATCACTTTCTTAATCGCTTAAAAGTAGCAGTTGAAAAAGCAGATTTCGGGGATCAAAAACAAAATATCCTCAGAGACAGAATTATAATGGTACAAAATGAAGGACTAAAAGACAGATTATTTGAAAAAAAAAAAAAAAAAGAATATTACACTAGAAAAAGCACTGGAAATAATACGTGGACATGAAACTAGAAGACTCAAAAATGAATTACTGGGAAAGTCTGAACTATGTATTAATGTAATAACGAAAAATACAACAATAAATATATGCAATTGTCAAAAGTGCAACCACAATCACCCAAAACATGAGTCTCCTGCATTTGGTAAAAAATGCTATAATTATGGAAAGTTAAACCACTTTGCCAATACTTGCTGTACGAGAAGCTACGACCATAAAATTTTAAAAACACAAAAATGCTCAAACACAAGATATAAAAATATTAATAAAAATTAACGTTATGTGAACGAAGTATATGATACTACGACATCGGATTCATCATATACCAGTGATGTTGAAAATACAACGGCATACGTCAGATGTGCAGACTCAACTCATTTGTTTAACGGCTGGTATGAAGAGATTTTATTAGACAACAATAAAGTAAAAATAGCCACAGGAGCTGATGTAAACATTATGTCTAAAAAGGCTTAATACTATTTATCCACAACCAATAATATACAAAATAATGAAGAAATTACGTAGTTTTGGAGCATCATTTTTTACCCCAATAGGAAAAGCAAAACTTAAATGAAAAATTAACAAAAATCTGCGTAATTTACGTTTTATAATAATAAAAGACGAACCAACACTTCTTATTGGCAGTGATTGTGAGTTACTAGGTTTAATTAAATGCAACAAAATTGCAGTACAAAAAGTAACGATGGAAAATAACAAAAGTAAAAATGATCAAAATATATCAAACAACAACAAAGATAAAATAACAAAGAGTAGAAGAGGTAATAAAAGTATTAAAACACAGGAAGTAAAAGAAAACTTCAAGTCTATATATGAGAAATACAAAGACGTTTTTCAAGGTGTGGGTTGTTATGAAGGCGAACACCATCTTACAGTAGACCCAACATTTAAACCAATTGTCCATGCACCTAGAATAATTCCACTAAGTATACATGAACAAGTATGTGACGAATTAAAAAAATTGGAAGATATTCGTTTAACAACATGAAATAGGGTGAAGAACAGTCCCATCAATTAATTGAAAAGGAGAGAGAAGTACAGCAAAAATTTCAATTAGCAAAGGAAGAGAAATGGCATAAAATCACTAATATTGAAGCTGAAATGTTAATTAGAAAGTAAAATTCAAGAGTTAGAAAGATACAAAATTAATGAAAGTAATCAAAAGCAAATTGATGTTAAAAAAATTGAAGATAACGCCAGGCTAGCAATTCACAATAAAGAATTACTTGAAAAGAAATGTAACGTGTTAAGAATCAAAGTTCACAAACATCAATCTAGTGTAGAAGAATTAGAGAAAGAAAAAAGTTTGAATTCTGAATTACATCAACAGATTCAACAGCTTAAAGACGATCTTCTCAGTTTATCAGTTGTTCATCAGGATTTGAGATTACAAAACAACAAATTAAAATCTTCTATTGATTTATTGCCAAAGCTGATTTTATCAAAACGAACACAGCTGAAAGATTCACAACAACTCCACAGACACAAGAACTGAATGAGGAGACACAGTTGCCTGTACCTGAGACAGAGAAATCACCACCATCAACATAAAAGTGATAATGGCACAGCAATAAGGAAAATACCAATAGAACATTCCGAGATGAGAGAAAAATCAAACAGAAGAAGGTCTCCAATATATTTAAAAGACTATGTTTGTAAATAATAAAAAAAAGAGTAGTCGTATAATGACTAATACTATAATTGTGGACTGACGCCTAGCAGTGACAACTGAGACTAGCGAGTGCATGACATCGCTCTTACGTTAGAGAACGGGAGTAGTTAATAAAGTTTGATAGTTATCTAAACTGTGTGTATTTATTAATTTAGCTATTACGGCCAAGAACACAACAGATAACACTTGTTTTTTTTTTCTTATATATTTCTTTGCTGTGTTATCTTCTACAAATAAAATAAGTTCAAATTAACAATTTATGCATATTATCAAAGCAAAGTATATAATAATGTCTTCAAGGCATTTCAGTTAGACAATAATTTCATTCAAAACACTGAATTAAAAAGAAAAATTAATATACTTCCAGTTTCAACTTTTAACAATAAAATTAGTATTAAACAAGGCAAAACTCATTACAGAGATCTTAAGAGTTTCATAGATTTTGTAATGTATTGTGAAATTATAAAAAAATATACTTCTTAAAAATCTATTAATAAAAGCCTTTTTTTTTAAATTTCACCTGAAAGAAACTAATTTTTTTTTCAATAGTGATCAATTTATGAATTGTAAATTAAGACAGAATACTTAGAACTAGATTCAAGGAAATTTCATTATTTTAACTTTTAAATTCAAATAATAATAATAATGCAAGATACTCTACAGAAGATATTTCAAAATATAGCATTAAAATTAATTTTTATCACAAGCATTGTGAAGTAATCAGAAAGTTATTATTTTTTAAAATCTGCTGCTATTTAAAAAGTTTTTTTTCACTTGAAATAATTTAATTTTTTACTCTCTCTCTCTATTTTTTTTCTATATCTTTTATAGACAAAATGATAAGTGAAATTTTAAACCTATATTTATTAATAAAGCAAAAAATATAGCCATCAGAAAAGTGAGTAGTGGTTAAAATAATGTCTTCATGGTATTTCAACTACGTTTTCATTCATCATTTGGCAAACATTAAATTAAAAATATATTTTAAATATGCTCAAGTCTTAAAAAAATTATAATCACAGATTTTAATAGAGATATAAAAAGTAATCAAAAACCTATCATCTTGAAATCTATTACCATTAGTGTTTTCACTAGCAAAAAACTGGTTATATATATTTATTATTTTCACTAAATTCCTTCTAGACTCTTCTAAAAATAAAATATATTCAATTACAAAATCATTTCAGTGCAAAGAGGAGCCAAATGTGGAAGTGTTATCATAGCATTTCAACCAGACATCATCAGTTGGCAAATAACAATTAAAAATTTCTTATGCTTCATAGATTTTTAATTAAAATATTTCATAGACATTTTAAAACTATAATTATAGATTTTTGTGAAAGGATAGTAAAGCACTTCAAAATCTATCTTCTTAAAATTTGTTGCTGTTAAAGCCAACTTTTATCTGGGAATTTTTTTTTTTCTTTTATGAATTTTTTTGCTATATTCCTTCAATTTAGGTTAATTTTTATCAGCAAAGCAAAATTGCTGTCATTTAGTAGACGTTACAATAGTGTCTTTCAAAGCATTTCAATTAATCCAGTTTCATTTGTTTGGCATCTTAATTCAGGTTTTAAATATAATGTTGATATTGTCCAGAAATTTTTAAAATCTGCTGATGAAGATAATTTTTTTTTTACTTGGGGAAAAACTGGAGTTAACTAATTTTTTTTTTTACTTTCAATTTCAAAATCATATTTGTAATTAAAATAAAGTGTAGCCATCAGAAATGTGAGTGGTGGTTAAAAATAGTGTCTTCATGGTATTTCAACTAGACAATACTTTCATTCATCATTTGGCAAATAATGAATTTAAAAAATTTTTTTTAAAATATAATATATTGGACAATGTTTCAATTTTAACTAGGATACTGGTATAAAATTATAAGAAATTATAATAACAAACTTTTATTAAAGCATATATAAAGCAATCAGAAAGTTATCTTGAAATCTGTAGCCCCTTTAAAAAGGTGATTAATAACCCATTGCCTTCAATATTTTTTTTAAAGATAAAAATATGTTCAATTTCAAAATTATGCTTGTACCATCAACACAAAATATGATCACTAAAAATATAGACACTGGTTCGTCAGGCAAACATTAAATTAAAAAAATTAAATTCTGTATGTTGCATACTGTTAACAAATGATATTTTTTTTTAGAGAAAACATTATTATAGATTTTTATCAAAACATTGTGAAGCAATCAGAAATTTATTGAAATCTACAGCTGCTTACAATTTAATTGGGAAGGGGTACCCCCTCCTCCTCATACACTGCAGATTTCTATGCTATTTATCTTTACAGCATTTTAAGTAGCCACTTTTAGTTATAACTTGCACATATTAAATTAAAGATAAAAACTTTTTAATATGCTTCACAAATTTCTCAACTTTATCCAGAATTTTGTTCAGATTAACATCAGACAATAAATATCACAGATTTTTTTAAAACACTGAAGCATTCGGATATTTACTTCTTGAAATGCAATAGGCAACACTTTTCATCTAAAAAAAAATTACTTCTCTTTTACCATATAGATGTACACTGGCAGATAAGAATACTTTCATTTATATTTTTATATTAGACTATTTCCATCATCTAATACAAGTATTGAATGTCTTTAGAAAAATTTAATGTTATTTAAATATTCTAAATATATTCATCTGTTAGTAATGGCATATCAAACAGCTTAGTATATGCACAAAGTTTTGAGAGGTATTATTCTCCCCTCATTTTCAGTTGTTGCTGGTCTGACCAGTGACAATACTAAGATGGGATTCGAACCTGGACCCTTAGATTCTTGAGTATTAAATTTTAAGATAATGCTCAGGATGGCTCAGTTGGTTAGACGTTACCTTAAAATTCAATACTCAAGAATCTAAGAGTCCAGATTCGAATCCCATATTAGTACTGTCACTGGTCAGACCAGCAACAACTGAAGAAGACGGGAGAATAATCTCTCTCGAACCATTGTGCATATATTAACCTGTCTAATGTGCTATTATTAACAGTTGAATGTATCTGGAATATTTAAATAAAGCTAAATTTTTTTTATAGACATTCATCACTCATAAAACACCATCATCACAAACTTTCAGGAAAACAACAAGAATACTTTCAATTCCAGTTATATTTATCATTACAGCAAAATAATTATCAAAAATGACTAATAGTTGCAAATCTCTTCATAGCAGTCCAATAAGATATTTTCATACCTCATATGTCAAATACAGAAATTAAAAAATAAAAATTTAATATGCATGGTATTTTTTCAACTCCTTAACTACAATATTCATTTAAATATAGTTAAGATTAAAATTACATATTTGTGTTAAATCATTGTGAAGCAATCAAAAATGAACTTTTTAAAAACTGTTACAATTTAAATATATGTGCATATTGCACACAAAAATATATCTTAGATATAAATAGTTCCCAATATTTTATAATATAGCCACTACCAAAAAATCTGTTACTATTAAGATTTATTTTCAATTAATAAAAACTTTATCAATTTAAATATATGCACACATTGTATACAAACATATATCTTAGATATAAATAGTTTCAATATTTTATACTATAACCTCAACCCAAAAAAATAAAAATGTAATTTGTAAATTGACGCAATTTTAAATAGAAGATTCTAGAATAAATTGCATTAATGAATCATAAACTTATCACTGCCATTAACCAATTGGTCATAATACTTTTCTTTTTATACCTAAAGCCTCATTCTACATTTATGCAAAGTACATGAAATTATTTATATATGTATTTAAATATGTGCTAATATTCAACATTCTTAAAACAAATAAATTATATATGAAATAAAAATTTTTGCACTAAGATATGAATGATAAATGGATGGAAGACCCCCCCCCCCCAATCTCAATAGAAATAAAAAAAAATCAAAGTAGCTTAGCCGCAAAGACTGACTTGATATTGCATTATTAGTTTAAAAATAATGATTATGATTTTGCTACACAGTATTAATATCTTTTAAGCTTTCAAATAATTATATATATATAGTATTGTTAAGGTAATGTATTTTCTGAAAGAGACATGTTTATCTTTCTAGCCCAACTGATAAAGCAACAACTTGGTCTTTATCATATAGTATAGGTTTTTAGAGGAAAGCCTTTGACATAAAAATACTTTAGATTTGTAGCATCATTGAGATTAGTAGGTAATGCCTATCACACCCACATAAATATTTTAGAAATTCAGCAGTACAAGATGGCACAAAAAAGTGGACGAACATCCCCAAAAATTCCAGTTGCCAAAATATACAAGTCATCAACTCATCGACTTCATAAGCTATTTTCTAAAAAACAAATGAAGGTAAGAATTTTTTACTTTTCTATATAATTGTTATATTAAAATGGTATTTTTTTTTTTGAGTTTTTAATTAGCATAATAAATTCATTATATACCCAACACTTTTTTATAGAAAATACGGTGCACTACAAAGATTGTCAAAATGAAAAATAGTTTTGTATTTATATTATTTACTAGCCAATGTAATTCCCTTCCTGCAAAAGTTTTCTGCTATGAATCAAATTTTAATTCGTATATAACAACTTATAGAACACATTTTATTAACATTACATCTAAAGTGAGTCAGATCAGCTAACATGAGAGCAAGCTATGTCTAGTTGCCCATGAGAAAAATATCATCAGTGACCTCCAGGATCTGACATTGCGCCTTATTGTCATATTTGCAGTCCAATAAGATAGTTATCTGAACTGTTGCCAACAATAAATTAACAATATGGTTGCAGGCACATTCAGAAAGAGAACTTTCAAATTGATCAATAATAAATCATAGTTAAATTTCTGAAATTTATTATATAAATGATTTATTATACATAGCTTCTCAAAAGTTGTTACTCATATGCTAATATGTATGAAATATATGAAAAACGGAGAGCAAAATTTTTAAGAATTTTTCTTGATAATAACCAAACAATCACAAAAACGCACAAATATTGTTATAATCCAAAATTTCTGTGATTAATTTCTTTTTTATATTTGTTTTAGCCCACTGATAAAACAAAAAAATTATTTATTTTAAAAATTTCTCAAAAATCATGCTATATACTATGGGTGGACCGGACAAGACTTTCCTGAATTACATGGTAAAAACAGAATATGATGAGATGATCAATTAATACCACAACAAAAGAATGATAAATATTTAAGTAATGCACATTTGTGTTTATAATTTATAAAATTCATCTTCGCATCACTTTTACTGTAATAAAAAGCAATGAAAATTCACTTTTTATATTGATTAATATTACTTAATAGGACTTTTCTTGCAGTCTGAGATAATAAATAAACATATAAATGCACAAATTTATAAGTAAATTTTTAACAAATGATTTCAACTTTCATGAACAATTATATTTATGTATTTTAATTGTATAATTAAAAAATTCCAGATGGTAAGTGAAAGTTAAAAACAGTTTATAGATAAAAATTCTGATAACCTACCCATAAACAATTTTGACTTTCAAATCTAGTGTGCTTACCAAATATATATATATTAAATATTATTCTGGATTTAACACTTATATTCAAAATAAAATTTCTTTATATTGACATTATTTCAAATATATAAATTTCAAAAAAAAGTCATAACAGATAATAATATATTAATATCTTATATTAATATCAATAGAACATATGAATGTAATTTTCATTACATTTCTTTTTTAATCCACGACATTTTCACAAATGATCATTATTTACATGTATATACTTTATAAAAACTTATATATTGCTTCTTGAAGATTTATTAAATAAATTTTATTTATATTTTTCTTTGTATTGTCAAATAATAGTATTTTATATTTAGATTAGCAGTTTTCAACTAAAATTTTTTTTTAATGTTAAAAAAAGGATTTAAAATCTTTTGATTTATTTAAATAATATTTATGATCAACATCATACAGATGTTAATTGATTAAATAAATTATTTTGAAAGTTATAAATAATAAGCAAACTACAAGTTTACTGTCAGCACATCTTTTTATTGTAATTAAGATATATAAATGAGTTAAGAATTGCAACTAGAATTGATTGGGGATGAGAAAAAATCTAATTTTGCGATAATTTTTTATTTCCTATTTTATTTTTACAATGATTATTATTATCATATGTAAAATCCTTATTCTGATTTTTAAATATACCATTTTGAGCAGAGTTCACTATTGTCTTGCCTTTTTATTCAACAAAACTCAAATATGTGCTAGTACAAAAAAAAAGGGGGAGGGGGGGGTTTAGAGACTTGACTGTTACAAAGTAAATGATAATTTAGGAAATTCTAATATGGATGTATAGGAGAAAAGATTAAAATTAAATGTAAATACAATGGCACTATTATGCTTAAATGCTAGAAAAATCCTGTTTTTAAAATGATATTTACACAAATAAAGAGAGATGATTTTCCATTTTTATATTTGAAAAGAATTTGAAAAAATACATATATAAAAAAATAAAACAAGTGTCAAATAGACAATTTTAATTTTTAATAACCAAAAAATGTACTATCCTGAAGTATGTGTGATATATAGTTCTTTCAGTCAAGGTTATTCATTAGATAACATTAACCTCTTTAATGCTGCTTCCTATCTCATCTAATGCAAGCTATTTGTATTTTTTACACAATCACACAACATATTTGATTTTTATTTCTATTTTGGCTATGCTTTTAGAAACTCACTATTACCATTATAAAACTTAATATTAAAAAAAAAATGTTTTAAATATCTTCAATGTGTATATATATATATATATTTTTAGATAACTCTAGGAGATACATATAGTAGCTATTTAAACAGAAGGGTTTGATTGTTCAAAACAACAACAAAAATACTACCTTTTAATTTATATCAATCAATTGCTTAATAATCAAGCCAAATTCATAAAATAAAAATTTATTCCAAAAAGTTCAATACTTTAATTCTAACATTTTAGGGATTTCATTAATGAAAATAGCAAACTTACAGGCTTTTCCAAGTATGTATATATTTCATATATAGATAAATATATAATTATTAATAATTTTTATTAGTCATTCATTAGACTAGAAAGTGATGTGAAAATTACACTACAGAAATTAGTATGAAATTATAATTTGCAATAAATTTATTAAAAAATATTTTTATTAATTTAATTAAAATATTAACTTACCTGCAATAAGATTGCAGCTCATATAAATTTTTGTCAATTCATCACAATACTTATATTCACAATACCATATGGAATAATTTTCCTTATCAAAGTTTTTCCAAAAATAAGGAATAGCAACAGTTAAAGTATCTTCATTGGAATATACACGCTTAAATTCATCTAAAATGAAAGTTCTTTAAAAAATATATAATATATACTTTACTACTTTTTAAATATAATATTTATCTTAAAAAATTGCATAAAAATGATTTACACAAATCCAATACATATCATTAGCAACAACTCGTAAAGGAGTATAGCAATTGTAATTCCAAACAAAATAAACTCAAAGATAAAAAAATAATAATTGGAACCAGAATCACTAGGTATATAATTAAAAAATGAAAATTTGATTGCACAATATAATCCCAATGTCATAATTTGAGTGAAAAATTATCTAATAACATGAGAGTTATAATTAAGATCTGCACTATATATATAAACTGTATTGATGATTTAGTCGCAAATATTCATAATTATTAGTGAATTAAAAAAGATAACTTTCACTCATCTTTCATCTAGTCATATACTTATTAAATATAAATATAATATATACTTTACTACTTTTTAAATATAATATTTATCTTAAAAAATTGCATAAAAATGATTTACACAAATCCAATACATATCATTAGCAACAACTCGTAAATGAGTATAGCAATTGTAATTCCAAACGAAATAAACTCAAAGATTAAAAAAATAATAATTGGAACCAGAATCACTAGGTATATAATTAAAAAATGAAAATTTGATTGCACAATATAATCCCAATGTCATAATTTGAGTGAAAAATTATCTAATAACATGAGAGTTATAATTAAGATCTGCACTATATATATAAACTGTATTGATGATTTAGTCGCAAATATTCATAATTATTAGTGAATTAAAAAAGATAACTTTCACTCATCTTTCATCTAGTCATATACTTATTAAATATAAAATAAAACCCTGAATATACACAGATATTTCAGGTTCAAATTCCTACATAAAACAAGAAATAAATGTATGTATTATTTTAAATATACTAAAAAAAAAATACAACAAACACAAAGCATTTTTAATGTATGGTGAAAAAAACTGTATAGGAATAAACCAGACTTTAGTCAGAAGTTAAAATGTTAATGAAGCTAAATAAAATAAAATAGAGCAATTTAATACAGAATGCGGAAAAATTAAGTAATTCATAAAACTAGGATCCTGTAGAGATCTTGAGCATTGTGACAAAAACAATTCTTAAATACCATTATAAACAAGAAAGAGACAATCTTTTAAACCACACATTAATAATGCCCAGATTTTCAAATCATTTGCATTATCACCATTCCCAGGATTACTAATAAATAATGAGGCAACAATCAAAGTATTAAAATATTTCTACAGAAAAAAATAAAATAATGAATATTTATTTAAAATCAATTTTGGTAGATTTTTTCAGAGTAACAACATCTATTATAAATGACCGCTGGGATAGACTTCCACACACGATGATAAATTGATCAATTTAATGATGTGTACAAAATTTAAGCCCTTGTTATGTCAATCATCAATAACAATAAATAAATACGCTTTCCTAGAGCTTGGAACGAAGGACTAAAATATGCACCAACTTCTTTCTAATATTTAAATACTAGCCTTTTAAATCATAACCATATAATCCTTTTTGCTGTTCTATACCAATGACATTTAATTTGAATTAAGAGTAGAGACATCTCCCAATTCAAATCAAAATATCCAATCCACCCACAATAATTCTATCACCCGAATAACAAAATGAAATACTAATCTAGATCAGCCTTCCTTTAAACCATTTGCAAAATAAATAATCTTAATAAAAGAAATCTTATATAAGAAATTTATATATCTATTCAACAACTAAGCAAACAATGCAAAACTCCCAAGAAATATGAGATTTTATTAATCAATTATTATAAATATTCTAATAAATATCAAAGATTAACACAACCAAATTGCTGTAATTTAAACTATTCAATTATTATTCAACATAAATCATGACTTAGATAATAGACCTTTGATCTTACATTAAATAAGTAATAAATCATTAAGACAACATTTAACAAGCAATAATGCACGGCCACTAAGGAAATATATAATATTTAACAATAATAAAAGCATTATATCTCATAACAAAAATGGATTTCAAATATTTTAATTAATCTAAAATTTTCATTTTTAATATGCCTATTATATAATAAAGAAATCATAATAAATCTTGAATTTTCCTTTAAATACATGAATGTATTTAACTAATATAAATGCATAATGTATGATAATACAATAATGCTATATAAAATTGATATAACGAAAATAATATGTAGTAATATCTCATCTTACCTATTTACTTGTTTTACTCACAGACGAATTTTAATTGTACAAAAGAAAATAATTTATAGCCAAAATATATTCGCGATTATATATATATATATATGTGCGAAATTCTATAAATTAATAATAACTGCTTCAAATATTTAAAATTTAACTTAAAAATTCTATAAATTAATAATAACTGCTTCAAATATTTAAAATTTAACTTAAGTTTATTTACAACAAAAAAATATTAATTAGTCCACATCTTAACAACAAACATATAATTATATGTTAACTAGATTATCTTGAATTTAATGTTTTAACTTTACCAATATTTAATATGCTATTTTATGTGTTTTTATGAATCACAAAGGGAAATGCAGTTATACACAGACCAACATAATACATTTCAAGAAAGAAAAAAAGCCTTTATTGATTATAATAAATCAATATAAATATACCAAACTGAATTAATTTAGTATATAGAAATAAAGACCTATAGACGTTTTACCTTTCTCTCATCCTAAAACATACATGTATATATATACACAAACAGTCAAACAAAATTATTATTAGAATAACTTTTTTTTAAAACTATAAACACATAAAACTATCAATCTTATAAAATAAGAGATACATATTTTTACAAAAGAAACGAAAATCACATTTACAAATGATCTGAATTGTCTATATTTTCCGGACAACACAAATCCCACGAGGTTTTGATTGACTTAAAAATCCTTCCTTGATATTGGTAGTGTTAAGGTTTTAACCAAATTTGGTGTTTAGTGTTATGATTCAAAATTTTCCTAAGTTTATATCCATACGTAATATTGGGGAAAAATTTTTTTCTTTATTATTTTTGGTTAATTAACGCATCTCAGCTTTATTAATCTATTATCAATAATCAGAACAATATTAATTGATACGATATTTCAGTATAGCAGCAAATTATTAAATATCAATATTTCCAAAAATCTATACAAACTTTTCTTGTTCATCTCCAAAACTTACTTTATTGCAAAATCACCCCTTTATTTAGACATTAAACAATTCAAAACAAAGCAATTATGTGCTAGTATGAGATAGTGATCATGTGATATTTAGACATTGTTTGATAGCTTCCTTTTTGCTCACTTTCCCAAACATTCAGTTCTCTATAGTTTTTCTGAATAAATATATACTTTTTATCTACTCCATAGTTTTCTTTATATCAGCATCAACTTCTTAAATAAATAAATTACATTAATAAAAATAATTGATTGTTTCCTTTAGATAATAAAATCATATTGATAAATAAATAGCAGAACAAACCAAAATGGAATATAAGCAGACACAGAAAACGTAATAAGAAAAAAAAAAGCTATTCCATCACACTACTTTTTTATAGCTATATCAAAAAAATGGGTACTAAAAAATGTTTATTTTTATTGACTTCATATCTTTATAGCAATACATAAATTGCCTACCATCTTTTAAATCCAACAGCATTCTTAGTTCAAAGTCCAACTTTAACAAACAACAATAATAACAAAAAAACAAAAACATTTAACTTAGATATAAAAAAATAATAATACATACATTAAAATCAACACACATCTCTATTTATATTATATTATAGCATTACATGTTAAAAATATTTTACTCACAACCCATTCACAATAACATGTTATAAAAACAAAAACAGACCCTTACAACATTAATTATATTTCATAATCTGAACATCTAAACAATAGTGCAATAAATCAAAGGTATCAAAAGAATAATGTAATCAAAATCAAAACGATTTGTAACTATAAATAATAATAATCTATGTTGCAAAATAAAACTTTCAAAACATTAATATCCTAACAACAATATTTACATATGAAACTCCTCTTTTAGGAACAAAAGAGGAAAAAAAAATACATATGTAAAGTTCAGATTTGAAACTTAATTCAGAATACAAAAAATAAATAAATTAATTCAGATTTCTACCATTACACTATATTTGCAAACCTTCAAAAAAACATGATTAATCTATTATAACTTGGTGCCTGAACTTGTAATAAGTATATAAAACAAAGCTGCAGACTATACTGTATCAATATACAGGACTTTGAATTATATACCCCCCCCCCCCAATTAAATTTGTAAATTTAATGCATCATGATAAGCAAATAACAGTTTTTAAGACCCTAAATGCCATACAAACTCATTAAAAGTAATGTCACGTTATATATGACTTGCTTTTTTAATTATTACAATTGTATATTAAAAAAAATTTTTTTTTTTTAAATTCGTAAATACATTTACATGCCATTAATTGTTTCTCCATCTCGGAGCACAATATGCGATCATATTCAGTTTATACTGAAAGCACGCACATTTTATTCTTCTATTATCATTTTCGAATTTGATATACAGTATTTTTCATAATAATGTTTAAACAATTTACAATCATAAAGTTGATACAGAGTTAAAAGCCTTTTCTTGATAATAAGATTACTATGACATTTTTATAAATGAAATAAGGTATGAAAAAAGAATGCCCAGAGCATATTTAATTGCGATTCAAGTCAGATATTTTGTTACTTGTTTTATTTGAAAAATATAAATATAGTACATTTTTTACTTATTTTTATTATTTCGATGAATGAAAGAGTGAACACAGATTCAGTAAAATATATGCAAAAATGTGTCCCCTCAAATTATTATTAATAGCTATATCATTATTATTTTAAAATTGTTTATACTATAATCTTAATTCTTATGTGCATCCTATACATTTAAAAAAAAGTGAGTGGAAGTATTGCACACTTTAATTCAATAAACAATAGATTTAATTTTAATAAAAGTTTAACAACAAAATATGAGCTATTATACATGATGTATATGAAAAAAGATTGGAACGAAGTATAACAAATATCAAGCTTCCATTATAATATATTTCGAGAATACTAAACTTACTCAAAATACTAAAACTTAATTATTATAATATACATATAAGACAACATTTAACAAATACCAATTATAACTAACTCAAACTAAGACAAGTTCGATTTAGAAAAAAAAAAAAAAAAGAGTAAACTAAATCCAAATATAAAATGACAGACTGTAAGTCAGCAGTAAAATTTTTTCCAAATAAAGTAAAATACTGTTTTACTGTTTAATCTTCACATAGACAATTTAATATATAACATAATGTATATCTACAAAAAATATGTACTGAAAATACACCCCCCCCCCAAAAAAAAAAATCCACAGAAATTCTAACACTTGTACAACATTCACAATATATAAGTTATTTTCTAAATAGTTTTTAAAATTTTTTTAAGGAAAAATCTATAATAATATTAATCAAATCGGAATTCACAATATTAACAATTATATAAAAATACAATTTTTAGTATGATGACAATGATAATTTTTCTCAACAAATATCAATCAATCTCCCAGAGAGAATAAACTGAAAAATATTTCAAAATTCTTGTGATTTATCTTCCTAAAAAAAAAACAAAAACTTTTGTTTGCAAAAATTACTTAATTTGATATTCCTTACTTCATTTAATCTGTGCCAATATGCACACATGCATATATATATATTAGTGATATAATTAATTTAATTAACATGTTCTAAATTTAAATTCCGCCTCTTTTGAGGGGGCTATAATAAATCCTTTATGAGAAATATCACTGAAAATTCTTTTAAAATTTTTAAATTAATAAAAATAAATTGCAAATTTGATTTTTGTAAATGTTAAAATCACAGAACTACTTTTAAAAAATATTTTCTCTCTAATATACAATATTCTAAAAATATTACTTAAAAAAATGCATGCATGCAAAAATAAAATAAAAAATAAACGAAGAAAAAGTGAGTGACATTTTTTATTCTAAAAAATAAAATGGACTAATAAAAATTTATAGTACAAGGAAAAAATAGATATAAGCTTCAAATAATAATTTAACTAATGACTGGAATAATATTTAAATTATGTCAAAGAATATATAGAAGAAATAAAAATAATGAATGCAGAAAATGATGTCAATTTCTAATAAAATAATTAAATAAAATGTAAATACCCTTTTGGATAAGCTTCAAATGGATCTTTAGATTTTGGTTCTGCAGCTAAAACTTCATCTGCTAAATCTAGTTCTTCGATATTTACAATTTTTTCTTGTTTTTCTTTTTCTTCCTTGGGTTTATCAGACTTCTTTTCCTTCTTCTTTTCTTTCTTTTCAATGACAGAACCATTTCCACCCTCTTTAACTTTTGACTGTAATTCAGCATATGTTTTTGCTATAAATATAATGAATATTTGGTTCAATATATATACACAAATACACATTTAAATAATACATATATATCAAATTATTAATTCTATAAATAGCTAAACAATTATTTGTAACATAAACTAAGTTCTTGGTCTACACAGTTCCTCTACTTTTGCAATTTATAGTTCTGTAATCGCATTCTTGTCTTATAGCTATATTTTCTTCAAAACGAGTTTGAGGGGGAAAAACCTCACAAATAAAACCAACTTGGATTTCAGCTCAGTGATCATTATTATAAAATGAACTAACAATTAAGTCTAATAAATGGAATTCACAAATTGTTTTATCAAAAAAACTATTATACACATTGATGTAATTAATAGATGAGAAAATATTTAAAAAATTTGATTTAACAGACACAGTTTCAAGACAAGTTATTCTATCAATAAGTTATTTGAAATATCTGAAAGTTATACATACTAAATCATTAATTGATTGATATCAGCTCGAATATAGATTAAATAATATGGAAGTACTGAAAACACTCAGTAAGCTATATGTAAACTGTCAGTAAACGCAAATATAGAATGAGCCCACCTACATTTTAGCTTTGAATATAAGCCTATCGTTTATCGACATACATGCAGAGCGTGACATAGGTTGTTAAATATAAGGCTCAGCCTTCCCCTATGATTAACTATAGTGATTTCATAGTAGCTTACAGTTGAGAAATTACTTTAGTATATATAAAACACACTGTGGCTATAAGTATGTCAATAAATGATATTGCTTATATACAATCAAAGCTAAAATATAGATGGCTCTTTCTACATTTTATGTTTACTGACAGCTCAGCCTTCCCCTATGATTAACTATAGTGATTTCATAGTAGCTTACAGTTGAGAAATTACTTTAGTATATATAAAACACACTGTGGCTATAAGTATGTCAATAAATGATATTGCTTATATACAATCAAAGCTAAAATATAGATGGCTATTTCTACATTTTATGTTTACTGACAGTTAGTTTACATATAGCTAGCTGGTTTTTTTTAGTACTGCCATATTATTTCAAAAAAAATTATAACAAATACTTCATAGTTATTTCTTTTAGACCAATAATAATTAAATCTAATAAAACAAAGATTTTAGATTTATAACTTAGCATAAGATAAACTTATAAAATTCTGAAAAACATTTATGACAATAATAAATCACTCATTAGTCTACAAGCTGACTTTAAAATTAATAATGATAAAAATATATGACAGAATGATTCAATATCTCTAAAAATGTTAACAGCAATTTTCTGGTGAATTTTAAGAAATGAGAATAAAAATAGAAATGACTTAGCTAGATTTTTCCAGATGAAAACAAAAGTAGAACTAAAGACAAATACTAAAATGATTCAAGCAATAAATTAAAAACTTTTATCAATTATTAATATCTTAGTCAGATTAATAATATAGATGAATGCAAAATGGAAGGAAATAATCATAGAATGAAAAAAAAATTTAAATAAATATTTTACAAATATTTAAAAGAAGAGCAATACTGACTGTATAGCATACTAAAGAGATGTTGAAATTAAAAAAAAAAGTGCTAAAATTGGAGATGGGCTAGATCTGTCGTTAGAAAGGATGAGTCTGAAATTGTAATGTAGATCCCAGGAGACTTTAGGATATTTAGAAAGAGATCTAAAGTGATCACAAGATATAAATTAGTAATGGCTAAAAATGATAAAATTTGTCGTATAATTAACTGTTGAGAAGTGAATATACAGGTAATATATTTATAATAATATAACAATTATTAAAGTTAAATTCATGTATAAGTTTGTGTACTTCTTATCTCTAATGATGAAGAAAACCCAGATTTAAATAATGATGTATTGGCATTTTTGAAACGATTTAAAGTAGAAGCAACTTTAGCTACTCTAGTGTTGACAATATATTTCAATTCAAAATAATTTTACTATTTTAGTAAATTTATTAAATGAGAAAACCAATTTTAACACTATTAAATCTACAATAGTTTTTATCTATTTCCACCAACTATTAATACATTTAATTGTATTATTAATATAAAATGACTTAATATTTAATTAATCTAATTAAAACAGGGAAAACTCACTATATATATTGCCTCACACAACAAGCTAGAGTAAACAATGGATGCCAGAAGGCTTGTGCATAAAACCCCCATCTAGTGCCTACTCATCCAATATCCCCAGACTAGTTTCTGGCATATGGCCTTCGTCAGTGAGGAGCCTTGGATCTGAGAGCACTGCACCTAGTAGGCACTAGATGGAGATTTTATGCACAAGCCTTCTGGCATCCATTGATTACTCTAGCTTGTTGGGTGTGGCAATATATAAAATGAGTTTTGTCTGTTTTAACAACAGTTATACACAAGCATAGGAGGTGGTGGTCATGTGATGTTTAATCTAATTAAACCATTTACAATGTTAAACCATTAAGCATCACATGATCACATTTCCTATACTAGCACATTAATTGTTGATGCAGTGCTCTCAGATCCAAAGCTCCTCACTGACGAAGGCCACAAGCCAGAAACTAGTCTGGGGATATTGGATGAGTAGGCATTAGATAGGGATTTTATGCACAAGCCTTCTGGCATCCATTGATTACTCTGTTTAGCACAGGTGGCAATACTGTATGGAGAGTTTTGCTCTGTTTATCATTTACAATGTTTTTATTAGCACCTTTTAATAGCATACTTTTCTACCTTTCTGCCATTTAACATAAACAAACTGTAGATGGAAAAGTATGCTGTTAAAACAGCAATATGCAAACTGAAGACACATTAGGTTGTGATGTTTTATTGATTTATTAACATCTTTTCATAAAAACAATATAATCAATCACTCATTATTGTTCTATCTCACCATCATTTCTTATTTATTTTTTAAGAACACTCATAAATTCATGACCAATCGAATATTATTTTATCTTAGCAGAATGTTCTCAAATACCTCAATCAAAAATAGTCTTACATTATATACACTTCTCACACCGATTTCAATATTCTGTGTTCCAAATTTTTTTCCTACATAATTTTCAAATCTCATATTTCAAAACTCTGACCTATCTATTAAACAATAACACTTTGGCATCATTACAATTATATTCAAAAAATATTGAATAGCTTTTTCTTTAACTAAAACTTCATCAGTTTGCAAGCAACTTTCCCCATATTAAAATCCTATTTAGCCAATACAATTTTCATTCAAGTGATTTCCTCACTAAATTTCTAAATATCTATTCTCAACTAAGATTCTTCTCAACAGTTTTACTTCTCTTACAATTAATAAATTTCTATCCCTTTTGATAAAATACATTTATTTATATTCCAAAATCATTACAAATTTCATCAAATCTGTTTACCAAGTTTAAATCTACTATAAAACATATTAGAGGCAAAATATCAAAAGCTCTTATTTTTTTTTTTACAGATCAGATGTTTATTTTGTATCCTATTTACTTTAATTATTACTGATTAAAAAATCTTAATAATTCTGTTAGTTAACTGTTTAAAGACAGATTCTCAAAACACCAATCTAATTTTATGCCAACTCATATCATTTCTATGAATTCATAATTTACAATCATTCTGTTAATTAACTATTTGCTCCAAGATAGATTGTCAAAGCACTAGAATTTAACTTTATATCAACTCATATCATTTCTATGAATTCGTATTTACCAATATATTTTTCATTTTTAAATTTAAAAAACAAAAAAAAAACAGCAATATTACAGAAATAGACTAAAACATGATAGAATACATCACTAGATGTAACTAAGTAATACAGTATCCATTATATAAATATGGATTCAAAAATTTGTATTTAAAACTATCACTAAACAATAATTAAGCACCATTAAATTCTTATTTATTTCACATTTTGATGTTTATATTATTTTCCACAAATTTCTATTTCATTAGTCAATAAATTTCAATATTTTTATTTTACCAAGTATTTTATAATTTTACTTATTCTTTCTGAACCTAAAATTGTTTCCGAAACTAGCATTCATCACACTGAAATAATGTGAGCCATATATTGCATAACACTACTATTTTAAATAATGTATTCAAAAATGTAAAAAAACAAACAAACATATATATTAGTTATTCTAAAATTATACAAATTAGAATTGGATTCTCTATCTCAAAAAAGAAATATAAAATCAATAGAAAACATTTGAATCTATAATATATAATTTAATTAAATATTTATATGAAAGATAATTTTAATAAATTTTAAGGATTAAAATGGGGGAGGGGACTTGTACTTGTAAAAAAAACTAATATCTAATAAAGCAAACAACGATTAAAAAAATTAAATATATCTTAAAAATGAGTTAATCAATGATGAAAAAAATACTGAACATAGAAAGCTATTAAAATTTAATGTAAATATCTTAATATCTTTCAATATAAAAATTATTTTACAAATAATCATGTATGACAACACTTTAACGTTACATCATGTTTTTAGTGACTTTTAAAATAGTTTATAATTTTTATGATCTCAATAATTAATGTTATGTCAGTTTTCATGTTTTTTTATTTTATATACTAGGTATTAATATTTTATTTACTTCATATTAACTTTTTTTAAATATATAAAAAAAAAATCTACCTAAATGTATTAAAAATTAACATGCACAAATATAAAAATACTCCCTTTAAATACATAGTTTTTTTTAAAATTGCAAATAGAAATGTCTATAATATATATAAAAAAAAAGACTCTTAAGTTATAATTAAAAGCAAACATCTGATATATTTTTCAATAAATAAATTAGTTGGATTGAAAATTATCATACATATCCTCAATTTTACCAGTATTTTTTCAAATATTTTCCCCATTTTCTTAATCATGTCTAGTCTAATAATTCATGTGTCCTGACATTATTTTACCCATTTAAATATAATAAATTTTTAATTGCAGTATCAATTTAAAAACTCAAAAAAAAAAAAAAAAATTTAGAAGGCTATATATTTTTTTAAATGTAGATATAAATTATACCACTATAGTGCAATATATTTTTCCCAGAGTAAATTTTATTTTTAAAAATGCATCTAATGAATACTTAGCCACTATAAATATCAGCTAGAACTTTTTTAAAAATAAAACTTGAAATTTTCTTAAAAAAAAAAAAGAGAAAAAAAATTAATTTACTATATTCAAAGAGATATGAATCATTTTTAAATAATGTAAATTAAATAGCAATCTCACTTTCAAGCTTAACAGCAAGCATGTTAGACCTATTAAAAAAAAAAAATTATTGTAAATAACATTAAGCAGAATGCATAAAATACCGATAAAATTTTTACCATCAAATTGTGCCATTTTTTCACATAATTTGACTTCTCCTATTACAGCTTTAAATTGTGGTTGCTTAATTAAAGTTGTAAACCAGCGGTTGACATTAACAAATGATTCCCTAAATGATGGTTCCAGAACCTTAAAAAAATAAATAAATTGTTTTTTAGAATATTATAAATAATTTATGCTTAAAACTCAACTTTTTTACACAGCTAAAAAAGACAGCATATTTATAAAAAACAACAACTGGTCTATGAAAATAAGTATGTGTTTTGTTTATACAACAGCGATGTAGTAAAAGATATCCTAGGTATTAGGTAATCAATTTAAAAGATTGGAGGTGTGATTCAACTATGCAGGAAATATATTTTAAAATTCATATAAAAATGAGATGTAAAGCTTATCAAATTAAATAAAAATGCCCTATGAGATGTAATGCATAAGTTCTAGTAAAGTCAATGCCAAAATTTTAATTCTTAATTGAGTAAAGAAAAAAAAAACAGTTCCTAGTTTGGTCAATTGAATGGAACTGCTGTACTCAACCACTACTTGAAAGTTCAAATGCCACAAGATCTTGACATTATTATTAAAGAAAATAAATTCAAATGATTGACAAAGGCTTTGCTATGTTCAGGGCCAAACAATTAATACAAACTTGAAATCAAATACAGATGTTTCAGAATTTTGCTAAATTCCAAACGTTACAATTTAAAAACATTTATTTTATCTTATTCTGATAAAAATATTGTCTTAAATACAGGTCCCTGTTCATCAGCAAATGTGCAGAACCACGATACAATACTTATAGAATTGCAAGATAAAATTCCACTGTTTCATGAAACTTGTTAAATATTCATGATGGTCAAGTTCGCACACACAAAATGTGATTTACTAAGGTAGAAAATATTTAAATCTAATATATATACTGTTAAATAAATAACTATCAATAGTAATAATATATATAACTTTTTTTCCACAAGGGAACTATTTATTCCTTATATTTTTATATTGAGTAAATGTATTTAAAACATATCACTTAAATTTTTAGCAATGTCCATTTAATACTGTAGCATGGCTAAGAAAATAAAAAATAAATGAGCTCAAAATTTTCAAACAAACAAACAATAATGGTCATGTAATTTTTATTTTTTCATCAAATGATGTTTCAATTTTTTCCCCTAATCTTTCATTACTTATTATAATTGGGAAGTAATCATTTTATTTTTTACTATATAAATTTTACAAATAATCTATATTCCTTTATTTAAAAAAAAAAAAAAAAAATTCTGTAGATTATACATATGCCAATATATAACAAGTACGAGAATCTCAATTTAATACAGCCTTACATTCCATAAAATTTTTCTCTTCAAATTCTCCATAAAATTATAATTTTGGTTATCGTCGATTAGCCCTCGCACACCATTTGATGGCTCTGTTGCTAGTCAAAAACAAATAGATATAACGTTACCGGGCTGATTTACAATTTACCTTTTTTTACACTACTCTGATACAACACTATACGTCAGCACATAGCGCTGGAATGACAGAGAAGGGGATCCGATGGTTTTGCCGACCAAATTGATCGTCCGTCACATGCACAACAATTTTGAAAATATTATCCACGTCAGCGCATAGCGCTGGAATTCGCAGGGAGGGGAATCTAGCGGTGTGCGGGGGCTAATCGATGATAACCATGATTTTCTTTCTTGGCAAGACATTCCAAAATAATTGTGATCTAGAAGAAAATTTGAATATATAAGCATATTAAATTAACTACTTATATATATATATACACAAGACTTCAAAAAAATATTGGATGACTAATATTTTCTTTTCATAATTTTTAATCAACCACTTGTTCAATAATAAGAGAATAATATATTAGATGATCGAATGATAGAAGTTAAAAATAAAAATTCCAAAAAATTAGTCTAGAGAGGACACAAAATTAGGTTAGCAACTTTTATATGGAACATAAAACTTTGCCTGAGCCAGATTCTTAAGACTTGAACATACAAGAACAGCACTTGGAGCAAAGGAGTTCTTATAGTATAAGAGTTATATATAGCTGTTCTTGACAAAATTTATATTCCAGAGAACAAATTGTCAATAAAAGAAGATTGCATAGTGATGTATTTATTACACATTTTAATTTAATATTTTTATCTTGAAATTCCTAGATATTAAAAAATTGAGTTGTACTACTATTTTATTAATGCATGTTATATAGAAATAGTTTCAGAAAAATTTATATCCTGGCAAACAGTAACATACCATTAAAATCTAAAATATTGACTCTTGGATATATATACATTTCAAAAATAATGGCATTTTTGGAATTATATAAATTAGAAACCAGAATGCAAAAAAAAAATTAAAAAAATATGTTCTATCTCAAATACAATAAATTTAATGTTCATTTTATAGAAGAAAATTGTTAATTGTGTAAAATTTTAACATCTATTAAATGCTAAAATTAACAATCTGAATTGTCACATTTCTTGTCATAGAGTGCTGTCGATATTTATAACTATGTTTTCGAGTGCATTTAAAAAAAAAAAAATCCTGGATTAGTATTGCAGAGCCTCCGCAAGCAATAGATTTGAAAGCAAAAGTCCAAAGATTGAAAACACTATATTGGCAGATTACAATTACACCTGGGTCTCGTTTTACGCGATAGATTGGTTCCTCAGAAAACACGCGCAAAAGAAATCGCACAAAAATAGACGTAACTTACCTTGAAAAGGGGGGGATACGGACTGTGATTTTTCAAAAATCGCATAAAAGCAAAGCACCAGCGTAAAATTACTTTAAAATTCGCACAAAAAAAAAAATAAGGAAATAAAATATGATTAATACAACCATTTAGCTCTCATTGGAATTTAAGAGCACGTTTGTGATTAGTGTCAATAATAAGAAAATAATTAAAAATAAACTTGCGGATACTAAATGATTAATAATTAATTACGTTTTTTTTTAAAAAGCGAAAACAGAATGTGATTTAAAATGCAAAATTAACACGCACAATGTTTGAACAAATTTATATTATAATCTTGTAAAATTTAATGTGGGTATATATAAAATGTGGAAATCATGATTTTAATTTCATCATTGCATAAAATCTTACTATTATAAAGCGCTGAAAATATTGAAATTACTAAGATGAAAGTCGAATTCCAATAATGTGCTATTACTTTCAATATGACGTAAGTGCGCGAAATTTATTATTTAAAGTAATAGCGCATTATCAGAGTTCGGCTTCCGAAGAAACATGAATCACATAACTTCAAAATCGCATTAAATAAATCCGCTAAAACGAGACCCAGGTGTACTCATTTATTGGTTGTAACCACTTTACACCTTTTTAAATATGCATTGAAAATAACACATTAAGAAAAGATAAACTTATATCAGTGTCTATCATTCTCTCTAAAACAATTTGAACGACTGAAAAAATTTAATGATCTTTGGATTAATGACAAAATTCAGATGACTGCTTTTAATATACCCATCCTACAAATTTTATTTAGATATTCAGATTTAAGAGTTAAAATAACACCTTACAATCATAAAAATGAAATGATTGCAATTATCAATGGGATAAAATAGAAAAGTTAAAATATGGTGATATACAATTTGACTTTTTTTTTTTATAGAGATACACATGAACCCCTAATCATTATAAGATTTCTATTGATCCAATTTAGAAAAATAAAAGGTATTCTTTAAAATATTACTGGCGATAGAAAATGTAAAGTACTGGAAATAAAAATATTAAACAAATGTGTAATAACTTCAATTTTTATGATAGTAGTCTTTAGAAGTTATTACAGATGGTTTCATGAAAGAGGCATTGAATCATGATATGATATAGGTTTAAGGAAGAACTTTCTTTCATGTTATAAACCTTAATGTTCATCTATTTAACTCATCATAAAAAACATAGCAGCAGCTTGAATCTTGACAATTAACCAATAAACAATCTATTGACATTCTCTGGGATAATTTATTTTTACTATTATTAATTAATCAGTATAATATAGCTGTCTTTTCCACATTAATTTCTTCATTTTAATTGCAACTGTAGATATAAAATAAAATGGGATACAGAATTATTGAAATTAAATTGTGAATGGACTTTCCTTATATATCCAGAGTTTCAATAAAAATGAATAAATTATGGGAAAGAATTACAAAGTGAGTTTGTTCACTTATAAGATTAAATCAATTAATAAAAAATAATATTGAAGATAAAATTGATCTCAGAGAATGTCCACAAATTGCTTCAGCAATTAAATGTAAAGATCCAACTATTCATATTTACTATAGTCAATTGAGGGTAAATATTAATGAAAGGTTAAAACAACACACACACACACAATACTGTACATGTATTTATAATAAAGCTAAAACAGAATCTACAGATCATCCATATTTTTAAAACAATGCTTAGTCATCTTTTAAACTCTAAATAGAAATACAGATAATTTGCAACATATATGACAAGAAAATAAAAATTAAAGAAGCTTGGTCTAAGTGTGTGGGGAGTGCATTATGGAAAATGCACAATTAAATGTATATTTTGGATTTTGTCTTTGAAAAAAATCTTCAATATTGAAAATGCATTTAGACTGTAGGTTAAAGTTCTTAATATTCTCTCCACGTTAGAAGCAGAATTATTATATTCAAATTACAACATTGTGATACTCTTTGGCCATTCAAAGATTGCATTAAAGACCATTTTTAATGCTGTGAATGCAACCTATAAAGACTTTGGTTCGGCAAATGACATTCGTAAAATCTTCATTAATATTTAGCTTGCATGACTATCTGCTTAAAAATTTGAACCATTTAAACAAAAGCTCTCATTACCACTCCAGTACCATTTATTGCAAGCTTAAATAATCAATTTTATCAGTTGATAATGTAATTTAATCTCTACTCTCAGATCATTTTCTGGTTTTTGCCATTATTAATGAAGAATTCACAAATGTAATTATGCATCTAATATTATCTTTAACTCTTTTTTTACTATCAAGTTACTAACTTCAATTTTTAAAAAAAAAAATCCTAAGATTTTGAAAGCAGCCAAAACTGGTTATACAATTATATCAAGTAATGAACTTATATATTTTATTACTCTTAATTAAATTGGAATATCATCTAGTAAACCACTGATTTACTTCCAAGCATACTGTAAATGGAGGAATAGTAGAAAGCCAAAATGGCTCATCTTTATTTTAAATCCAAATGAGGGGGGAGGGGGTCAGAAAAGGTAATATTTTTAAAATCAAGAATCAGATAAAAAATTTTAATGCAATTTGTTAGCACCCCCCGAATATTGCAGTTAACACAGCATGTTGCATTCCATACATATAATTTCAAATAATTTTTGATTCTGGATGTGTTATAATATATATACTGAACAATGATAAAGATATGTGTAAAAGATTGTAATCATATGTTTATAATTACATCCCTCGACAAGGTGTTAAAAACCGATAGGAACCAGCCCCTACCTTGCATAAGAGTGGTGGTGTAAAAATTACATTACAAAAATATTATTCATTATTGGATAATCTCTAGTCTAATGAATGACTAATAAAAATTATTAATATACTTTCATTGAGAGATTTGTGTCAAAGCTATAAGGGCAACATGTTTGACATCAATTAAACTTTAGTATTTTGCTATCTATATATATACTGAACAACGATAAAGGTATGTGTGAGATTGTGTTCTGGGCTAACTGACTAGTGCTGGTTCAGGACAAAATGTTCATCTTGGTGTTCATGTTTTTGGTCATATGTTTATGATTACATCCCTCCACAAAGTGATAAAAACAGATAGATATCAGTCCCTACTTGCATGAGAATGGTGGAAAATTAGACTACAGAAATATTAATTATTATTTGATCTTAGTGTTTCTACCTTCCCCCTCCCTTCTTTTTCTGGAGTTAGAACAATGATATTCATTTATGAGTAGTTGCTATTGATTTCCAAAAATATTTTTCCATCCCTTAAAATTATTTGGTATATAAAAATATAAAATGATAACTAATATAAGGAATTCAATATATTCAAAAACAATGCATAATTTTTATCATATAATTTCACAATCTTTAAAAGAATATACTATTAGTTTAAGTATCCTTTAGGTTGCAGCTATCTGGAAAAATCATAGACAAAAACTATGTCCCTATTTCATAAACATTCTTAGTAAAACATATTTTTCTGTTACATAATCAGTGTATATTTTTCCCACCACATTCAGTTTTTATATACAAATAAAATTAAAAAACATCAAATAAACAATTCAACTAACATGCTGATAAAGATGAAGTAAATTACAGGCCAAAGTAATATCAGCTAATGTAATGCGTTCTCCAACCAGATATGTTCTAACAAGCAAATAATTATTTAACACATCCAACAGTTTTCTAATGTCATCCTTTGCTTTTTGGGTAGCCTGCAAAAAAAAAAAAAAAAGAATCTGTAAAGTTTTTAAATAAAATATATATGAACATTAATAATGTTTACATTGAATCAATTAATTAATCTCATATTTTATTAATTATTTTAAATTTCTCAATATAAATGCAATTTTTTGCATTCTAAAGTTTGTATTTTGTTAATCATTTTCGATTACTAAATGTATTTTAAAATCTAATAAATGTAATTGTTTTACAACAAATTAATATATAAAATACAAGTCTTTAAAGAGCACATCAAAGAACGCAAGTTTTCTAACAGTGTCATAGAGGAACAGTGATGTAAAAAATTTAAAAGATAATTAAATTTGCCAACCAGCTATTAAAAAAATTCTAAGCTTGACTAAAATCTGAAAAAAATTTCATGTTTATTTGGCACAGATTTGAATCTATAGGCTAAAAACATGGAGAAGAGTAGATGTGTTACCATTGCCCTCCTAATAAAAACCTTTATAAATGAATTTATGACAAAAAAAAAAAAGACTATCAAAATCTAAAGTATTTTCTTTCAATTACTATTTCCTTCTCTCAGAGCTAATACTAAGTAAATTCAGAATGTGATATCTATTATTTTTAGTATTAATTCTTCAGCAGTTTTATTACTAAGAGATGATCTATTTTTATATTACTTCATGATGAAAATACAACTCATTCAAAATCATTTTGCTAAATTTTCTTTATTATATTAGTAGAATGTTGACCAGTCTAGTCACAAATGACTGGAGACATCATGTATATCATTGTATATTTATAAAACACATCCAAGATAACAATCAATTACATATGAAAATATAAATCACTATATATCATTATCATGCAAAATTCTATATATCAAGTACATAATAAAAGTATTTTATATAATATATGCAGACTTGATAGTACCTCATGACAGATACCATTCAAAGACATTCTGATATTAGTGCTGTTTTTAATTACACACAACCTATCAAATTAATCTGCTTCAGCATTTATACAGATGCAACAATTTTTAATTATTCTTATGTAATTATTTCTATATGGCCTCTGCCTCTAGTTATTCTGTAAACTAGTAATAAACATGTAATTTTAAATGACAAATCGGAGAATATTAAGTAATACATGTTTATGGGGGCTATAGGCTGTAAACTGGGATTAACTTAACAACTAGACCCAAATGTGAAAACTAAAAATTAAAAGTGATGATTCTGTGAGCAATAGAACAATTATGAGGCACAATAATCTTATTTAGAAAGAAGAAAACTTTTAAAAGCTATGGATTAAGAGTCAAACTAATCATTATCCAGAATAATGTTTTAAATTTGTTTAATTCAATAAAAGATCATAGAAGCAAGAAAAATCCTAACAAAGAATTTAAAGTTAATTAAGATTCTTTTTAACCCAGAGTGAAATCTATTTATGCTAACAAGTTAGTCAAGATCATCAAAGAAAGTTGATATACCAGGCAGCAAGTTTTAAATATTAAAATAGCTCTACATTGAAAAAAAAAAAAAAAAAAGGAATTACCCAAGATCTACTTAAAAGACAAGCCTATTTCAAAATTAGTTACATTGATGATAATAGAAAACAAAAGGCTATATTGATTTACAACACAGAAAATCATATAGATTCTAAAAAGTGCACAAAAGATTAGTGAAGTTTTTATAATCTATTTTACAGAATATTTTAAATCTACAATAATTATTTGCAAAAAAAAAAAAAATCTTTTATATATTTGCTGCTTGTAGATAAATGTGGCAATCATTCTAACTAGTAAGACCAAAAAAAAAGTGTTTCTTTCACTGCTGCAGTCTTTTTTTATGTCTTTATATAAAAACAATTGAAAAAATAAAGTAATATCTAATTGCATTAAAATCATTTGAAATATATGAGCTGAAGTTAAAGAATATACTGCAAAACTACTATAAGAAAATCATTTCACCCATGAATGACTTCAAAAACCTGAAAATATAAAATTGTCACAAAAAGTCTCTAACAGATTATTTTTTTCTTACAAAAAGCAGAGAAGACTGCTATAAAACAAGCTACATTTCGATAGCAAGTTTATTTATGAGGAAACAATGATTAGGGAATTGGAAGATGGTATATATAATTGCAATATCATCTAGAGCTAATGTGTAGACACCACTTCTAAATAACATGCATTAAAGAGTTGAATGATAAAAATATATAATCCTATATCATTTATGTAGTAAATCATTAAAGTTTACATTAATCTATTACTATATTTATTAAGAATAAAAATAAGTAACCCATAGGAAATTAAATGCATGTATGTATTCCCCTCCCCCTGCAAATAAAAAAGTAAAACCACTACAAGAACAAAATGATAGTAATAAATGTTTGAAATGTAATTTCAAAAGTCACATATATAATGAGAACTTAGAGCTACTTATATTTTTTTTAACAAGTTTTCCTTTTTTAATTTAGTCTTTTTACCCACCTCCAAAAGTAACTTCAGCAATGACTTTTTGAACTTTTATTATTATTTGACAAGTAAGAAATGTCGCTCAGTTGTTAAAATTTTAAAGCTAGTTCTTTATTTTTGAAATTAGTGATAAAATATTTAACTTTATTTTTACAATACAATTTCCTTTTCCGAGCAAGTAAAATAAAATCAATTTCTTTAAAAGATCCTAGATTCAAGATAACTTTTCAGAAATATAAAAACCAAAATAAAAGAATGGAAATAAGAATCTGAGAAAATATAGAAGCTAGGAAACTATTCTCCTCAATAAAATTTTTTTTCTCTTTTGAACCTAAAATGGTATACTAGAAATATCTCTGTTCCTTAGCTGTTTATCATTTATTGTCAGTATTTTCTTTACTTACAAAAACAAACTAATACTAATAACATAATTCATATATTCAATTAATTTTAGCTCAAAACAGGCAAAAAAAATAACCCACAAAATCATTGTTGGTAAAAAAACATTCATTCTTTTACTCTTTGAGCTTTGTAATTAAATCCTTGAATTTTATTAGGATTAAAATGAGCCTGCACTTAAACATATTCTTCATAGTAAAGCTTTAAGATTAGATTTTTTTTTTTTTTACTTGGATTATAAGAATAAAACTTTCTTGATGGTATTCCAACTAGATTATTCACTAGTCTAACATAGAACAAATGGAGAAATGTATTTAACACAATAAAAAAAAATTAAGATGGTAAATAATATGTATTACCAGAGTAATTGTATAGTTATAATGCCAAAAGCTACACAACTAGTAAATAAAGAAAATCTGAACTTGTTTTGTTATCCCAGCCTTTTCATTACATTGATTAAAGTCAGAATATTTATGGTGATATTGAAAGAAATATGATTCAAGAAAATTGAGATAACACTTGAAGACTTAAAATAATTTATTTTGCTAGTTTAAAAATATAAAGTAATACATTTATGGATTATCTTATCAATTACTAAAACTATCACTTATTTTGTAATAAAATTACTTAAAATTCCTTTTTAATTATTTGTAACAACAAAGCATCATTCCGCAACTTGTGCGGAAAGTAAAAGATGATCATTTATCTACTAAAGAACTGCAGATATTTTAGCAGTTTTAAAACAACTATTAATCTAAAATATTTGCCAAATATTGGAAAAAATCTTCAAATATATAATGCTATGGTATTTTTCCTTACCCTGATAACTATGTGAAAAACCAAATGATATGTCTTCATATTTGATGATAAAAAATAGCGTGTATTTACATGAAACACGGTAAAAATTGCATCATATCCCCAGTCTAGTTTCAGCTGATGAATGAGGAGCTTTGAATCTTAAGACAATGCATATGAACCTTAGCTTAGGATCTAAGGCACTTCCCTTCCCGCTCCTATCATTCACTTCTGTGTTATATTATCAAGTTATCAGAATTGAAAATCAACCTGCTTGTACAGACCTGAAACAAGTTCAGTTTCTATATATTAGGGTATCCTTAGTTTTTTAATAATTAAAGTTATCTCTATATAGACCTATAAAACACAACATTATCTATAACATGTCTTCAGCTTATATATTGCTGTTTTAGTAACATATTTTTCTATCTTTTCGTCACATAATGAATATAAGCTTTAGAAAGAATGTTTATTTACTAATTCATCAATGAACATGCTAATCATCTTGACACAATTTATTGTCAATAAAATAATAATTAACTACTCCCACCTATGTAAATATCCTTAAATTGTTTTGGCTCAGGGGCAGCATCAGGGACCACTTTATGGAAGCAAAGGGCCGCACCTTTTTTCATGACAAAATAAACACACTACTTTATTCCCTGTATTACTAAAGAAATATTTGTTTGCCCATTCTTAATTAAACACACGACATTCATCACCGATTTTACATTTTTTTGGTGGGTTCATGGTTTCACTAAAGTTGGAAATTATATATTTGCTAATGCAAAGACAAAATTGAAATTAACCAGATCAACTGGAAAAGAACTGCACTGCACATGTGTATTGACGTGACCATCCTAGTGGAAAATAAGAGACGAATCTTCGGTCGCACATGGGAAGGAAACTTCAGTTCAAGGCAAATTTTTCTGATTGTCTTGGCGGGGCCCGCATGTGGCCCTCGGGCCACTATTTGCCCACCCCTGTGTAAGAATGATGAATTTATCAAAAAATGATAAATAAGCAATTTAATAAATATTCATTCAAAAGAATATATATAAAGTACAAGTTAACCACTACCTTTAAATACTATACAGATATAATAATTCAAAATATTCTATGCTAGGTAAAAATGTGCACATGCATATATATATACATAAAGTGCAATATTTACACAAGTCTAATATAATAATGGCACGTTTTAAAAACTTTAATTATTCTAATAAAAACTATAAAAAAAAAAAATTATTGGCATCTGACAAATTTTAAGTCCCTCATATATAAATTAGATAGTAAATTAATAAAAAAAATGTCTGATAGTGTTACCACTGAGAGAATAGATTATAATATTGATTATCCAACTCAATCGAACAAGGACAATACAAAGATTTGGCAATAATTAAACATAAATAAGAATATGGATATTATAAAAAACAAAGTTTAATTAAATTGCTTCATTTATTTCTAAATATGTTAAGACTTTTAATAGAAAGTTACAAATCAAAAATCCCTTTAAGTTTAAAGTAAAATGTACTGTCTCTGAATTTTAAAATGGGAAATATATAAATAACAGATAATCAAATCAAATATAAAAAGTCTTTAAATAATTATTTATTTAAAAAGCTGTTTTCCAAAAAAAAAAAAAAAAAAGAATGATATGCATCAGTTATACCAATATAATTAGAAAAATGAGATAAATCCTCTTAGCTAAACTATTTAACACTACCATCAGCATAACATTTAAAACATGCAAAAACTTTAAAAAAAAAAAATACACTTCCAAATTAAGAATATATTGCATAAATCCTACTTGCACCATCACCAAATTAAAACATTAAAATAAAAATTTTTTGGAAAGTCCTTCAAGCAACTAATATCTAAAATTTAACATTTTATTTTTAAAATTTGATAAGTTTTTTAACAAACTGAACATGTCTGTTTATCATTATAATCTATTTTCATTTTATCTTTCCAAATATAAAATTAAAAAAAAAGCCTCCCTTCCCCTTAGATAAATAACAACATATACATTAAAATTATATAGTATATTAAATATTTAAAAACAAACCTGCTTGTTATATTGCATTATGCCTAGACAAGGAAAAATCCATGTACAAGTTGGAGATAAAATTTCATTATCAGCAAAATTTATCCATTGAAGAATATGAGATTTGTCTAATTGTGAATTTCCACGAAGCTGATCATTTGCCACTAGTAAAAATAAAACATAAAAAAGTTTAAAAATTCATCAAAATAGTTAATTATTGCACTAAACAAATGATCATATAAAATATATATTTTATTTCTAATGATCACATTAAAAGAAAAAAAATTGACAGAATTATTTTTGCAATTATAAAAATTATTAGATAATTCAAATTTAAGCCATTCTTTGCTTTAAAGTGAAATATTTATTAATAGGCAAGAAAATACTTAGCATGACCAATCCTTGAATTTATATAGATAACATTTTCCAAATTATTTATTTCCCATTACTTACGACATTCATTATCTGCTTAAAGGCAGACTCTATGCTATCCAACAAATTCTTATATATTTTCGTAAGATTATCAATCAAAATCTTTTTCCACAAGTTTTTAACCCCCCCCCCCCCCAAGTAGCCTTCATAATTCCTCTGCCTTTAAGCCCAAGCTCTATCCATTTTATTTTCTTCTAAAGAATTAATATTTCCCCACCTTCTGTCTGCAACTTTTTTCTTTTGCTTATTTCTTTTATAATGTATTGTCTTTACTGCAATCATTTTTAAAAATAGTGATCTGAATCACTACAGCATCAATATATTTTGAATCAAACCATTATCTAATTAAAATCTATAACCTGGAAATGTCATTTTAATATATATTCATTATTATTTTTCCTAAAATATCTTTCACTCCATCATTTCTTATTCCCAGCTAATAATTTAGAATAAATCATTTTCTTTTCTACACCAGCATTTCAATCATTCATTATGATTATACAATTACTTTTATATTCCTTATTATCTTCATACATTTTCAATATTATCATTCTTGTAATTACTGATTTATATACCGGAATAATCATAAGATCTCTTAGATATGCTTGAAATTACCAGCAATCTCTTTTGCTTCTGTAACTTTTGTTGGTGGACCTAATGCCTATTCTACAATTTTTTCCTCCAAATACAAAATACTTACATTTCCATTCTTTATCATACATAATGCATCCATCTTAACTGGTTTCTTTGCATCTCTAATAATAAGTTTACCATACATTCAACATTTCACATCAATTCGTATAATTTTTTAATTCTAAAGACTTTAGTTAGATCAACTCTGAGATTCCAGATCACTTTATAGTTATCATTGGTTTCCTAACTAAGTCAACTAAATCATCATGTCATTCTATGGCAGTGCTCAAATAATATAAAGCAATACATTCTTTGGCTTTTTATGTAAATTGAATTTTATTTGAATAGATTTCCACAACTGTCATTAACCATGTTTAGGAGTATGAAAATACACCCCAAAAGACAACACAATATGAGTTGATATGGACATCACATTTTTCAATTTTTTTGCACTTCATAAGATTTCCTGATTATATCTTTAACTATTTAAGTATTTAAATTATAACTAAATTTTGTAAAATATGCAAGAAATCAGCGCTTTAAAAATAGGCTATTCTACTTAATAACAAATCACTAATTTTTATTATCTACTACTTTAAATTGTAGTCTGAAATAGGAAAAGAAACTAAACAATTTATGGTCGTTTATTTATTATTTTAGCTACCCAGTAGTACTCAAACCTCACAATTCAAAATCATTTTAAAATTTTTAAATAAAGTTCAAATTTCATAAATAATTCTCATTGTTGACTTTAACATGTCTGTTTTACTAATGGATTTAAAGATTCAACCAATAATAATTCTATGTTGGACTCTGTAGAAAACTTTGTCTGATTGAAATCCCAAAAGACAAAATTATACACTATTTTTATCTTTTCCACTACTTATTTGAAAATTCTCTTATATTACAAGATATAATCTATTTCATTTTTTAATGTTTATATGTAGACTATCTTTCATTTTCACTTTCAGAATAAGGTCTTTCACATGACTTTCAGCAACTCATAAATTTTCTATATTCTAACTTGTCCTTATATCCAAGTCTGCATATTGAATATGTTCATTACAGATTAAACAGATATAAAAAACTTAAATTAACATAAAATATTTTTATAGCAAAATATATCATTAGATACTCATTCAGTTAATGCAAGACCCAATTGAATATTTCTTGCAGGGTCCTTCAAAATATGCCTATAATTTTTATAAATATGTACTTTTTAATTTAAAAAAAAAAAGTACTCATCTTATAGCTAAAGGCTCCGCTCTATGGCACAGTTTTCACGCCAAAACACATAAAAATGCTGTTTCCGCGGCCAACACGTTCGAACCCGCATTTTCTATAATACAACTTTTTTGTTGTGCTACAGAATGCAGGCCACTATGTCGCATCGCAGTATAGCATGTATGTCGCATAGCTGCAAATACATTTTCCGAATTCGCACAATTTATAAAATAATTACGGCTTGATAGTTTGTATTTGAATTGTATTGAAATGTTGTTTTCATTGGATTTTTTTTGTATTTTAAACTATTGAAATGTTCAGATTTTTTAAAACAATAATTATAAGACTTTTTACAGCATACTGTATTGAACTTTTATTTGGGAAAATGTTAAATATCTATGTTTTTATTGAGTTGCAATTAGGTAACGTGACAAAGAAGATTCTACTGTCTGTATATTTTAGAAATAAAAAAGAGCGGTAGGAAAAAAATATCCAGTAAGAAAAGTCCAAATATACAGGTTTTTTTGTAAATTTAATAAAAAGCAAATATTATAAACATGTTTAATAAGTAAAGAAGACATTTGTATGTGTTTGTTGTTATTTAAAAAAGTTTGAGTTTCTTTCTTCTGTCCAAGTATGGTTACGATTTTGAATTTTTTTATTTTAGCATTACAAACAAACAGAACACTAACCCTAACCCTAAATCTAAGCGTAACAACTTTTACTTTTATTACAATTATTATTTTTTAGTTAAACAACAACAAAAAAAGTCGTAACACAAGTAAAAAAATATCCGATAGAAAATTGATAATAAAAAAAAAAAAGCCATAACACAAGTAAAAAAAATATCCGATAGAAAATTGATTAAAAAAAAAGCCATAACACAATTTAAAAAGTATACGATATAAAAAACACAAATCAAATTGTAATTTTATTTTACATTTATTATTATTATTTAAATTGTATACGTTAATAAAAAATATTTAAAAAAGACGATTTTGTTTTGTTTTTATTTTCACATTACAAAAAAACACAGAAAAATTATTAAAATCAACAGCCCATGAATGTTCATATTATAGTTTTAGTGTGAAAACGGCGTCATCCAACGGCATCTTTATCTATAATACAAGCACCAAAAAAAAATTAGTAATTGAATAATAAAATTTAAACAAAGTATATATATAACCTACATTGAAGAAATATAAACAATGTATGAAAACATTTTCTAACTGCCATGCTTCTTGATCTTCAATGGATGGGATCACTAAACAAACTGTTTAAAATATCTTGGATCATAGCTGATCTTAAGTAATTTTTTATTAGCTTTAACTTAGAAAATGTCCTTTCTCCAGAAGCAACACACTGATATAGTTTCATATATTTGAAGAGCAGTTAAGAACTTCACTTTGAAGTTCCTTGCTAACAAAATTTGACTGGAAAAATAAAACCTATCAAAAATAATGAATACTATATATTTGCAATCTTTTATTGAGCGTGAAAGTGATTCGGAATTATTTTTGGACCTGATATTTCATATATTTCACCTACTTGCAAAACTCCCACCTCATACTGGAAATATAGTAAGAACTTTTAACATATTTACAGATGCTGATAATAAAACATAAAGACATTGAAATATACTAAAGAAAGTTAATGCATTAGGGCAAATTTTAGTTGTATTTGACAAAGCAAGATTAAAATTATGACAAACACAGTATAGTTAAACTCAAAAAAATTTTCTCTTCATATTGGAACCATTATCACATCCCTGAATGCTAATATTAATATTTAAATCTACAGAACTTGTCGTTTTAGCAAAGCTGATAAATTTTCTCCGGAACTACTTCCTACATTTAAAATTTTAATAAAACTATTCATAAATATTAGTAATTGACTCCTGTGATGTATTATCAGGCATATCTAAGTTTAAGAGATATTTGTTCTTGGTGGCTGATATATATAGTATAATCAAGAATTATAATAAAGCATTTTCCTGATATTAAATTTATATGATTCTGGATTATACTTCCCATGCAATTCATTAATTTATTTTCAATTGTTTTGCTTAGATAATATTCTCAATCTTGTTTACTGGCTATTTGTTGAAAAAGGCATTTAATTATTAGATCGGATTTCCCAAGCAGATCAATAATTCCTAATAAGTTTTCATTATGTAAATCACCTATGTTTTTAGGAGATCCCCAAAAGCCAAATAATGCTCAACTAGAAATTGCATCATTGATAATAATCTTTCAAAAACTTAATGTAATCATAATTTTTCTTGATTCAGTAATTTCTGTTATACCTTGGTTTACATTTTCCACAGATGAAAGTTTCTTTTGAAGTGCTATACATTTTAACACTGCAACCAAATGATGCTTTAATTTTTCACATTCTGCCAGTCTGGTATGGGTATTTGGCCAATTACTGAATCATGATGTGAACAAAGCAATTGTGGTATCTTCACACACACAAAAACAGCGATAATAGAAATTAAATATTTTCTTTTTTATCAGAATATATTATCCAGGGATTGTTTGGTGGTTCTTTTTTCACTAAATAATCTATTATATGCGAACCTATTCTTGTTTTGAATTGGACATCCTACAAAAAAAAATTATAATTTCTTTGCAATGGCAGATAATAATTGAAATTAAATATTTTTATATTGATTTTTAAAATAATCAAAAATATTTTCATAATTTTCTATTTAATTGAAACATATTGAAAAAATTCCTGGGGACAATATAAATTAGCAGTTTAGTTTTATAATACTTAAGATATTAAAGCAATTAATTGAACAACTACGATTTTTATTTTATGTGAAATATTGAGTTTAATATAGTTGAGTTTATTAAATTGTTCACCATATAAAATATTTGAACTATATTAAAATTACTTACCTTGCTGTAGAAAAAACTCAGTGAAATAAATGGTAATTTATTTGCCCAAAGTAATTTTTTAAATCTAGCATTTTTTTGCGATTGCGCCCAAGACAATTTGCTATATGCATACTACAAGCAAGTCAGCAGAAGCAGATAATAATGTAAAAAAAATAAAAATATTTGAATATATATAGAAGTTCCTGATTATTGTAATTTTTAAAATGAGTTTTAAATACAATTTTAAATTACACACCCTTTGATAAGCATGGGGCCCGATTGGTCATCTGGCCATGATCATGAGATTAAATTTAAATCTAAAAAAGGGAAATGTGTTTATAAAAATCATTTAAAGTAAAATAAAGTCATACAGAAAAATAGCATCAAAATTCTATTAATATACACCTGAGCCTGGCTTTATGCGGTAGATAGGTTCCTCAAAAAACGCGCACAAAAGAAATCGCACAAAAATAGACTTAACTTACCTTGAAAAATGGGGGATAGGTTCTGTAATTTTAAGAAATCACATAAAAGCAAAGCAACAAGGAAAAATTACTTTAAAATTTGCATTAAAAAAATAAGGAAATAAAAGTATGACTAATAAAAAATTTCAAATATTTGAAAAAAATTAATACAAGATAAAATTTTTTTATTAACTACAGTATTTAATTTTACATTTTTTTCATACATATTTTAATCATTACCGCTATTTGACAATATGCATTCGTTTGTGAAGTGATAAGAAATCAGATTCGTGATGTGATGTACAACTAGCGCCACTTTCAGTCTTGTGCTGTGTTAAGGATTTTCTGTTTCTATATTTAAAAAAATGAGATTGCAATCAAAACAAAAAGATTATTTTCAGTTTACAAAATCAATAAAATCGTTATTTATTTTAAAAATCTAAAAAAATATTTATTTCTGATATATCTAACAAAATATGTTTTAAAAGTTTTGAATATTTATTGCAATAGGGTATAAATCTATTATTATTATTTAGTCAGTATAAGGTTATTAGCTAAGATTCTAAATACAGCTTCAGGCCATATTCACGTTACCTGCTAATACAATGTTATTTTTTTTTTAAAAAAATTTCAAGTCAAAATAAGTTATTAATAATTTAAATTTCTTGATATCTAATAAATAATCCGCATAAAACTAGACCCAGGAGTATATGAAAATTTTAATTAATACTTGAATGATATAATCATTCCATTATTTGATCCAAGAACTTAAATTAAGATCACATTATTTTTGTTTTTTACTGTATTTTTTTTAAAAATTAAAAAAAAAAAAATAAAACCCTAACATTCATTTTTTAAAATTATTTTCAAGTAAATTGTATGTATGTCCAATAAACACATTAAAATATTTTTAGTCCTACTTATTGTTATATCATTACATTATTATATGTATACATGGGCAGATTTTTAAATCCAAATTATACCATTATCCATCCCACTTAGCAATGGCTATCGATTTCCCAAACTTCATCATTAAGCAAGAATATCCATAAAGAATAAGTAGTTATAATGTTTTCCTATGGGAAAAAATTTGGCTGGTTACTCCAGCTAAAAATTACATTATAAGCTATGAACAAAGAACTTAACAACCTAGTATATATATAGTAATTTTTAAAAAAACATTAATATACTTTATATGCTTGAATAAACTGTGCAATGTGTATTATGCAAATATGCATTTAAAATATTGTAATAGTAACTTATACACTCATTTATAATTATCTCTAATTAAACTATATATTAATCAAAATGTATTTGACTATTTTAATATGCATACATATACATACATACCATTTATTTTAATAAAAAATAAACTTAAAATGATACATACTTTAATGTAAATTTTTAGATAATCCAGATTTGAAATTGAAAAATAAACAATTTTATATATATATTTTTATTATATCTTAATATTTATTTATAACAACGAATATTTAAATCAAGAATGGAAAATTGAAACAAAAACACGCGTTACGGACAATTCAATCGGTCTTTTGATAATAAAGAGAATATTACTATTTTACATAGGAATTGAATTTTAACTATATTTGAAAATTTGGTAATCATCTGAAATCCGGGCATGGCCACTTGGGGTGTTGTTTATGTGTACAAAACACATAAAAATGTCGTTTCTACGGCCAGCCTTATGGTTAATAGAACATTTAAATATTGTATTAACCCATTATGGGAGACAGCTTTACATGACATTGCACAAAAACATTATGGCCCGTTTTGTGCTTCGAAACTATTTATGCGTATTTGTTCTATTCATAGCTGATTACCGTATTGCTTGAGAGTGTTTGAATTTCAAGTCGGTACAACTTTTCAAATCTCTGTAATAGAGTAATGTCATTTCTATTTAAATAATGTTAATTACTAATAATTGTCGCATGGTCCCCACTCTTCCCTAAAAAAAATGTTAATATGTAAAAAATTGGCAGTGTATGTTCAAACACGCTTCGACAAAGCTCACGCGCTAAGTCACATTTCAGCATGGAAAATGTACGAGACCACTAAAAGGTCTGAGAAGAACGTGCAATTTTTAAACTTTTCTTCAGAATTGCCGAGTACAGAGTGTGTGTGATTGTGTCCTTTTCTTCAGCCACATAATGTCCACTTTTTATTACAGCAATAAAATAATAAATAATTTTAAAAAGTCCAAAGTTTGTGTCCTTTTTTTTCTTTTCATTTCATTAGAAATTGACAAGTATTTGGATTCTATTTTTTGCAGCGGGATTAAAATAAATGACTATTTTTGTTGACTTTTTGTTAATAACAACAAAGTACAAAATCCCCCCTCCCCCATCAAAAGCAGTTTATTGTAGAATGCCAAAAAAAAAAAGTAATTCAAAGGAAATATAAATCAAAGTAAAAAGTGAGAAAAAGTTGTTGAAAAAAAAACGAGTAAATTATTGACTTTTTGTTACAATTCTTTTTCCGAGTGTGGGGGTGGGTGTTTTAAAGCAATTTTTTATCCCCCCCCCCAGTCACTTTTTTTTTAATAAAAAGAAAAAAATTTGGTCACCCCCACCCCCCAAAAAAAGGTTGAATAAATTCGAAATAATACCAAATAATTGCATTCTATTTTTTCATCAGGGTTAAAACAAGTGGGGTTCAAATAAATGACTATTTTTGTTGACTTTTTGTTAAGAATAACAGTACAAAAGCCCCTCAAAAAACTGTTTATTGTAGAAGCAAAAAAAAAAAAAGGCTAATTCAAACGAAATATAAATAAAAGTAAAAAAAAGTTGTTAAAAAAAAAGTAAAATTATTGACTTTATGTAACAATTATTGATCCGAGTGTGGGGATTTCAAAATAATTTTTGAACCCCCACCAACACAAAAGTTAGTTTTGATTTAATAAGAAAAAAAACAATTTAGTCAAGCAAAAAAAAAAGAAGGTAGAACAAAGTCGAAACAAGTCTCAAATAATTATCCCATTATATTTTTTCGGTATGGTTAAAACAAGTTTTTTCGTTGTGAAACAGTCCAAAGTTTTAATTAAAATTCAAAAAATTAAATTACCAAAATTTGTTGGATAAAGAAAAATATCAGGTTACAAAAAAAAAACAACAAAAATGAATATAAAAATTTGTTTAATAAAAAAGAAATCATGTTGTAAATGAAATAAAAAATTTGTTTAATCCCAAAAAAAAGTTGCGGCGGCCCGGTAATGTTATATTTGATTGCTTTTTGTATAGCATAAATGCCCCAAGCGGCCGTGCCCGGCTTTCAGATGATTATCAAAAATTTTAACTTTTCCAATTTAAAATATTAATTTATACATTTGGAAATTGAAAACTATGGATTAAAAAAGATTATAAGAAAAATATTTTAATTTTCCTTTAAATCTGAAAAAAAAAAAAAAAATAGTAACAAAAAAAAAAACCATCTAGTTGAGTTATTGGAAACTTCTTTACTTTAATACTTCATTTTTCTACGTATATAAATAATGAAAATAATTATAAATATATAAATCTTACAATGTGCAGTGAATAAAACAACGTTGTATCGTAAAGATTTCGAAACCAACTTTCATGCTAATTTAAGATATTTATTGTATAGAACGTCTAATAGAAAATGGAGATTAAGAACAATCTTCGAAGGATATATATTTTATCTTATATCAACAAAAGCATTGGATAATATTAATAATTTATCAATTTAGGATAAATAAATAATTGCTATACCAATAATAAATATACTTTGCAGGAGAACTCCACCAAGATCATGAACTATGGACTTAAAGATCCATTCTTACTTAATTCAGGAAAATAAGTTTTTCTTTATTTATATTATTTTAATATGTTTAATTTTATATTTCAAATTTGGTATTGTATCTTTATAGTAATAGGAATACACAAATTTAATTTTATAAACGTAAATTATTAAACAAAAGATATATATTTATAATATTAGATAAAATTAAATTTCATAAATGTTTTTTTAAAAGTTTGACAAAATTCATCAAAATTTTAACAGATATTAGAAACAGGATTATTATGTTTACTATATAATATAGTAAATGTATAATATATTTATTTTATTATAAATACATATAAAACAAGTTTTACAATTGTAAATACATAATAATTATGAAATTATATGAACAAGGACTGTAAATGTTAATAAGTTATTTAAATTATTAATTTTTTGTTGAATTTATATGTTGTTATATATATACTTTAATTTGAATTATATTCTTTTCTTTTGAAAGTCTATTAAGGTATGAAATTTTATCATAGGGTATTGAATGGGAATATTATTTGTTAATCTTTCAAAATAATAAAAATTCATCCTTATTTTTCCTTAATATTTTATTTAACTTTTACATTATATTTTTATTGTTTATTAAATATTATTGAGTTATTAATTTGATCTCTCTGCTTAATCATTATATTACATATTTATAAATAAACACACTAATCATTATTAGCTACATAATAATTGTTTTATATATATGTTAATATTATAAACATCATAGAAATATAATTTATTAGTCAATGCTTATATAAAGGCATATTAGAAAATGACTTGTTTAAAATCATCCCTGAAGAGAGCCAATTGCAAATTCTTCACGAGTTTGAATAGCGTGGCATAATGGTGACTGAAAGCAGGATGGACGAACTAGTCTAAATTATATCTAAATTTGTCTAATGATTATTGAGCTAGCATCATAAAGATGGATGTAATCATGGACTTAGCATTTTGTTTCATTTCCAGCATTCTACCTGAAGACCCAAAGTCTGATTGGAGTGAAATATGCACCCTCTTTCTGGTGAAAACCGATGTTCTGTTACATATGGCGGAACCAACTAGGGCCTTGAATCATAGATTCTATATCATTATAGCCTTGAATCATAGATTCTATCTTGTTACATATAGTGACAAAGTGGTAGCTAGATTAATTGATGATTCTTGGTAACAAGTATATTGACATATTTGATTCATATGGTAAACTAATTGTTGGGCATCAAGCATAGATTACACATTATTACATATAGTACAACCAATTTGATTTCATATTGTGAATCTTGAATTATAGATCCTTACTGTTACATATAGCATGCAATATCTTGTTGTATATAAAATGGAACATGTTGTTATAGATTCATATGATGTTAATAATTGCAGGATTGAAATGAATATTGAGAATGTTAAATATGATAAAACCAAATTAGATGTTAGAAATATAAGTTTCTAGAAAAATTTAACCAATGGATTTTAAAAAAAGAAAACATATATATAAATAATATTAAAAATGATAATATATATATATGATTTATAGAGATCAATATTTAAATAAATAATTACTAAATTGTGTTTAAAATAAGTGGGATAAAATTTTAATATAGACAGGCATTTAAAAAATACACATATACCATATAGAACATCATAAGTATATATAAATAGCATAAAGCGGTAAAGAATTTTATGGTATAATATTTTATAGTTATAAAAATATATAAACTTTATTAATATTTGAATTAAGTTAAAATTTATAATGCTTAGTAGTGGAAAAATGTTTTCAAACAAAGTTACTGAATGTTCTAATCAAATGCAAAATGAACTAAGTGATGATAATAATAATATTATAGAACAATCATCATTAGTACAAGCATATGGGGGTTCTATAACCATAATTGAATACCCTCAACAAACACAGAATTCAGATCAAGTGTTATTTCAAACACAAAAAGATCCACAACAAATAATTGTCCCTTATAATAGATCAAATTTTCAGCACCATTCAATGCCTGAAATTGAAAATTATCCTAGTAATTTTGACTTAGAAGGGTTAAATTTAAATACTTGTAGGGTTAACCATGAAAATCCAACATCAACCTCTCAGTTGAACGTTTTATAAAAGCAAAAAGTATATAATCATTCTATATCATGTAATACAATTAAACAATTTGTTAGATTTAAAATATTCAAGGGATCTAACAATGAAGCTCCCATAGAACATATTAGAAGCCTTAATCTTTATTTTTCAGTTAACCGGAATTTATCAGGAGAAAAAGTGATCATTGCATATAGTCACTTACAAGGAGATGCATTAATGTGGTGGGAGTCTTTATCACAAACTCCATCTACTTATATGGAATACCAAGCATTGTTGATTAAAAACTTCTGGAATAGGGATAAACAAGAGGCTTTGTTATACCAAATATTCCAAAATAAATATAAGTAGACACCTGGAGAAACTTTGATAAAATTCTTTCACCGTCAGGTAACTAAATTAAGAACACTTAATATCTATCATTTAAGTCAGGCATGTCAAACTCATTCAAACAATGGGCCACTTTATGCTACTGGTAAGATTCTCGCGGGCCACATCACACAAATTTTCTTAAAATTGTATTTTGAAAGTGAAAATGCAGGAATATAGATAGGGTAATTAAAGCATATTATGTAGTTTAGTGAATTCACTTCAATAATATACAATTGATATAGTATTGCTTTTATTTAAACATTTATTTTATCTGATTACATATTTATAAAACTACAATTTATTGTTTTTACTGGAAACTTGCCAGCGTTTTCCTCTTACTAGTTTTTCAATATCTGGATTCAAAGACTGAGAACAAGCAATTTTCATTATGGCAGATAGATGTTTATCAGTTAATCTTGATCTGTAAGCTGTTTTATTTAATTTTATGCATGAAAATAATTTCTCACATAAGTATGTACTTCCAAAAAAGCTTAAAATTTGGCAGCAAATTTTTTAATTTCGGGTATCTTTCACCTAAATAGAAATAAATTTTCGGATTCCTACTTCTCGATATTTGGTTTTTAAAATCGAATCATTCTGCAAATCAATTAATTCCAGTTGTATCGAAGTCGGAGCTTTTTCGACTTCAAAGGCAAATGGTCCCGTGAAAAGAGAAAAAATTTCTTCGAACTCCTTGAAATCATCAAAACGTTTATCGAATTCGTCTTTTATTTTTCAATTTTTGCAGAGTGATGTGAAAACGAGCAACTTTGATTTTGTGCTTTTAACTGCTCACATGTAGGAAAATACGTCAAAACTTCTTTTGCAAATGATTTTTAAACAAATTCAGTTTTTGTACAAAGCTTGCAACTGCATCATACATATTCGTTATCAATTGATCTTTGCCTTGCAATGTAATATTAAGATTATTCAGATGGCCTGTAATATCTATTAAAAATGCTAGGTCTTGTACCCACAATGGATCTTTTATAATTGATATATTTTCGTTGTTTTCATCTTTCATTTCAAAAAATAATATTATTTCCTCCAAAATCAGATAGAAGCTCTTTAAGACATTGTGGCAGGACAACCAACGAACTTCTGTGTAATAAGGAAGATCTTCGAATTCGGATTCTAAATCTTTAAGGAAGTAAATTGGCGATGGTTAAGTGCTCTTGATTGAATAAAGTTGACTATCTTTGTAACTGTTTTAAGTACTTGATCCATTTTTAATAATTTTAAACAGAGAACTTGTTGGTGAATGAGGCAATGAAAAGCTTTGATTTTCGGTTTATCTGGATATTCGTCTTGTAATTTCCTTGCTAGTCGTGACGCAAAACCTTTAGTTTCACCTGTCATCGATTTAGCACCATCAGTTGTAACAGAAACAAGCTTGTCAACAGGCAAGTTAAGTTTTTCTAAAATGCTCCATACGGCATCAAAAATATCTTCACCAGTTGTTGTTCCGTGAAGAGGGATGAATTCCAACAGCGTCGTGTAGGGAAAGTCATGTTATTACACGACGCTCTTCCGATCTCAGCAACTTGTGCAACATCTCTTATATCCGTACTTTCATCAATAGCAATTGAAAAGAACTGGATTTTGGTAGATATTTTCTGTAATTGCGAAGTGATGTCATCTGCCATTTCAGTAATTCTATCTGCCACCGTATTTCTTGATAATGAGATGTCTCGAAACGCTTGTACTTTTTCTGGACAGACAAATTCGGCAGCTTTTATTATACATTCCTTGATTAAAGAACCATCGGTGAATGCTGTTGAATGTTTTGCTAATAAATAGCTTATTTCATAACTAGCTCTTGTTACTGATTCATTACTTTTTATAAATTTTGTAAGCACTCCTTGCTGGCTACTTAATGAATTCTTCATTGTTTTTAATTTTTCTTCTCTTATTTTAGCTTCAAAACACGAAAATTGTTTTTCGTGATTAGTGCTATAATGTCGCTTAATATTGTATCCTTTAGCAACACTAATAGTTTCTTTGCAAATTAAGCACGTATTCAGTTCCCACCTTTCTTGAAATTTTCTTCCCTCGTCATCAATCTTTCGTTTTTTATTTAGCGTTGGAAGTGGCATTTTCTGTAATAAAAATAGAGCTTTAGATTTAAATTTTTAAAATTTAAAAAATTGCAACTACGTTTATGCAAAATACGCTTCGTAAAAATTTAACGCTACTCTAGTATTTAAATGTAAAGAGAGCGCTGCTATCGATTCTCGCTCCTGAAATTATGCTCGATAAATGGAGGTAGCTATAAAAGGTACGGATTACGTTTTTTCTCTCTCTCTCAGTCCTGACTTCCCAGCACGGAGCAATTAAGATAGAGATGTGACAAAGAAGAAAGCTGTGCATAAGGCCGTAGGTTAGAAATGGTCGAAGCCACTAAAGTTTCCCAAGGCCGAACATACACTGGTAAAATTGTAGAACTTTTAGTGTTTTCCAAACTGAAATGTAATCGTTACTAACTTATATGTAAAATATTATTGTTTCTCATGTTTGATTATAATTAAAATATTATATAACAAAATGCGTGCTCGTTATTTCTTATGCTGTCTGACTAGTTTCAGAAAGATATAAACTCTTGGATATAGCAGTTTACTTATATTTTTTGAATGAGTTATAAAAGGAAACAACCCGCAAATTTTTAACACACCAATCCGGATAAAGAAACTAGTGCAACTGCCTTTTGTTACAATTCAAAGAAAAAAACAATATCTGCATATAGGATTGCTACATTGGTGGCGCGAATAGCTGACTAATGTATTTATGTTCTCGGAAGCACAGCAGCACATTATTAACGTTGCCAGCTTTGGTATTCACATATCTCAAATGCTTCATCATCATAAAGGCATAAGCTATGCGTGTAACCGAGAATTATAAATTAGCTACGTATGTAGACAACAATTACTGTATATATTTTAGTTCATGTAATTAAATATAAGAGCTTTTTAAAAAAAATTAATTTATTGTTTGCAACATATCGTTCTGTTTTCATTTTATTACATAGCATCTTAGACGAGGGCCATGAAAAATCCTTGGGCCGCCAGTTTGACATGCCTGATTTAAGTGAAGGGGAAATGATTAGATAATAAAAAGAAATTTATCACTTAAAATAGAACAATCATTATTGTGTACTAATGTAAGAAGTATAGAACAAGTAGCAGAACTTCTGAACAATATTGATATGAATCAAACTAATCTAACAATTAGATTACCTGATAAAAAAAGGAAGCTTCAAATAGTACCATATTCTATCATAGAAGATTAATAAAGATACTAATCATTGGAAGGGCAAGACATCTCAAAGGAATATACCTTATGAACCCTCTCTTAAAATAAATCGTGATAATTTGAATAAAATAAAAATAACTTCTAATAATTCAAAAAAATCCCCCAAACCGGGCTGTAGTAAATATATACCCACAGTTTCACAAAAATCAAACTAAAAGGATGCTTGAGGAAATGTTTCTCGCCACAAGAAACCAAATATCCAATGAGGAACTTGAACCAAACCTTTGCAGGACAAATCACTAACATAATGTGTTCATAGGAAAATAAAACACCAAACTTTGTTTTACAAAGTTGCCTATGATAAAGGTTTTGTTTGAGAGCTTGCTAGTTAAGGCATTACACTAGATTCTGGTAGCCAAATTTCAGTGATTTCACAGAAATTTTATCAAGAGATTTTAACTACAAATCCTAATATCAAAACCTTACCACTGAAATCTATGCAGGTTACCATGGCCAACAGCAGAAAAGCTAAATTAATCCCAAAACAAATTTGGGTTGAGATTAAAATAGGCCAAACAACCCTCTATCATGTATTTTTTAATATTAAATGGTTTAATTCACGTTATTTTAGGGCCAGACTTCCTACATTTGAACACTTGTGTAATTGATTTCTATAATGAGACAGTTAAAATAAATGATGAAGACTGGGAGATGACATTGCTTCCGAGATATGATCCACTTGAAGTTGATTATTACATCTAGCATTCCAGAAGCACTCTTAGAGTAAACTCGCAGAATCCAACTTGCTTGGAAGCAATGATATATTGAAATTAAGATTTGTTATGAGTTTAATTCTATTTTTCCGACATACCAGGAGTGATAAGGGATTCCAACAGAGAATTAGATTAACTCATGATCAATCATTTCAATCCAAAATCCTATTCCATACCAATATCGGGAAGATATATCTAAGCAAATTAACAAAATGCTGGATTGGGAAATCATTTCCAAATGCTCTTCACCTTACTGTAAACCAGTAGTAACTGTGAAGAAAGATGGGTCGATGAGATTTTGTTTAGATGCTAGACAACTAAACAAAATTACTGTCCCTGACAAAAAAATACCACCGCCCATTACATGAATTATTCATGAGATTTGGAAGCAAGAAGGTATTTTCTACTTTTGATTTGAGCTCCAGCTATTGGCAGATTGAACTTCATCCAGAAGATTGCCATGACACTGCTTTCAGTTATAAGGGTTTTACATACCAATTTAATAGGATCCCCTTTGGATTGACAAACAGTGGTGCTGGTCTATGTAATTATTGCATCTACCACAATTGAAAAACATCTTCAACATTTAACCATATTTTTTAAAGTGTTTTCTGAAAGGTATAAAAATTAACTTCAAGAAGAGTACTTTAGTTTCAAACAAGGTAATCTTCCTAGGTCATATTGTTGGTTGCAATGGAATAAGACCTCATCCAGAGAAGATCTCTGCCATTCAAAACTTCCCTAAACCATCTAATCGAAAGCAAATTAGATCATTTTTAGGCCTATGTAATTTTTACAACAGTTTCTACCAGAAGTTCTCAGACCACATGGAACCGTTGCTAAAATTGATTAGAAAAGATGAACGTTGGAAATGGACTGAAGAACAAGACCGAGCATTTGAGAATATTAAAACAGGGTTTTTAGAGTTAACCATGTTAGCCTTCCCTGACTTTAATAAACCATTTATTGTCCAAACAGATAGTAGTGGTTTTGGATTAGGGGTAACCCTATCCAAAATCCAAGAGGATGGCCAACCAGGTGTCCTCTACTTTATTAGCCGGCTCTTAAAAGGTCCAGAAATAAATTACATGGTTACAAAGAAGGAAGCACTGTCAATAGTCTGGGTTTTCCAAAAATTTCGACAAATGCTACTCGAATCGGAGGTGATAGTGATCACTGATCACAAAAGCCTCGAATTCCTGAATCACAGTTATCTGACTAATAGTCGTTTAGTTAGATGAAGTTTACTGTTACAGGAATTTAATTATACTGTACATTATTGCAAGGGATCTGAGAATGTCGTGGCTGACGTGTTTAGTCGAAATCCATGTAGGTTAGAATAAAAATCATTTATTGGTAGACAATACTATATTACAAATGTCAATGTGATGTCTGATAATAATGTAGAGAATGAGTTGGAAAACCTACCTGAGATGTAATTTAATGACACAGAGTTAAACCTAATCATGAAAGTTTTATTAGGGGAGGAAGTTTTGAATGTGCCCAAAGATCTTAATCGTTTTAAATTAGTACAACAGGTCTTACTATATAAAATGAATGATAACATTGATGAGTGGAGAACAATAATACCAAAGTCCTTACGTGACCCACTCATAAAATACGTACAATGTCTACATGGGCATTATGGTGCTCACAAGACTGAACATAGCCTTAAAAATTGGTTTTACTAGCCAAAAATGTACAGAGACATCTTGAATTCACTCCAAGACTGTCTAATTTGCTTAAGAGGTAAGTCAGTAAACTAAAATTATACCAACTCAAATCTATCATTCCAGAAAGATCAAACGAGATACTAGCTATTGACTATTATGGGCCTTTGCCTCCATTTAACAAAAATATTTATTAGTCACCTACAATCTCTTTTCCAAATATGTTGCTGCTTACTCAATACCCCAAGCCAATACTAAACATACGATCAAAGTATTGAGTACCCTCCAATGATAGGAAAGCCTAAAACCATATTAACTGATCATGGTTCTCATTTTCTACCTAAGGAATGGAAGAAATGTGTAGATATATCAAAAATAATACATGTGCTAATCTCTATTAGGAATCCACAATCAAACCCATGCGCACATATGCGGGAGCTTGGACGTTTGTTTAAACCTATTTAGAGGAAGAGCATAAGGTTTGGGTAAAGATGAGAAAACATGTAGTCGAGTATATCAATGGGAGAATCAATGAATCTCCTGGATTCTCACCCATGCGAATACATTTTAATCAAATCACACCACCTATACTATTTAAAAAATATAAACCCATAATTAATGAACCCAAAATAAATGGAGAAAAAAACATTTTACAAGCTCATAAACAACTTATTAAAATGGCAAGTAATAGAAGTCAGAATAAAAAAAAAATGCATTTAGGAATTTAAAGTTGGAGATAAAAATGTTGATAACGACTTCACACATACAAAGGACTTTATACTCTCATTAAAAAGGCAGGTCCTAATGCATTTTGGATTAATCAAGAGAGATTCGTGGTACGTATAATTCACAAATTTTAAAACCTTACTTTGGCTGTTTATAATGAAATATAGAGAAATAAGATGATCATCAAGATAAGTATATGGGCACTGTAAACCATACGGTTGTAAAAAAAAAATTAAGAACATTAACTTTGATGAGGGTATTCTCCAATTAATATACAAATGTGATTATTGGACTGCCTTGAAATAAGTTAAAACAATGGAGTCAATTCATATTAATAAATTAATACTCATATTTATTTAAACCTTTTCAAATCCATGTCTTAAAAAAGCAGGAATAAGGCTAGTAAATATATTATGTGTTATCCAAGAAGAAAACACATAATTATTATTATTATAATTTTTTTAAATTTTAACCATCAAAGTCCTTAATTTTTAATCATTATAAAAAATATAGCCCAAGTATAATAAGGAAGATGAAACAGTTAAAAATTATTCAACCCTTCATAAAATCCACATATAAATGTAACTATATTATAGAAACATACTAAAATATTTATTAGTGTTAAAATTTTTAACTTAAATTAAAATTTTAATTCTCTAAGGGAAGAGGAAAAGTAGTAGTAACTTTCAGTTAACCTAACATAGGAGTACACTAAAATACTTATGCACTCATTTATACTTCGTACCGGTCAACCACTTCTGTTAATATAAGCATGCGCACAAACGAACATGAAAAGAAATATGGCGCATGCCGGAATAAGGAGAAATTTAAATACTTTACCATATTATTACAGACACAGAAGATACTTATAAAAAGATTGAATCTTACATATCTTTGGGGGATGACTCTAAACCAACCCCTCATGCCACTCCCAGAAGAAAAACTAATTCTCCTCCTGAAAGGATATGCAATTTCAATTATTATTGGGCATATATGAATATAAATAATTATTCAAACAAAATTAATAAACAAGTATACTCGTGATAAATAAAGATTTAAGACCTGGTAAGATGATTTCCCATTTGCTAGCTCAGCGTACTCTATTCTCAGTTAAAAGAATGGGGATTGTAAAACTCACATAATTAATTAATAATATAATTAGAGAAAGTAAATGACAAAGAGAATAAAAATATATGACAGTAGTCACTTTAGAATAATAATATAAATCTTTTATTAACTCATTATCCCATACATTTATAATATGAATACAAAATTAATATCCCCAGATTGATTAAGTATACAAACAAGTATTACACGCTACATAAATCATTTTAATAAAACAAAACTATAATCATAAGGAAATATATAAACTCACACACGCACATTACGCAAACAAGGAAAAATAAACAAATTACATAAAAGTCGTGTTTGTGTACGTATGTACATAATACCTATATTTATGAGACGTGTATTAAATTTAATATAAACACAAAAAAAATAATGTACCCGATAAAGTCTCTAAGCTTCACCCTTCTATGGGTGGTGAGTGGGCTATACATCTACTGCGGCAAAGGCTGGACTTGACTGCGGTACAAGTTCATAGAATTGATCATCATCACTTTGGTGTTTGAATCTCAGCGTTTACATTCTGTTGGGACGGCAGGAGCGGAGCTGGATGGACGCGCTGAAGTGGGCCTCTACCCACAATCATTCTATATACAGGAAAGTGCTCGATTTGCATCTTTAGGCTGGACAACGGATATTACACACTATAAAGTCTTTTCTTGTTGTACAAATTCTGGATTAATTACAGGCTTCAATGGCATGTTGCAATTAAACTTCCATCGGCATCAACTGAGTATATGGTGGAATAATCATCTGCTCATTTAGCTTTCCAATAGTTGGCTAGATAACTGACGTTACTCAACACCACTTAGTAGTCTGATGTTTAAACCGTTGGCTACTAACTGGTTAACTGCTGGAATGGTTATTTGAATGACTGCATGAATTAGTGTCCGTTGGTTCAGAATGACTGAATGAATTTTTAATTAGAGTAAATCCCCTGAATTAGGTTGAATCAGAGTCAGCATGCTTGCTAAAAAAGGTTGCAAGACTTCGCGTGGTTCCATTAATAGCATTACCTTAACAGTAAACTGAGACTTAGGCTCCCAATAAGATTTGCCTTTGAAAAACAAAAATGAACTGCCTTCTTGCAACTTCAGAACAGATATATCTTCCTCAATACCTCCTCAATTCAGGTATCCCCTCCAAGAAAGAAAAATCAATTAATTCTTTTTTTTTTTGGTTTTACTAATTGGTTTAGGCAATTCATGAAACATTCCAATGCAATAGCCTAAATGCTTTAAGAATTTGATTTCCAATTAGTTTTTTTTTTTATATCTCCATTCAAATCACAATATCACTAATGATAATTTTAATAAATGATAACATCTTTTTCATTTTTCTTTAGTAATTACATTATTACAATCGAAGTTTAAAAAAATATATTTCACTTAAATTGGACATTCCTCTCTCTCCCAGCATTATCGCAAGTTTAATTAAGTTCTTTTTGTCCATTTGAAATTATTTTAGAATGGACAGAAAATCAGAATGCCTTTAGGCTTTTCTTAAATTTAAGACAATGACCCCCCTCTCTTGCTCGAATGCAACTGAAGAGAAAAATGACCATTAAAACTTCGATCTTGAAATTATTTTTAACTTATTTTTAAATAGTAATATTTCAAATTTTTCTTTTTACATTAGTTGTAAACATTCAAAAAATAAATAATCACAATTTGTTAAATAAACGCTGTTTTCTTTAACAAACAAAAAAATTTTAAAATTATAAATACATTTTGGAGTTTCTTTTTCTTTTAAAAAATAAAAAAAAAGCAAAATTACAAATACATAGTTCTAAGCTTTTAAATATTGGCTTTAATCATATATGTGTGTGAGTTTATGTTATAGCCACAGTTCTCTCTCTTAATTTATAACAAGTTTGATGATATAAATAGTATACCCCCCCCCCATTTAATGGCTTTTTACTTATTTTCGGCCATAAATTTGTCTAACATTATCTTGTGCTTGGCCATATCAAACGTGCCTGGCACAACTTATATAAGGCTAAAACCAAATGTATTTGACTATTTTAATATGCATACATATACACCATTTATTTTAATAAAAATGAACTTATAATGATACGAACTTTAATGTCAAATTTTTAGATAATCCAGATTTGAAATTGAAAAATAAACAATTTTATATATCTTAATATTTATTTATAATAATAAATATTTAAATCAAGCATGGAAAATTGAAACAAAAACATAAAAAAGAGGATAATATTACTATTCTACATGGGAATTGAATTTTAACTATATTTGAAAAGTTTAACTTTTCCAAATTAATATATTAATTTATATATTTGGAAATTGAAACCTATGGATTAAAAAAGATTACAAGAAAAATATTTTAATTTTCTTTTAAATCTGAAAAAGAATAGTAACATAAAAAAAAAAAGAATATAATGAATCTTACAATGTGTAGTGAGTAAAACAACATTGTATCGTAAAGGTTTCGAAACCAACTTTCATGCTAATTTAAGATATTGTGTAGAACGACCAATAGAAAATGGAGATTAAGAACATCAATCTTCGAAGGATATACATTTTATCTTATATCAACAAAATCATTGGAAAATGTTGATAATTTATCAATTTAGGATAAATAATTGCTATACCAATGGATTAATATACTTTGCAGGGGAACTCCACCAAGATTATGAACTTGAAGATCCATTCTTATTTAACTCAGGAAAATAAGTTTTTCTTTATATATTTTATATTATTATTTATAAAATTTTAATGTTTAATTTTATATTTCAAATTTGGTATTGTATCTTTATAGTAATAGGAATACTCAAATTTAATTTATAAATGTAAATTATTAAACAAAAGATATATATTTATAATATTAGATAAAATAAATTTTATAAACGTTTTTTTTTTTTTAAAGTTTGACAAAATTCATTAAAATTAGATGAAGTAAAAAAAAATATTATTTAACAGATATTAGAAACAGGATTATTATGTTTACTATATAATTTAGTAAACGTATAATATATTTATTTTATTATAAATACATATAAAACAAACTTTACAATTATAAATAATACTTACATAATAATAATTATGAAACATATGAACAAGGACTGTAAATGTGTTAATAAGTTATTTAAATTATTAATTTTTTTGAATTTATATGTCGTTATATATATCTGTTAATTTGAATTATATTCTTTTCTTTTGAAAAGTCTATTAAGGTATGAAATTTTATCATAGGGTATTGAATGGGAATATTATTTATTAATCTTTCAAAATGATAAAAATTCATCCTTATTTTACATTAATATTTTATTTATCTTTTACATTATATTTTTATTTATTAAATATTATTGAGTTATTAATTTGATCTCTCTGCTTAATCATTATGTTATATTATATATTTATAAACACACTAATCAAAATATTAGCTACATAATAATTGCTTTATATACATGTTAATATTATAAACATCATAGGAATATAATTTATTAGTCAATGCTTATATAAAGGCATGATAGAAAATGACTTGTTTAAATCATCCCTGAAGAGAGCCAATTGCAAAGAGGGATGAGAGATGGATGAACTAGTCTAAATTATATCTAAATTTGTCTAATGATTATTGAGCTAGTATAGTAAAGATGGATGTAAGCATGGACTTAGCATTTCATAGTTTCATTTCCAGCATTCTACCTGAAGACCCAAAGTCTGATTGTAATGAAATGTGCACCTTCTTTCTGGTGAAAACTGACATCCCGTTACAATATACGTGTGCAACTTAAATCTACGTAATAAAAAAAACTTGGCTTAAAATTATTCTCCATCCAACTTTCTGAGTCCATTGCTCATTCTAAGATCCGTTATGTTCTAAATCCTTTGATCTTGGTTTTTTTGGAGGAATGCACCAGATGTTGATGGAAGTGAATTTCTGGGGAAAAAGTTTAGAATGAATGGATGATGTATTTCTTGGATTTTCTTTTCATATGGGTGCCACGATTTCATGACTTTGGAAAGTTTTGATGCATCTATATATATATAGTTTGAGCATTTTTCTATTGTCTGTTTTTAAAAAATAGTTGCGATGGAAAACCCATAAAACAGATGTCATGATGTCCTCTTTCCATTTGGCCTAAGAGATCCATTTTGATTTCCAAACTCATAAGATTTTTTTGTGGTCATATTAATTGCTGCTAAGATTTTAGTTGAAAATGTACCTTTACACTTTAAAACAGGATTGGTAGGAAAAAAAAAATTTAATTGTCCAAAAGTGCAGCAAAATGGACAAGAAAGTGAAAATAAACTAGCAGCCAACAATTTCTCATTGCACTAAAAAAAATCCAGTGAAGTTTTATTTTTTTAAATTTGTGGTACTATATTATATTACTTACACGAAATTATTTAGAATTAAAAAAAAAAAAAGTTTAATAACTTGATTATAAAGACATTACTTAACATTAGTGAGAAAATAGCAAAAGTAGCATACAGTTATCAAAACTTAACCACAGTTAACTTCGACGTCCTTAGCGCTACGAGTGCGCTGCTTTCGTTTTTCAGATGATGTTTTGTTTTGTTTCTTTACTGACATAAAAAGTATAAGCATGACGTAGAACACAATACGAGTTTTCGAAAGCTTAATCACTTGGCTTTCAGAAAATGTTTATTTTAAAAAAATCGGTCAAAATTTGGATTTTTGGCAAATTTTTTTGTTTTTTTTTTGATAATTTTTGTACTTATCACGAAGCGATAAAAGACAAAAATAATTTACGGGCTCCAAATGATATTTTCTCTGGTGCTATTCACAAAGAAGGCCTACAATAGACCTTCAACATAATATCGTAACATTTTTTTCATAAAATTATATATATATTTTTTCATAAAATTATACTTTTTATTAATTTTAGTTTGTAATTAGTGTGTGTTAGTTATTTATGCTCATATAGAATTCATATCTAATGTAATTTTCTAACGTTTTACCTACACTGTTATAAAAATGTTTTTCAAAAAGTATAATTTATTACGAAAATCATTAATTATGTTTATATAATATGGTTTATAAGTAATTTGTTATAAAACTAATAATCAAATGTATACAAACATTGCATATACATACATATAATCAAATTCTGATTCTTGTTTATGTTTTTCAAGTCTATAGCTAACAAATGATCTGTATGCAAATAAATTATATATATGTGGTACAATAAATATAACAAGATAGCATCACTTCTGTGCATAAAGAATATAATGTTATAAAACTAATAATTAAATGTATACAAACATTGAATACACAAACATAATCACATCCTGATTCTTGTTTACTCTTGTTCATGCTTTGGTTTTGCTATATGTTTCATAACATTATTTTCAAGTCTATAGCTAACAAATGCACTACATCTGGGTCTTGTTTTATGCGATATAGGTTCCTCAGAAAACACGCGCAAATGAAATCGTGCAAAAATAGATGTAACTTACATTGAAAAAGGGGGATGCTGTCTGTGATTTTTCAAAATTCGCGTAAAAGCAAAGCACCAAGGTAAAATTACTTTAAAATTTGCGCGCAAAAAAAAAATAAGGAAATAAAATATGACTAATAAAAAATTTCAAATTTGAAAAAAATTGATACAAGACAAACTTTTTTTAACTATAATATTTAATTTTATTCAAAATAATATATTATTATGCATAATTTACTGCACAGTAATTTACATTTTTTTTTATACACGTTTTAATTATTATCGATAAACAAGTTCGTTTGCAAACTGATAAAAAAATCAGATTTTTCTCAAGAAGAAATACAACTAGCACCAACTTCATTCTCATGTATTGATTTTCTGGTGACAACGTAATTAGTAATTAATCTTTGAGACGATGATTTTATTAATTGTTTATGAAGCTCGCGATATCCAGACATACAACCATTTAGCTCTCGTTGGAATTTAAGAGCACAATAATTAGTGTCATTAATAAGAAAATAATAATTGATTAAGTTTTTTAAAAAGCAAAAACAGAGTGTGATTTAAAATGCAAAATTAACACGCACAATGTTTGAACAAATTTACATTATAATCTTGTAAAATTTAATATGTGTATATATAAAATGTGAAAATCATGATTTTAATTTCATTACTGCATAAAATCTTACTATTATAAAGCACTGAAAATATTGAAATCACTAAGATGAAAGTCGAATTCCAATAATGTGCTATTACTTTCAATATGCCGTAAGTGCGAGAAATTTATTATTTAAAGTAATAGCGCATTATCGGAAAATTGACTTCCGGTGAAACACGAATCGCTTAACTTCAAAATCGTGTTAAATAAATCCGTGTAAAAAGAGACCCGGGTGTATATGCAAATAAATTATATCTATGTGATACAATAAATATAATAAGATAGCATCACTTCTGTGCATAAAGAATATAAACATCACTGGTGTCCATAAAGAATATAAACATCACTGATGTACACAAAAAAATATAAAATGAAGAGATGAAAGTCATTTTATCAGTGATATAGATAGTAGCCTACAATTTCTAGTTTTAGATGGATAAGAAGCCAATTGCTATGATGATTTCTTTTGTATCTTTTATTAGGATGAATCTTTTTCTTTATAGATGCCTTTGACATTTAGAATATTTGGGGTACAAGACAAAAATGAAGTCATATCCAAATTCTTTTGGAGATTGCGAAGCTGTAGATTAACTCAGGTAAGACATGTTATACATGTTTAGAAAGATAATTTTGTGAGGAATATAAAGAAATTATCACTGATGATGTATTTTCAATTTTAGTTAATGTTACTTTTCAAATTATGAACAAACAATTAAATAATAATTATTTCGAATGTGAAAATTCCTTTTTTCCTTATTTTTTATATAGTTATCACTATTTATTTTATGTTTCTAGCAATGTAATTGTTTTTGCTCTAACATAATTAAAACTGAAGTTATTGTGAAAATTGTGTGTCAGGCCAGTATTTTAAAAAGTTCAATATGGCGGCTTGAAGCTGAAAGAGTTAATGTCAAAAAAAATACTTGACATATTAAAAAGAAAAAGTATCTAATGCATTCTGTATTTGAATATTGTAATTAATATTTAAGGCTTTTTTTTATTGTATAGTATCAACTAAGCAAACTTAAACAAACAGCACTTTATATACAAATTCGCTATCACATTTTATCTGCACACGAGAAATCTCATTCTATTAAGTGCAGTAGCTATTTTCTTGAAAATGACATTTTTTTTTAGATTAATACAAGTCAGAGATACAATCTATTTAGATAAATATTAAAGATATAAAATTTTGCTTACATTTTTTAAAACTGAAAATACATTAGCAGTACAATTGTGATAATATTCACAATTCTGAAACAAATATTTTAAAATTGAGCAAATAGATTAAGGGCTACTTTTAATTTAAATTTATTTTTTTGATCATACAAAGTTCATTATTATGAAATCATTTTTTTTCTTTGAAAATTACAATAACTAAATTCTAATAGTGTGATCGTAATACATTATAAATCAAAACAAACAGTATGATGATAACTATTGTAAATTTTCACACAACAGCCAAGCCTAAGTTTTAACAAAATATAACAATTAATACCAAGCAATCATCATGAATAGCATATCAATGGATAATATTGAATATTATATAATACATTTTAAACACCCAGTATGCGTATACACCTATGTATTGAAACAGTAAGGTCTGCTTTGCAGATCTTCGTTTCACCTTCTCTCACCTATTTCCTACCCTCATATCTTAGTTTGAACCCCAATCTATCGTAGGGTGTCTGCAATATGCTTATATACCGAAAATCCTGCCTAATTTTAAACCACGAGCACAATGCTCGTATTATATATATAACTCATTCCCAAATAAAATAAAATATGGATTATGTATACGTTCACATAATTTTGATTTATTAAAAAGTAGGTTATATAAGTCGTAATTGCGCACACACTATGATATGCATTTTAAAACATATCAGAATTATAAATTGTTAAAGTTATTTTGTTTGAATCTATTTACAAATATATATTACCGTCGTAATATATTCTTGATTTAAAATAAAATTTATTTAGTAAATATTCATTTAGTAAATAGATTCAAATATTGCAATTTAAAAGTAAAATAATTTTCGTTTAATTTAATAAAAGTCATTCCAAATATTTCTGTTAAAATAAATGAGGGACAATAGCTTAATTAGTTAATGTTATATAAGTTTATCTAAAAACAGCAGATGTCCACTTGAGGTTTTCTTAAATTAATAAAAGTAAATTTTTAATTAAATTTGGTTTGTAAGTCGAAAGGGAAATTAACAAAAGAAATTAATTAAAATTTCGTTGAATTCCTTTAGACATTCGGATAGATTTAATTACAGCTGATAAGTCTGATATATTTTTGTAACGCTCCAGGGCAGTTCTATTGTTAATTTCTACTATAAAAAGGGTTTTTTTTTGTTCTCCATTCTAATGTTTCTAAGAGAAATCATTCTAAGGTCTAATGTTTCTAACCAAAATCATTGTAGTAATTTGTAAATCTTGACATGACGGAGAGCGCAAGAAGGCTATTTCCGGAATGGTCATATGCTGCCGTAGACCATCGGAAGTTATCACACAAGGAACCCCGGAACTGCTGCTGCCGCCAAAAATATGAACATTCCCAGATTTTGCTGTTAAATTATATAAAAACCTGCCGACCATCAATCTACCTAAAAATGTTTCTCCAGAGGTAACCCTAAATTAACCCAAGAGCTCTCGTGATAACTAACATGCTATAGCTATTTTAAATTGTTTTCTTATATTTCACATAACTTCATTATGTATTTCTTTAACGTGTTTAAATATAACCAACATTTTTGCTCTGGGTTAATATTTTCTATTGATTAAGCTTTCTGTTATTTTATTAGGATAATGTGTCAGAATCATCTTTGACCGAGTGAAATATTCCTTTTGTTGAAAATAAAGCGCCGCTATGAACAATATTTTAAATTTCTAAATAATTTCCAATTTTATTATCTTGCAAATCACTCGTTCGAGGGCGATTCTATTCTTTAATATATAATATAATCACATAGTTTAAGATCTACATGTTACTGATTTTAATCTAATATGAGAGTATGTGCGAGTGCATATGATTGCGTATATAAATCTATACTTACTTTTCAAACCTGCACACATGCATTTTCCTATGTTAAATACTGCGTTCTACTTTAATTACAAAGTTCATCATTGACGTCGAGAATGTCGGACCCTTTTAAATGAATTTCTGGGAATTTGATTGGGCATTCCTCTTAATCCAAGTAAAACCCATTCAGTATGTTTTGTATACACTAGTCTCGTATTGCTGGTAAATGAATTGGTTGTTGAGACCGCTTTGTTTTAATTTTTCAAGGATTCTTTATACGGCCAAGGCCGTTCGTTCTCTTCGCTTCTTGCGGTTTCCAGGCAGTGTGTCCACAAATGACACACCTGGGAATTAAATGCAATCGTCACCAGTCGCTAAGTTTCGGCTGTTCATAAAAATACTTTCCTATGGGTTAGCTGCAAGATGCCCTCCGTAGTTATTCCGGATCTTCAATATTGTTTTATTTTATATTTTTACAAAGCATCCATGAATTAAAAGTGTCACACCCTCCAACTTTAATAAATTCATTATCAGCAATACTGACCTCCCAATGTAACTCTATTATTATTATTATCAAATAAATGCCTTGATCACATTCCCACTTTGTTGCTTAGTCCGTGCTATTCTCGAAATCAATAAATATTTTATAACACTTAATTTCAAATATTTTCTTAAACTTGTATAATTACTCAAAGCACCTCGCACATGTTCCTATTTCGTCAAGCACATTATCATAATGCTATTAGCCCGAGGAATAGAATATATCACTTTGCTTTAAAACCCTTTTTGTCATTTATTGGAATATAATGCCAACAATTATTTAATACGCGTCCCTGTCTCATATAAGCAGACAGTGGCGTTATCTATATATTTTATATAAATAAATTTTGTGAAATCATTTAAAACTAAATTTGATATCTTATTTTATTGATTCCTATCACTGTCTCGGTCTATATATATATATTTTTTGCATTTCTTTTGTAAATCCATAGACGTTAATTAGCCACCCAAACTTATTTTAGTATAGTCTTTTTGTTTCTCCCTGACCACCAGGCACTGGTAAAAGGTTATATTAGTAGTAGCATCAAATGCGTTATCACGTAGGCGACGCTGTGAAATTTGGACTTTAGATTCGAACTTAGTATATCTAGAAGTCAACCCCTCCTAGAATGTTCAGTTTCGTGTTTGAATTCTGCAGTGTCTTAGCGAGATAGACGATTCTGACTGTTACAGTATATATTCATTAATAACAAAAATTTAAAACATTACATATACACAAGATAGACAATTAACAAAAAATAAATTACTGAGTAGTAGATAAATAGTACAGCATATTTGATAAAAAAAATTTGCATTAATTTTTTAAAAAAATATAATACAAAAAATATAACAATTTAATGTTAATACTTTTAATACATTAGAATATAAACAAAAATAATTTTAAAAAAAAGTATTTTTTTTTTCACACGACGAAGAAAATTGATAATAAAATACCTCTACCACATATATGCGTCATCAAAAGTGATGAATTAGCAATTATATATTTTTATAAATCATTTGTGTTGCTGCCTCGAAAATACAACTTTTTAAAACTGATTAGTAATGAACATAGATTTAATTTTCATAGCAGATAATTTTCATTGTGAAGAAAAGATGTTTATTACTTCTATCCACCACAGTATTGTTCTTAATTTCATTAATTAAGCAGAAAAAAAAATCGAATGATTTGAAATGTTTACAACTAATTATTAATATTTAATTTTCAGATACTTAATTTTTGTGAAACTTTTATAATATCCTTACTAATAAGATTGCTGACTTTTCTCTAGTTTATGACTAGATAGTGACAGATAACCATAGCCTTGGCATTTATGAAGCTTTTCCTCTTACAAACACCTTGTGATGTAAGTTGCATCACATTATATTTTTTATAAGCAGTACATTGACGATCCAGGATAAATCTCGGAACCCTATGCAACAACGAAAAATAATCAATACTTATTTACAGACCATCATTGAATGGCTAACTGGGCAGCCTATCGATAAACTATTTGGGATGAAAGGGAATTAATTACCTACAAGATATACCTAGCCTGGACAAGAATCTCAACAGGGACCAAGGCAGATGTATACATAAACCATTATTGCCACAAGGCAAATATATGTTAGATACAACCAAAAGCATAATTAATGACAGTATAGTTTTCTGGATGAGAAGGGATGCTTTTAGTAATACTATCCAAGTTCTCAATACTTACTACACAATAGGAATATCTCCCCAAAAAACCTGGAATTGTTTTCTGGGGGAGAATGCACTGTAATATATGCCTCTGGGTTAGATGCCTTTTGCAGAAACTCCCTGCATTAGTCCGATATCGTCATAGAGTGCAGTTGTGGAACTATGCACTAAATGTTTTGGTTAAATATGTCTTGCTTATTTGACAATTTTTGTGACAATCGAAAAGTTGGAAGACTATGAAATTCTATTTTCTGTTAGGGAAAACAGCAAGGGTAGTTATTATGCTCGAAACAGCTTATAAGCAAGCTATTTTGAAAAAACAAGATTACAAGTGGATTAATGAAAGTGTCAAATTCACAATGTCCCAAAAGTGCAAGGGTGATGTTCAATGTCAAGACAATGTGTATATATATTGTGCCATTACAATTTAGTCACTAGATAAATTTATAGTAATGTGCATGTAGAAAAGGTAAACCAAAAATCATCATCACAATTTTATATAACCATAAAAGAAGCTGTAGGGCATCCAAGTTCAAACCCTACCAGATCAAAATTCTAAAAGCTTTAAACCGAGAAAGAGTGGGACAACAATTATATGCTTTATTTGTTTGTGTGTTGATAGAAAGGTAATACACACATTTAAACTATTTAATATTTAAATTTCCTGTTAAAAAGCAAAGTTATAATGCATACATATAGGCAATGTATGTGTAAATTATTTAATTGTTTTATATTTCAAATATTAAACATTTTAACTTTCTTTAAAACTAACCTATGCTTGATCAATTCTAACATTTTATTCTATACTTCTATTCTGCTTTTCTTTAATTATAAGTGGGATTTAAAAGTTACAGATTTAATTAAATAATTGGGTTATAATTACTAAGCTAGCAATCATATTATTTAAGGTTAGTTTATGAATGATTTGAAAGAATGAAGGATGTGTGTACATTACATACAAAAATTTACATTTCCTAAATATTGAAAGAAAAGGAAGTATTAAATCTGTCAAATTATTTTTTTTGTACAATTTTTTGTTAAAAGAGGAAATCTGTTTAATCAGATATCGATCTTTGTAGCAATTTTTTTTTGTAAATGATTGTTTCACTTTGGAAGCTTATAATGGGTCAGATCTCTAATTTTGAATTTGTCTTATCTCAAGATCTAAAGAAGGAAGCTCAAAGATTTGAAGTGTTACCTGGATGTTAAAAAAAAAAAAGAAAAAGAAAGAAAATAAGGATTGAGTCTATTTTTTTTTTTAAACAAAAGTGTCTGGAAAAAGGATTAAACTTTTCAGTTGAAAAATAATATAGTTGAAAATAAATTAGAGATCTAATTAAAACAAATTTGTCCAAAAATAGCAAGTGATGCTATCTCTGATTGGTTAAGTTAGCTAAAAATTGGATATAAAAAGCTGTCTTGAATTATTATTAAGATTATTGTTTATGATTCAGATTATTAAACTATCCAATTGAATGCTGAAAATATAAGAAATGTCTGGCTAGAAAAATTATATGTATGTCCCATCGGTTCCGGACCATCTGGGGAAGCTGCACATCACATAGGAAAGAAAAGATGTGTCTAAAATAATATCCTACACCTTTCAACTGACCAGAGAAATAAATGTTTTAATAGAAGGAAGAAAGCATTCACCTGCATTCAAAGAAGATGAATTAATCTACTGATAAATATTAATCATCAAGTCCAATTAATTGTTACAACAACTGATTTTAAACTCAAGAAAATTTACAAATGGGAAAACAACTGCTGTATTTCATCCACATGCTTGACAGGAAGAGAAGAAAATTTAATATAATGATTTCCAAATTGTCCACTAAAGCAAATAACCTCAATAGAATCATCATCATCAAATAGTTATACACCTCAAGAAAGAGATTGTTCCCACATAAAATGGAAATAGTAGCTGCAGAAATATAGACATTATACAAGACAAGTTTGAACCCTTGGAAATTCGCCACAAACAAAAGATCGGTAATATGACCTTTTATATCTATTTTCTTTATGATATCAGTCTTAATAAACATTTTAGCAATAAAGTGGTACATTTTATTTAAAGAACCTTTAAAGACTATTCAGATCGATTAAAACAAGAATGTCTTACTAAAAATAACTTTGAGCTTCATAAATTATCTTGAATGTATGAAAATTATTTGTTTATTAATTTTACAGTTATGAAAAATATTAATGTGTAAAACAATTTTTTTATTATGGTGTTATGATTTTAGTTTTAACTGATATATTATTATTATTTTGGTTTTTAATAATATTTTGTTATTATGGGATAAAACACGCACATACATAATAATATTTTTATATGTGTATAATTGGGAGTGAATGTGAAATAATGAGTAGTATTAGAATATTAGATTATTTTGTTTCAAGTTCAGTATAGATTTCAGCGCTTGGAAGGGAAGGGGAGAAAATAATTTAAAACTCTTTTCTAAAACTTGCTCTTTCAATTTTACTAACATTTTTTTTTACATTCTATTTACATGTTGGATTTTTAAAGTATGTGTGCTAATGAGCAGATAATATTTTTTTTTAATACTTTTCTCATGGAGTGAAAATCATGGTCAATGTGACGTCCAACTTAATACAAAATACATTTGAAGGGAAAGGGGGAAGAACGTGAAATTAATCTGAGGATTGTAATATAATCAATTATTATTATTATTATTCATGTCAATTTTCATATTTATCTAGAAATTTTTATGTATATGTTAGAAATGTAGTAATAAATATTAGTTTGTTTTATTAAACGAGGCGTATATATTTCATTAAGTGTAGTCTTGCTTAAGTGTGATTATTCATCATCATCAATGGTTGAATATTAGTTATTTAAGATATAAGTAAATATGCTAAAATTAAGCAATAATTATGAATTTCTTTATAAAATTTAGTTTTATGTTTAGGCTTAGTCCGAGAGCTGTAGTTGAAACCCTTGTCATTATTGTTATTATTATCATCATCATCATCGTCATCAACGTTTTAATTAATGAGCTGTTTAACTGTTTAAAGGCCATAAATAAATATTGATTTTATAATATTTAGTGATTTCTTAGTATTATTATAACCACATCCCATCATCTATTTCATGCAAGGATGAGTGAATTGCCCTCCTAAATTAGTTATATATAATCTGAGCTAGTGAACTTATAAAAATATTGAAACACATTTGTTATGTTAAGATCTGAGAAATGATTTATGTTCAATGAACTCCACTGTGGTTTAAAGATGTTTTACTTTTACCTAACTATTAGTGCTTATAGTGATATGGCTCAAAAAGCAAAATCTCTTATTTTTATTAGAAATAAAGTACCAAAAAGGGATTCAAACCCGGTACATGTAAAAGGTTATTAGATATAACCGTGTCTAGATTCAGATAATCTAGTGGCGCCCTGCTAGACCATATTCACTTAGTATTTGTTTAAACATGCACTTAACATCAAACCAAGAAAGGAAAGTGGATAAAACCTACAGTCTGTATACCTGAGTTATATTTTATTGAAATTACTAGTGTACTCACTTCACATGATTTCCATATACCTGAGTCAAAATACAATGGTTATTAACAATTTACTTATGATCATTCTATGGACTACTCAGGTATGGTAATATCTTTTTTTTGATTCTTTTATAGGTTACAATATATATATTGATACAAATGGCAATTTTGCACTCAGAATTTGTTCATAGTGATCAGGCATTTTACTCATAAGATATGAAACTTTTGCGTGCTGCAGTAAAACAAAAACCTTCCAGATTAGTGGCAAAGTGCAAACTTGATCACATTGACCCAGCACAGTAAGCTTTATGTATGAAACAATTATTGTTCCATGTAACTTTTTATTCCCTCTAATGAAAAAATGCCTCAAAAGTTTTGTGGATTGGGAAATGATGGATAAAACCCAACAGAGGTGCTAAAAGACACCATTTTGCAAGAGTCTCAGGACTAATTCAAAAAGTGGAAAACACATTTAGATCACTGCACTGCATCAAACGAACAGTATTTTGAAGATTCAATTTCTAAGATGTAAATATAAATACTTAATTTTTTATTGCTAAATTCCAGTAAACCCCCCCCCCCCAATATCTCTAGGATATACAAGTGATCCTCGACTTGCGTACCTAATTGGTTTCTGAAGCATGTTCGAAAGTTGAACAGTATTAAAAAAAATATCAAAAAGCGTTTTAAAAATATTTATTTTTTAATGAGGTGTATTAGCATAGGTGTATAAACAACACTTTATTCATTAGTATCTGGTGTTTTCTTTATAAATTTATCAAGAAATAGTTGAATTGTATTCCTTTTTCTTTCTCGATAAAAAGTTCCATAACACGCTGTCTTTTTCTATTGCCCTTTGTACGAAATAGCGAATTGTACAAAAGTAGAATGTATAAAAGTCAAGGACTACCTGTATTTAATAAATATATCTTTATTAATATTGTAATATCATCTTTCCCATTAAGAATAACAAAATGTAACAACCAAAAGAATAGCATGACATAGCCTCCCAATTAAAAATATCATTACGTTTCAAATGACAAATTTCAGTGTGGTTTAGTTTCTTTGGTGATTGTCAAATGTAAGCACTAATAGGAAAAAATATAAACAATATATCAGCTGTTATAATATGCTTCTAGCCATTTACTATTTAAATCTTAAGCTTATAAGCCTCTGAACAGCAATTAACGGTTTGAGCGGTTGCAGTGTGATAGTTGCAAGTGGCAGCTGATTCGTTGAAATTTTTTTTTTTAAAATTGCATGAAAACTATAAGCATGACATCAACAGAAATCCAGACATTCGCTGCTGTTTGTATTCCTTTTTAAAATGGCATATCGTATATTAACCCTTTTCCCGCCTCTTACGAAGCTCCTCGTAGACATCCGACGTCACTCTAACTCTGCCAGTTCTTATGCTAAAAAATTCGTTTGATAGGTTTTGAATAGGTTTTTAAGTTCTGTAAGATGGTGCCCTCTTCCGAATTATTTTACAAGTAAAAAATAAAAAAAAACGCATTTAAACCTAAACAAAGAAAGAACATCGGTTGTAATTGGTTGTTAGTGAGCTCTCAGCCGAAAAAGACATTCTGATTGGCTGGAAAGAACAAAGAAACCGCCTGATCAAAGAAAATAAAGAAAAACGCTGAGATTTTCATTTCGAATGCAATTTTAAGTATTAAAAAAATATAATTTCAGAAATTAAACTAGTTTTTTAAAAAATATACTAAAAAAACAAAATTATTTTCGAAAAATATTGAAGATTTTAGTAAAAATATTAAAGATTTAATAAAAAGAAATATTTACTTTTCTATAACGTAAAAGTTGACCTTTTTGTTTATGTTATAGCTTTTATGTTGCCGAAATTGAATATTTTAGAATAAATAAATAGCAATTTATTTTTGAAAGAACCTTCGTTCTCTTCATAACCTGAAAAATTAGTAATATACTTTTTATAAACGTATCTGAGTTGAATTTAATATTATAGGCGAATATGTTTTAACAATAGGCTTTGTCTTCAGTTTGTGAGTTGGCCAATTAAAAGATTTGATTTTTACCTCATACAACCAATAATATAATTAGCGGTTAAAATCGGACAAAATTTAGATTTTTTTATTAATATTTTTCTTAGTAACTTCATTTAATTTTTTTTTTCTTTTCTGCTCAGTTTATTAGATTGCACAAAAAAGACAAATGCATTACTTTCGTTTTGGCAAGTAAAATGGATTAATAAACTCTCGATGATTCAAAGCCTTCATCCTGATAAAAATGTAATATCATAAGAATTCAATTTTAATTTTTTTCTTTGGCGTTTTAAATTTTTATATTATGTGCATAGTATTATTCAAATGTTTTTAATTATTTGAGAAATTATGAAATTATATAAAATATACTTGTATTCCAATATAACATAGTGGTTTATGTATAATATAATTTTGGAGCTCGTAAGTATTCAATTTAAATTACTATTATTTGCGTAGTATTTTAAATTTTTCTATTATTTGCATAGTTTATTATTTTTATAAATTATAATTTATGTGTTTGCATTTGTATTAGTGTGTGTAGTATATAAATTATACTTATATTCCAATATAATGTAGTGGTTTATATACAATGTAATTTTGGGCTTTGATCCAAGTTTGAAGCAACCTTATTTTATAGACATGATCCTCAAAAAGTTTAATAATTCATTAATGTTTGCACTTGCATGTCTGTGTTTGTATAAAAAGTAATAATTTATATATATAATTAAGGTATTATATAGTAGAATTTAAGATTGATTATCAGATGTCCAGAAAGATTGCAGTTGATAAAGCAATTACACAATTTACTGGGTATAGTACCATGTGAAAATATAAACTCTTAAAACCAATTAAGGTTTCAAGTGATGTGTGTGGTGATAGCCACAATGGTTATGTATACAACATGGAATTGTATGCAGGCAAAGAATCAAATCCTGATTATTGCCTATGCCTTAGTACTCATGCAGTGGAGTCAGTAGTTTTGCCACATCTTGCATCACATTATTTTCAAATCTATAGCTAGCAAATGAGCTATATATATATACAAAAAATATAAAATGAGATGAAACTCATTTTATCACTGATACACACACTAGCCTTTAATTTCTAATTTTGGATAGACAAGAAGCCAATTTCTATGATGACAAATGCATATCCACTTTCTGAAAATGATTTATTTTGTATCTTTTATTAGAATGAATCTTTTTCTTATAGATGTCTTGAGTATTTGTTAACTTTTGGGATACAAGATAAAAATTAAGAATTTTTATGTGACTATTTTTGTAGATTCTGAGGATATGGATTATCTCAGGTAATAAGTATTATATATGGTTTGAATGAGAATTTTGTGAGGAATACAAAGAAATTATCAATGGAAGAAGTAATTTAAACTTAATGATAAATTAGAAATTATGAACAAAGTAATAATTATTTTGGATGTTGAAATTTCTTTTTTTACTTACTTTATTAATGACAATCACTATTTGTCTTAGCCTTACTCTAGTTTCTATCAATATAAAGCTTTTTGCTCTAACATTTTGAAAACTTAAGTTATTGTGAAAATTGTGTCTCAAGTCAGTTTTTAAAAAATTCAATATGGTGCCCATATCCCTTAAACTAGTTAAATCACAAATATTCTGCCTGTGAAACTCAAATTATTCCAGTAAACATTACAATATTTGCAACTGTTCTTCAGCAAAGATTTATTCCAGTATAGTTTTATACTTTTTTTTTTTATTTTAAGTCTTTATGCATGTTAGATTTTTTCTCAAGAAATATTGATTTCTGATTTGTTGGTTTAGCAATTTATTAAAAGTGGGAACGGGGATATTATCTCTTGAAATTGCCAATCTTAAACAACACAGTTCAGCAATTTTAAACATAGATTCTAATACAATAATTACTCATTTGTAATTTCAATATTTTATATCAAAAACATAATGCTATTTCTAAGCATTTGTTTTCAGCAGTGAAATCTTTTTCAGATTCTCAGGCATTAATATAAAAAAATGTCTATTAATTGAATTAGAAATAGACAAATGCAAAATTGTTTGGTACCTACAATGCAAGCTAAGCTAATAATGAGCTGGAGTACTAAAGGTCTTATTGGGGGGAAAAATCTATAGAGTAAAAAAATAGAAATATTAATAAAAGAAAAGGGAGTTATTAAAAAAATTAAGAGATACTTCAGCGTAAAAGTAACTAAAAAATATTGATTAATTAGTATCTTAATTAAAAATTATATATTTGATTAAAATATAAAATTCTTTTTAGTTCCCTATAACTTATGGGAACAATGATGTGATTTATTCACAGAAAATAGCAAATAAAAGCAGACAAATCTTGGACAGATTGATGATTAATTAATAAATAATTAGTACATTGAAAATGAAATATGAACGCCAAGAATAATATACAAAATCTACATTTGGCAATAAATTTACTAGCAAAGCTTGTTGCTAGTAAGACAAAATTACTAATAAGTACAAAAATATGTTAAAAGATGAATGACTTGAAGGAGAATTTTCCCAATAGATAAGCAACTATTTCTACCAAGATCTGAGAAAATTATTAAAAATTGAGTCAATCACTCACTATAACAATTGCCTCTACAACTTATCATATTCATTGCATATAAAATAAGGGAGTATCTAGATGCAATAACAGAGATAAATAGATCTAAGGATACACATTTTGTTATCCATAAAGAGTGAAACATATAACACCGATTTTGATAAGGATATTCCAGAAAATAAAGAATACCTAATCAATTATAAATTACTTCATCAAATTTCTTTAAAAATAGTTTTGTGGAATTCATTATTTTATGAAGTAGTTCTAAAATTGAGATGACAGAGTGAATTATATTTAAGAAATGACAAACAACCAATTACTGATAATGATCAAGTGCTATTGCTTGGCTATGTTCTTCAAGCCGTAGCTATCACTATTAGTAATTGATTATATTAAGATTTTTGGAATAGTGATTCAAATTTCCACCTCCACCCCCAAAATATTCAAAGTAACATTTTCCCCCTTCTATTTCATGAAGAAAACTAAAAAAAAAAAAAGTTTTTCAGTAATCAGCTTCATTGGAGTAAAAATAAACTATAATAAAATTGAAATAATTCATAATCTTTAGAAAATGAAAGTCGTTATTTTTCAGTTAATTTAAATTGCTTAAAAAAAAAAAAAAAAAATTAAACAAAGACTATCAAATGATTACTTACCATAATAAGCAATTGCATTGCTTTCAAAAATATAATTTCCATCCGATTCAAATGCTGGTACCTAAAATTATAAATTAAAAAATAGTTATATAACTGAAATAAATTTTAATTTTTTGTAAATGATATAAGCATTTAAATAAATATATTTCTATTACCAATGAACATTTGAAAATAGTCATGAAAGACTATAAACATATAATATATAAATAGCCATAATTTTTAATGATCCAAGAACTCATTTAAATTTATGATATAAATCTAAAATTGAGATATTAAAGTAAATCAGAGAAAGCAACAAGATCAAGAGTTATAATTTATTATCCAGTTTGGCTATGGTAAATCTACAGCATGCATGCCAGAAGTCATGTAGGAAAATTTTGACAGCATGTTTGATATTAATCTAGTTATTAAAATTATTTGCTAATTCTGTAATTATTACACAATGTGTATGAGAATTAATAATAATAAAAAACATTCCTAATTAAATATATCAGCAATCAAATATAACCGCTATCAATTATATTATCTCAAATGTAATTGGTAAACATGAGCAACCTTTTGGCATTGGGAATATGTAAAAAAAAAACATGATTAAAAAGTGTACTGATTCTTTTTAAAAATTTTGGGGGTAAAAAAGATGTTTTTGGCTAGAAATATAGTAAAAGATAGAATCTCGGAATGGCTAAAATTATAATTCATTAGCAAATAATAGATATAAAATATCAGTTTCATTTTTCTTTGTTTCGATAGGATCGTCATAACAGGATTAGTTAGTTTGGCTATTTTTATTTGTTATTATGTTGGGGACAATATTAAGGAAGAATTAATCAGTTTATCACTAACAATAAAGGAATAGATATTAGCAACACAGTTGTAGATGTATGGGACAAAACATGGCTTGTCAATTCATTCATCAAATGAATTGAAAATACAGTTCTAAATTTTCACTGGTTTTATATATCAAGGCTAATTTTAAGACATTAGATTTTATGAACTTTGTGACAACATATCTACACGTGTTTTAAAAAAATAAAAAACTCACAAAATCATTAAATGAGCTAAACTCATCATACAATGGTTAACGTATGTACAATGGCTAAATCCCCGAAAAGTTCTGGATTTGTTGAGTCTTTAGAAAAAATTACTTTTGATCAATATAATTGGTTAAGATGTCAAGCAGCTTTCAAAATTTTTTTAATAATTTCTGAAAGGGCTTTCACTTAAATTAGAAAATTTTAATCGTGACATTTCAATACCTATAAATATTTTTCTAATATAAATTTATTTTTTTGCAGAAGTAGAATCTCAGGAAAAACTAAATCAAAATAAATTATTACAAATCTTCTGCTGTAATTCTGTGGCTGATCAACATTTTTTTTTTCAAGATTTAAGCAGTTCAGGCAATTTGAAGACACATTAATATGTATTTTATATTTTGACACAACTTCAGCAAATAAACTCAATTTTTAACTCGGTTCTAAATGGAAACAAATTTGTTGATTTGAGAAATGATTGATTATTGGATGTTTTAAGAAAACAAACACTGATATGGAAATATTAAAACTTGGAATGTCACTCCCAGAATATACAGTTGCTTAAAAATATTAATGATGGCAATATTATCATTTTTTACATTGCATATAATTACTTTCAGAAAATTAATTTTATTCAAGACAGATCCAGCAATAAAATGACTGATTAATCTAATTTGGCATCCAATGTACAACAACAAAAATCTTATTCAAAGATTTATATTTATGACAATTTTTGAAAAATTCTGCAATAATTAACTTTATACTAATTTGTTCCCTTTTAAAAAACCGCTCTGCATATATTTCAATATTATTTGTAAATTTTTGGCAGGCTGCTTAAAAAGATTCACCGTTGATTTAAGTAAGAATTTGCTTAGAGTCAAATAACTTGTGAAACATTCAATCTTATAAAACCCATAACATCACACTTCGCTTGGAACAAATATATGGATCAGAGTTACCAATATCAATCTTTTTTATAATTATTAAAGTTAGTATTTAATTTTGAACCAGTTCAAATCTAAAAAGAAAATGAAATATTTACTCGGTTTATTAGAAAATACAAAGCAGCATGTAACCCCATTACTAAAACCTTTTTTTTTTTAAAAAAATAAAACACTTTTTCTCAGAATAAGAAAATTAAGTATTAAACAGATCATATACAATCTGATAAAGCAAAAGATCAATATATCTGCATGAATGCCTCCTTTAATATTTTTTTCTGTTAATCAAGTTTTTATATAAATACATATTTAGAATTATTATTCTAACAATATAGCTTTTATGATCTTTTAAATGTAAGCCATGAATAATATTATCATCAAGATATAAAATTAATATTGATCACTTCTAGAGTTAACAACACAAATGAGTTTTTGATACAATGCTTATAGTTCTGCATATAAATAAAACCAGATACACAAACATTTTTTACTGACATTACCCCTTTTTTTTTTGACTATTATATTAGAAAATGAAAATTTCAATAATTATAACTAAAGAAGTTATTTATTTTTTAATATTATAATTAAATCATTTTTTAACCAGATCGTGATATGTGAGCACCAGGAATTGAGAGGTTGAGCATTGATTCAAAAACCTTTATCCTCTTAAGTCTATCACTATATGCTATGCTAAACTTTATTAAACTTGTATACAAAACTTATTTATTGAATCACTGCATTATATAAAAATATTTCCAAAATTGGACATTGAGTTTATTCATGAATTTACAATTACAATAGAATGGGATAATTAACTAACTACATTCAATTTATACTCTTTATAGTATTAGCATGGATTGCTTTTCTTTAAATAAAGTTTCACAGATTTGTCCAGAATACAATAACTTTTTGAAAATTTTGACTATTCTTATGACTGTTTTCATCTAAAAATATATACATATTTTAATTTTTTCATTATCATACTATTGTGTAATTTTATTTCATTTAGTACATTAAAAAATACTTAACTTCCAAGTATTAGAATAATAGAGCAGATGCCAAGTATATTTGGTGAAATATATTAAAATTTGCCAGATAAATAATTATTCAAAAATGAATCATTGAAATTTATTGATTTAGTTCAAAGTTTAATAATCAAATAACAATGTAGTAAAACACTACATAAAAAACAAAAACTTGGGACAGCAATACAAAATATATTGAAAATATGACAATGATGTTTTTTAATTATTTAAGCAAATGAAAACTGAAAATATGAAGAAAACAAACAAGTTCATAATCAGATTAGACCTGAACGTTTGCTTAAGGTAATCTAATTCATCAAAAAATGATCACTGTACATAGAAAGATAAAAAAAAATGATACTGGATTCTACCAACAATAAAGAATGTTCATTGTTGCACCCAAAACATTATTCTAGAAATATCATTTATATTACTATCAGAAATCTGTGTATAAGGCCATCAAATAACAAGTAGGAATATATTTACATACTGTTTAAAGAAATAAAATATTCATCATATCACTGCATTGTCAATATTAAAATGATTTAAGGGAAAAAAAATTTACTGCCATAATTTCAAAACAAAGTTTATAAATAAGCATTTGTTATACTCTTCTCATACATGAGGTTTTAATTTCCTTTTGTTTTACAAATTTTGAAATCACCGAAACATAATTAGCATCAGATGTTGGGAGTAACAAGAAGATATCGAAAACGCAATGTATGGGTAAGACAACAAACAGGTGTTATTGACCTTATTGAAAAAATTAAAAGATTGAAATGGAGTTGGGCGGGACATATTGCTAGAAGAGATGATAATAGATGGACAATTGAAATTTTAAACTGGATTCCAAGAGATTGTAAAAGACCCAGAAAGAGACCACATGTGAGATGGATGGATGAAATAAGAAAATGTGCAGGGGTGTTGTGGAGAAGAGAAGTTAAAGATCGGAGATGGATTAAACTTGGAGAGACCTTCATCCTGCAGTGGATTGATAATGGTTGATGATGATGAAGCAAAAAAAAAATTCTTTATAAAAAAAAATTTACTTCTACTTGCTGTAGTTGTTTTGTAATGGCAAAGTTACAATTTTAAAATATACAATTAAAACGTTAGAAAGAAGTTTAAGCTATATATATTATGTCTCCATTCAGATTTTAACTTTTCACATTATTTTAAAATCTCTCTCCTGTTGGATGCATTAGGATGTAAGAAACAGTAGCTGTAGCTTTACCAATTGTTTTGAACACAAATGTATAAACATTTTATTAGTTTATGAAATTTTACTAATGATGCAAATTTGACATTGTCTGCCAATCACGTGCTATTTAGTACAATCAAAAATTTGAAGCAGCAATACTTTAAATAAAAAAAAATTCAACTATATTATAGAAACTCTATTTAAACGTTAAAACTCGTTGAATAAGTATTTGATTAATTACGGACGATTTAAATATTTATTCTTACCTTCCCAAGAGGAAATTTTTTTAAAAAAATATCACTTTTATTTGTTTCTCCAAATTTAAATTCCGGCGATTCACTTACAACTTTAATTTTGGCACCACTATATTGAGCGGCAATAAGTATCTTGTAAGCCCGAAAATTTTCCGGATATGAATATAAAGTCTGTTAAAAATAATTAAAATTAAACATCAATAATAAAATATGATATTTTAAAATAGATAAAAAGTAAAAATGACATAAAAATATATTAAGATGAGCAAGATTTAAAATAGTAATAATTGTTCTACAAATAGAAACTTACACCTGCTGCCATGGCAAGGATTATAAAGGACAAAAATATGCTGAAAATCTTTTTTATAGAAGCAGAGGCCTCTAGTGATAGTTAAATGCATACGATTAATTTCTAACTATCTAATATATACACACACACAAAAGATATTTAAATAAAATTCAAATTTATTCAGTAATTATTATATTTTTATGACAATAATTATCTTTAAACTTTCAACGCACAACTTCATAACTATTATATTACGTGATAGCGTAATTCAATTTTAAGACTGTCATGGAGATCAGCAAAGCCCTCTGGGAACTCTTTGCCAAAGTGCCCGGATGTAGAAGAAGCGTAACTGAGGTCGTCGTTTGGACATCGCTGTATTATAGTGGTATTGTAAATTCAACGCCAAAATGGTAATTATTTTATTAATTTTACTTTGCATAAGCACAGAACGGTATCTAAAAATTGTGTTTTATAATTTTCACTTTAATAATTTTAAGAAAATGATTACAAAAAATGTCGTAAATTCACGCAGCCCATTAATTTTGACGTTTATGATGGATTGTTTATTTTATTAGATGAAATCCTAAATTAAAGGGATTTTTCGGAATAGATTTGCCATAATCAATTACTGCTACATTTAAATGAAAATGGCACATTCACTATTTTAATTTCAAGAAGATACGTTAGTGAAATATCATTTTTCAGATGATAACGTAATGTATAGAGTTGTTAGCCTTAAAAAGCCATATATTGTACATATGTGTATGTGCGTGCGTCTGTATATAAATATACATGTAACATAGACATGCTGATGTATCGCCATTTTGATAACTTGGCTTCTTTTTATCCAAATTTATTAAAATAAATTTTCTATTGCGAATATTTGTAGAACTTTTTATATTAATACGATTAAATGCTGTAGTTTCCTTTTCAAATAAAACGTTCTGGTGAGCATTAATTTTTCTCATGTGCAGTACTTATATTTTAACTATTGGGGGATTAAAATTGTTACATACCGTTGAAACAGCTCCAGAAACAATGTTATTATGTTTGCTTATTTATGTAGAGTCAATATTTTCAGGCATTTTATATTTAATTCTAAACATTTATTTACTTGAAAGCATTTTGATCTCAGCATATAATTTCAATTCTCCAAATATGTTGAAATTAAAATTTGTATTTCTCCTTACATTCTTATATTTATCACAGTAAAAATGTGAAAAAAAAATCTTATTATTTATTAGTTGGGTAATTTTCTGTTAATTATCTTTAAAACTTAGTAATGACTATTATGGTAATACAATACTTGACAATATTTTTGTACTTTTTTAAAAAAAAAACACCTTCAATACAACCTATAATCGTATTCTCATATATTTTAAAATTTTACACGTTTTTTAAAAAAATAGTATTTCCGAATCAACTTGAACGTATTCTGTTATATTGGAAATCTACAACATAATCACAAAAATTTTCATTTCACTTCCATTACTTTTCGTGTGATATTAATTTATTTTATTTTCATGGATTCTTTTCATATTGAACTTATAATAAAGGCTTTATGGCATACTTTTATTAAGATTTGATTCATGATTTGTTAATTCTTGAAAATATTTTTAGGTTCTTAATAAGTATAACGTATTAATTGGCATATACACAATCTTCCAAACATCAAAAGATCAATATACAGTATAGCTAGCTATTCATAGCTAAAGGATAAAGAAAACAAATTCGTGACAGTCATTACTTGAAAATTGGTTAGGTTTTTGTTTCCTCTTAGGCTATTAGAGAGGCTTTGTCCCAAAAGTTGGTTATTAGAAAACTTATATTTTGTTAATTCATTTGTTTTGTATGTTCCCTTTTCATAAATTAATTTTAAATAAATTTGCCAGTCAAGTAATTTTATTTTTATTCTTGATAATCTATAATATGTATTATATTAGTTGCAGTTTTATTCAAAATCATTAATTATCTAACCTTTATTCAGTAACTTTTTTCCATTTTATGAAATTTATTTTCACTTCTACATTTTATATATAAGATCTTCCTCACCTGATTGTAAATTATCAGATACAGTTACAAAAGAGACCTGTATCCCCATATTATTACTTCTCACCAAAAAAAAGGGGGAAAAACTCTTAAGATAGAAAAGTAATTTTTCTTAGTCTTTTTTTTTCTTCAATAAATCAGTAGTATTGCAATGTTATTAAAAGATCAAATAAATGCTGCATTTTTCATTTTGGATTTTAACAGAGAAATCATTGTAATTGATATATATATGCAATTTATCATACTGAAATATAGTATACAATATATATATATATCAGAATCATTTAATAATAAAATTGACATTTTTAATATATAATAATGGATATTCATAGACTAGTTCATAAAGCAAAATTGATATAGAGATCTTAATTCAAATAGTAAAATTATATATATTAAATGATTGAATTTTAAAAAAAAAATTGTTTTTGTCAAGTTCACTTAATATATTTGTTGTTTTTTTTTTTTTGGTTTTAGAAAATTTTCAGTTAATGTCATATTATTTAAAAACTAATACAAATTAAGAACATAATATCTTATTGTATTATTAGTATATTATGTATATTTCAAGTTTCAAATTTTGCATATTCATTTTGTTAAAACACATTACTCAATTACGAGTGCTTATAATATATTTAATTAGTTTATAGATTATCATTTAATTGTTTATTCATAATTTTTATGTCAGTTTGTTTTTTAATTTATACCTTACTTAATCTGTTTACTATTTTGCTCTATTTTTTGGATTAATTCATAGTAATTATATATATTGTGTATTTATATATGTATAGAAAGAATTATGCGTAGGAGTTATAAAAATTGAAAAATAGCTATATTAAAATTATATTATAAACCAATTAAAAGGCTTTTGTTTAAAAGGGCAATATAACAATTTTTATTCTGTACTAGGTTATAGAACATGGAATTTGACATTTTTAAAACTAAATGGAAATTTAATTAATACATACTACTAAATTATTATAAAATATTCAAATTATAATATATTCTAATTAGAATGGTTTATTATAAATTAATATATAGCAGTTAATGGTTTTATATGAGGCTTATTGGTGTTAATCATGCCAGTGAGATCAAATTTTTATCTGAAAACTGATTATGATGTGCTGATTTATTTATTTTTTACTAAAGAAGAAAATATCTCTTCACAAAAATAACATTAGTTGAATTTGGTAGTTAAAATAATAGATACTTGAATTATTTTTTATTTATTATTTGTTAATTATTGGGCAATAGTTGTATATGTTAATTTAATATACTGCTGTTTTTTTTTTTGTAAAACAATATGAGAGAAATATTTTCATTTAATTAATAACTTAAATTTATTTTTTTGGATAAAATAATATAAAACTTATACATTATTTTGTGTCTTTAAACTATCGTCACTATCAGATACTGAACTCAAGCTACTGCCAGAGCCTATAGATGATGGTGGATAGTTGAATGATCTTCACATACAAAGTTAATTGTCACATGACCAACAATTAATATTAAGCAAGAGTATCTCTTGCTTTCTTGTAGAATAAGATATTGATATTAAAGATTAAATATTGTTTTAGGTATAAACAAGTTTCTGAGTTATCTTTGCTCTCACCATCCATTGTCATACACTAATTGCAGTAATGGGTTTGTTTATTTGTGCAACCATATTAATTTACACAGTGTAATTCTGACTTCATTTTATTTTTATTTTTTTTGCCCTTTGTCTTTTTATCTGTTTCATTTTTATTTTTGTATGTTGGAATTAAAATGGCCATAATGGTAAAATGTAATTTGCTTAAAATATTATTAATTGGTCTTTGGAAATATTTATGGAGATTGTGTATTGAACTTTCTTGGCGTACACAAATTTAAAATTAGAAGTATGAACTCCAAATGACTTTGATATTGTTAAAAGCAAGTGGAAACTTGTCTAAATAGTGTTTTCATTGTGAGGAACAATATAGATGAGAGATTAATAAATTTTTGTAAGGAATATGTGGTGATAATTATATACTAAGAATTTATATTAGTAAACCTACAGCTATATACAGTATATATATAAATGTAATTAATGTTTGATACATTGCTATCACAAATTTTGATTGAAGTTAAAATAATTGAAACAGAAATATATTTTACAAGAAGACAAAGCTGAAAAGTAAACTGAAGAATATTAATAAAATATATCAGAAAAATATAATACGTAAAACAAAGATTTTTTATATTATTTAAAATATGCTTTCCAAAAGATTACGACTTCACATATATAAAATAAAGAAATATATAATGTAACAGTGTAAAACATTAATAATATGGGAATTATTTAAAAGGAATAAAAAACATCTCTTACAATAAATAAGAGCAAAAATATCTTGAATTACAATCAAATAGAATAAAATAAAGTGTTCGTTCTGAAAGTTTGTGATGGTATTTTAGTTGTAATTATGTTAGATTACTTGGAGTTGTTAAATCTTTTTCAAAAAATTCAAACCTCCTGTAAAGTTTATTAATAATATCACAGGTTAGTATATGATGTTTTGAGTGATATCATGCTTCCCTTTTCTTCGTGCGTTGCTGGTATGATGAGTAATTGTACTAGCATGGGAATTGAACTAGTAACTTGATTTGGGAATACAAAATTTAAGAAAAGCAGCTTAAATTTATTTCATTTAGATGAACTTGTCTTAAATTTTTAGTTTCATTATTGTTTTTCTTTGAATCTTTATATTTTTAACTGGAGACTTTACTTTTATTTATTACTTTTTATGAGTCTCCAATTACAGATAGTGAATTATATTTTCAAATGACAAGAATTATGTACATTTCATTCACCTTTAATACTTATAATATCACATTTTTATGAAATGGTTTTATTCTGTAAGTTTCCAACTCTTCAGGTTCTGTTTGTGAAGCCTTGAAAAATCATATTCTTTATCTGTCATTCAACAATTAATCATAGTTGTGTCAATGTGCTGAATGAAAACATTGATAGAGGGGTATGTGTGTGCACTTTTTAAATGGAAGCATTAAAATAAAGTTTTGTGCTGAAATTTCTTATCACTACTATGAATTTATTTTTTAACCCCATTGTCTTAATTAAACAAGCCCCCCCCCCCCCCAATATATATTGGAACATGACATAACCATTATACTGTATATCAGGATTTCCTTTACAAAAGTTTTAAAAATTAAAACAAGGAAGAACTGCAAATTTTTAATTACCAAAGAAATAATTGTTTTTCTAAGTAAAATTATTTGACTAACTGAAACTTTTATAGATATGCTTTTTATTTTTAATTACAATTTTAAAGATTAAGATTAGAAGCAGTATGTGCTTTGATCTGATTATCTGAAAGCTTTGTGATATAATTAAATATCATTTAAGTTGACCTGGTATTTTAATCTAATGCTTGAATATCCTAGTGCCTCATTGATGAAAGCCAGAGCTAGAAACTGGTCTGAGGATAAGAATATTCTGAAAAGCTTGGTTAAGAGCTATTGGTAGACTCATTATATAAAATAATATGAAAATATGGATATATTTTATGAGAAGCAAAATTACAAAAGTTATATTGAAAATTTTATTAATAATAATTGTGGTAATAATTTTTAATTTTTTCGTTACTTTTCCAGTTCATTTATGATTTTTGTTCGTGGCTTTCTATGATTGTTTAAGTATAGACAGCTCTTAAATAGTATATAATTTATTCTATAACAGTGAGTTATTCCTTGAGCTTAATTCCTTATTCAAATTTTATTGAAAATGTGATTATATGTTTTAAAAGTTTCTATAAAAAATGCATTATTATGTACATTTGAAGTAAAATTTTATTGATAAAAACAAAAGAATGTGGTAGATTATATGCTAATTGTTAGAACAGAGAAAGATGAGGATTACTTGCCTGTCTGTTACATTTCTATAAAACATACCAAATGTATTATAAATTATTTATATTTTCAAATTTTATACAAATATATTACCTGATGTAGATTGAATATTTGTGATTATATGATTGTTTAGCCATTCCTTACAAATTTACAAATAATGAGAAAAGGCTCCAAGTAGCAGTTAATGTCAGTTGGGGCTAGGGCTTAATTTTATTTGAATTTTTGTAATTTGGTTAAAAAAATAGCAATTGTAATTTGCTTGTGTTGCAGATGAATGTTTCGGCTCTAATAGTTGGAAAGACCCCTTTCTCAGAATTATTAGTAAGTTCATTTAGAATTATGGAACATGAATAAGTTAGGTTAGTTATAATGTTTGTATATGTTAGTAATTTAGAGCAATGAATTAAAAATAATCCATGGTTTTTCATCCTAGTAATGGAATTGGCATGAAAGATATTGAGAATTATTTTAATCTAAAAATAAAAATATTTAGGATCTAAAAATCATTATTTGAAGTTTTTAATAATCTGATAATTATTGAGTTGTAATATTTAGTAAGAATCTGAGTTGTAATATTTAGTAAGAATCATTTTCAAAGGTTGTTTGATGTGCTATATTGTATGATTTTCGATATTTGATTTTGTTTGCAAATAGGAGGGGGAGAGGGAATATCAATGAATTTATATATAGCTAATTATACCAGATCAGTTATCTCAGTTTATAACTGGAAATACATTTTGTAAAATAAAACATTAATAGAGCATTGTAAATAAAAAATTGGAATAGAATGCAGACATTTTTTTGAATTTGACAGGTTTCAGTTTTGATTGAAATTGCAGCTGATTTCTATCAAAATAATTGAATACAAATGAATTAAACTTTTTAACAAAAAAAGTTAATATATTTGACTATAAGCGTATAATCACTTAGTTTAGGAAATAAGTATTATCATGTTAATAGAAGGGATTAATATATTTAAAAGCATATTAGGAAATACATTTTGGTATGTTGGTAGAAGAGACTTTGATATATATGAATAGATGCTTTCAATAGAATTTTTTAAAAATAAATTTGTCTTGAATACTGGTTCTGCGTGGATTAAATGCTAGATGAATTTAAGAAGCCTAAGAATTTTGTTGCCAAATCATTGTAAATAAAGGAATTTCTGGAAAGATGAAAAGTCTTGGTAGAAATTTCTTGGGAAGAAAGTGTTTATAGATATATAAATTTTAGGCAGTTTATGCTAGTAGGGATTTATTGAAGAGTTTAAAGGGGAACCCTAGTGATTGAATGGTAGTGTATAAAACTAGATGGCAGTTTTCATTTGATGTCTATTTGCTGATTTAACATAAAAAATAATGATTAGATAAAAAAAGTGAATGGGAAGCTTATGTTGTAGAATTTTAATAAGCTTCAGCATGGTAACTGACAAGCTGTTTGTTGCATCTGTTAATATGATCAATTGAAGATTTAAAAAGTTAATCACTGCGTAAATAGATTCCTCTCCTCTCTCTTTGTGAAAATTGAAACTTAAGAGATTTGATAAGGGTAATAAGTTGTATTTTATCCTTGATAAGAATTTCTGTAATCTTAATAGAGAGGATAATCATTAGATGATCTAAAGTTATTGAGTATAGATAGATTCTGGCTTTTCATTAAGAAATGGAACAGATCTACTAGGTGGATTCTAGGTAAAAATTAAGTTTTAGTGCAATATTTTAGTGAATTTGTGTACTGAGACTAAACATATAAATATGAATCTGATGGTTTGCAGTTGAAAATTTTAGTTATCAAATGTTCATCTTATAAAATGTGATTTTTTTTTTTAATGACAGCTGAGGATGTAGACATATTAGGTAATGTATTGTTTTGACCAACTGTTGGCATTAATGAGACATTGATTGGGATTTTTTTAAATTGAAAGATAGTTAATTTAAAGTGACCGTTGATTTCATTGTACTTTTGCTTATAATGATGATGTTTTTTTAAGTTTGAAATACAGAAGGAAATGATAATAAAAGCAAACCAGGCTTGAATTGGATCAAATGAAAGGATAGCAATTTACCTCAAGTAAAAGTAAATTTCAGCGAGAAAGTTACCTCCATGGTTGTAGTTTTAAAAATTGTTTTGTATTTTTTTATATAAGGTGGGTTGGACTTGAAAGTCTAATAAAAATGATAATTTGGGTGTACAATGGTCAGAAAAGGAAAAAAAGTTTTAATGAGGGTTTAATTGAAAATTGTAATTTGGGTGAATAAAAGAGATTGATAATAATAAAAAATAATGATTTGTTGAGGTGTAAATATTTACAAATGTGGAATATCGTATTAAAGTCATTATCAGGTAAAGATAAATAGATAGTTCCAATATTGCTATAGTCATTGAGCTAAATTAGTTAATAATTTTTTTTTTTTTTTTATATACAGTTACAGGTTTAGAATGTAAATTGAAGGAATATGGTTGTACCCACATTTTGATTCATTCAATTTTTTTTTAAACTGATAATGTGTTGAGTTTGCAATAGAAAAACAGGAGTATCCAAAATTAAATTACAAAGCATTTGGATCAACTACGAAATTATTGTAAATTTATTTCCATGAAAGTCATGATGTGGTACTTAGTCTGTTTTAACCAGTTCTTGATAGTAAACAGACACTAGTAATTTTTATTAGTCATTCATTAGACTAGAGATTATCCAGTAATGAATAATATTTCTGTAGTGTAACTTTCACCACACAACTCGCATGCAAGGCAGGAACTGTGGGGGGATGTAATCACAAACGTGACCAAAGATGTAAAAAAAATTGATCACCGAGATGCTTATTTCATGCTGAATCAGCACTCATCAGTTGACCTAGACCATAATCTCACACCTATCTTTATCATTGTTCAGCATATATATGTAGATAATAAATTACTACAGTTTAATTGATAAATATCATGTGCTGCCCTCACAACTTTAACACAAATCACTTAATGAAAGAATATTGATAATTTTAATTAGTTATTCATTAGACTAGAGATTACCTAATAATGAATAATATTTTTATAGTGTAATTTTCACTACACAACTTTCACGCAAGATAGGGACTGGTTTCTATCCACTTTTAACATTTTGTGGATCATCTTTTTAACATGTCTTTGGTCATGTATTTGTGATTACATCCTGCCGCAAGATGTTAAAAGCGGATAGAAACCAGTCCTTACCTTGTGTGAAAGTTGTGTAGTGAAAATTACACTACAGAAATATTTTTCAAGCAGACATTGTTTGGAGTTTAGTCCCTTGACATTAATTCTGTGCTTGGCTCTGAGTATAAATAAATAATGAATTGTGTGAAATGAAATGTGGAAAATGATGATGAAAATAAGTGAACTTAAAAATTAATATCAAGAATTTAACCAGAGAATTATGCTGAACTTATCTCTTCAAAGATGTAATTTTTAAGAAAGATTGAAGTTTCATTTGAAGAGGTGGTGGTCTGTTGGTTTCGGGATTTAGATGTAGTATTTGTAATGATCATATCAATATTTGCTGCATAATGACTTTATTGTTCGTATAAATTGTTTTCTCTGCTGAGTTATCTTCATATAGAGATATTTAGTTGCATAAGTTATGTAGTTTAATCATTGTTGGCTTTCTTGTATTGTTATGCATCATTGTTGATTTGCTTCTCTTTAGATTGCTTTTGAGAATGCAATGTGAATGCTTTAAAACATTGATGAACTTTATGCTTTGGGCAGTCTATAATGATATGGTTTTATGACTTATAGAGAAAATAAGATGGTGGAAATGATCAGAAATATTTATTGTATGAAAGGTGACTTTCTTCTTGAATTGTCTTATTTTGCCATAATCTTTCATTAGAGTTCAGATCAGCAGAGGTGAAGTTTATGTGAATTATTAATTTGCTCAAATAAATTATGTAGCGTATCTAAATTCATTGCCAATTGATTTTCTTATTTAAGAAGTGAATTTTTTTTAAAAAGAAAATCCTGTGTATATTATGACAGAATTCTAAAATTTGGTATCTATTATTTGGGTGATCCAAGATTTTAAAAATCATATCCCATAATTTTTGTCATTTAATTTTTCTATAAAGAATTTCATAATCATCATCATTGTCAACCATTATCAATCCACTGCAGGATGGTCTCTCCAAGTTCAATCCATCTCCAATCTCTAATCTCTTTTCACATCACACTTTCTTATTTTATCCATCTCACTTGTCTCTTTCTGGGTCTATTGCATTATCTTGGAATCCAGTTTTAAGATTTCAATTGTCCATCTATTATCATCTTTTCTAGCAATATTATTTCATAATTTTATTTATCCCGTTATTGTTAAAGCAACGGGTTTTTTATTATAGAATTTTGTGAAAGATTACTGAACTAATGGGGGAATTGTTGCATTGAAGTTTGAACATATTTTTTACCTATACGTAATATTTGTTACTTGACAAAAATTTAATTGCTTTAATGATTACTATATGGAAAAAGCAGTATTCTATTGCTGAAAACTTAATTAAACCATGTTTAATAGACAAGTGTTCTAAAATCCTAGATACAGTTGTTCGAGACAAAATGAAAACTAACTTTGCCGCTTTCTAACAATTCTATTCAATGCAGATTTGGTGACTTAGCAACTGATATTGAAGATCAATTAATTAAAAAAATAAGCAAATCATTGTTTGCAATTCAAATAGATGAATCTATAGATATTACCAATAAAACCATGCTTATATGTTATCTTCATTGTGTTGGTTACGAAATCAATGATATAAAAGAATTTTTTATTGTGTTGAACTTCCTAATCACACAACTAATTTAGATATATTTAAAGCAATTGATAAGTACATCAAAAAGAACTTGCTTAATTGGGAAAACTATGTTGGCTTATGTTCTGATGGAGCGTCAGATATGAGTGAAAAACATTCAGGTGTTGCAAAAAAAAATTAAATAAGTAGTGAACTACAAAATGATTTTTATTCATTGTGTTATACACAGCATTATCTGTTTAAAAAGTTGTCTCCTAATTTGAATAATGTTCTTACTCAATCAATAAAAATAATAAATTATATTAAATGCAACACATTAAATTCAAGACTATTTGCAAGTTTATGCAATGAGAAGTTATCTGGGTGTGATAATTTACTATTTTAAGAAGTACAATAGTTGTTGAAAAGGAAAAAATTATGAATTAAGAAAAGAAGTTGAAAAATTTCTAGAAACAAGAAATTCAGAATTGAGAAATAGTTGAGACAACAATTGGATTGCTAAACTGGCTTTCTTGTCGGACATATTTTCATTAATAAATTAACTAAATTTAAACCTGCAAGGAAATAGCACTTACTACTTTTGATTTATGGAATAAAATTCAGGCATTCAAGAAAAAGTTAAAACTATGGTGAAACATGTAGAAGAAAAAACTGACATGTTTCATTCATTTTCAAAATTGATAAATGAAGTTGATATAAATAACAGTGAATTGAAAAATACTGTTTATGGACATTTAACAGGACTTTGTTTTAAGTTTGATCAATATTATCCACAGGAAGAAGACACATGAAAAGGTAGTATATAGATTTTAAATCTCTATTGAATAAAAAAGTAACCTGATTTGGAACAAGAAAAATGAATAGAACTTAAGTTGTGTTGGTACATTAAAGTTATTATTTAATTCAGCAAATATAATTCAATATTTGAGTTAAAATTAAAACAATATCTGGAATTACACGAAAAAGCCTTAAGAGTGTTATTGCCCTTTTTGACTATATATTTATGTGAATTGACACTTTCGATGACACTCATAAAATCAAAAAAAAAAAAATTGTTTATTAATAAATCCAGCTTTGCACTTAGCAGTCACAAATATATCTCCAAGACTTGATAAGCTAATTACTGGAAAGAATCAGCAACAATCACATTGTTTTTATATTTGTTTCACTCCGTTATTTAAATATATATATTTTTTTCAGAACTTTTTTGTTATTAGTTTAATATTTTGTTAGTTAATTACTTTTGTTTAGTTTTGGCGATAGAATAATTCACAAAAGTATATATTAAATTTGTTAAACATTACAATAATTATATCTTACTGTAAAAATACCTGCCCTTTCTTCCATTTTTTTTGTTCAATACTTCATTTGGTCCATAATAAAAAAATTAAAAAAATTTATTAGTCCATGGCATGTAATCAGTTGAACATGGCAGGGATAAAAATTTTAATGATAGATTGAATTGCATTTTTTTTTGTTTGTTTGTTTAGCTTTCCTATTATCTGAAAGTTTATCTAATGAATTGTTTGAACATTGTGTTTTGTAGAGAAACTAGGGTTTGACTTATTAATAGCTTTTAATTAAGAAATTTGTCCTGAATATAAATCATATGAATTAGTTGGAGTGAGATCTATTTCCATAGATATTTTAGGAACATTTTAAATCCATAAAAGTTGTGAAATATTTTATAGATTTTTTTAAACTGAATTTGATAGCCTGTATTCATATAAAGTTTGACACCAGTAATGTAAATGATATTAAAAATAATATTTAAGTTTATTCCATTCATTTATTAATATATCAATGATTAAGCTTGGATAGTTATCGATTTGAGAAAGTGAATCAATTTAAATATCTTGGCGACTTTTTAAATAGAAAGAATTTGAATGTTGAAGTTCAACATAATGTATGGTTACATTTAACAAATTAAAAGATAATGCATTTCACCAGTAATTATTGTAACTAAATTGTTTTGTATATTATATTGTCCAATTGACTATCGAAGTAAGATACGGATTGCCTATCAATGTAATGTAAAAGCACAGATTAATTTCACTTACGATGTTCTGTAAAATTCTAAAAATGTGACTCCAAGGTTTTTAAGACCAATTGGTTATGCTGTTCATTTTTCTGCATGTGATGCTGCAGAATCAACTATTGTAGCAGCACATCTTTTCAATAAAAAAAAAATTCTTAGAAAGAATTGCTGTTAGTTATTCTACTAAACTATGGAACCAAATTGCAGTTGAATGCATACAAGAAGTGCCATCCAGTTTTTCTTCTTCTAATAAATTGTTATATTATAAACATATGAAATGAGTTTTATTTAATTTATGTAATTTGTATATGGCAACTGAAGTTGGAAAAAAAAAAACAGACTGCTTTTTAAATTTAAACTTTTTTTTTTAAAGGCAGAGGAGTTCATTAATATTTTTTATGATAAAAACACTGCCTATTTATTATATCAATATTCAGAATTATTATTTTTGTATTCAAAATTGATTTAATGTTTTCTAAATATTTACAATCAAAGTTATTAGGTTTTGATATTTATATTTTTTTAATAAAATACCAATTATTTATTGCTTAATATGTCTCAATATATCTAAATTACACATGATAAAATATATGAAGTATACTTGCAGATAAAAATAAGGATGTTAATGCTAAGCATTTATTCTACTTATATATATATAATTAAATCTGAATAAATAGTAATACAAATGCAAAAACATTTTTCAGAGAAATACACAAAAATGATGAAATATTAGCACTGACATTGATAACACTTGAATAAAAACACTAGATTAGACTTCTTCAGTTCTCGAATCTGTTTCAAAGCTTTGAATGAACTAAATTAAAAGAAGAAAAAAATATTTCTACACTAGCTGAAATTGCTTGAAGCTATCAAAAATATTGGGAAATACATTAGCTTGAACTCTTTCACTTACCTCTTGTCTTTCACCATCATAAATTGATTCTTACAATACCAAAAATGCTTTTTAAAAGAATCCCAGGAAGGGTGGAACTTATTTTTGGAATTTCATTATTAATAATAGTTGAAAAGTTGATTCATATTTTGTTTTGTTTTTTCAAAATCAAATCCTAGTTTCTTTACTTCTTGTTTTCACATAGTTGCAGTTCAATAATATTGATTTGCTTTGAGTCAAACAAAATATTATATCTGATTTACAAATTTCTTTTTAATATTCTCATGTTCTATCATATTTGATATGTGTTTATTAAATTGTTTCCTTAAATATACAATATGAATAATGGAACATTTTTTATATGTCAAGAGGGTTTCATCTATAGATTTAATGCAAATTATATCTCTGTACATTTCTCTTAAATATAACGTTGGTAACTTTTGTTTACATATTACTATCATTTTATTATGATTATCTTTGCAAATTTTGCAAAGTTTAAATTAATCTTTAATATAAGATCAAAATAATATATTATAACGGTCGGGGTGAATTGATAGTTAGTCTTACTATATCTGCCGTACAGGGTGCTACCAGGCCATTAGAACCTGGAAAATTTATATAGTAGACAGATACTTACTGTTAAAAATCCAACTGTGTTTTATAGACCGTTAGCCCCAATCACTAGCTCGCGGAGCAACAGAGATAATGTATACTTTATTTTTAAAGAAAGAAAGATAATAAAAAATAAGAATAAGCCACTGCCAGATTGACAATACACAGAAACATTTATTTTGTACATATATAAAATTTAGAATTATTTTAGTATAATGTTTACTTTATAATTTGATTTACATTTTAACTTTTGATTTTATAAGTTCGCACAGATGAATTTATTAATATTTTATTGAAGTGTCGAGTATGGATAGACTACATAGATTGCACTCGAAAAACAAAATATTCTATATCCCTTATTTAACCCTAGGCCAAAAGTTCACAATCAAACTAACGTCAATCTATCTGATATATCGATGTATTCAATGCAGCATGAATACAAGAGCACAAGACTGCACTGTCAGAAATATACATCTGAACAGCACGGTTATCGAGAAATGTCTCTCGTCCAGTACAGGAATACTTATGTCTGTCTGGTGAGAAGAACAATAAAAAGAAAACTCCATAGGAAGGGATTGCGGTCCTTTTTGCCATCTTACAATCCCATTCCATAGGCTAAAGGGCTGATCTAAGGAGCAGGGAATACTGCCTGTTTCCGATGGTCGGTGAGAAATTGACTTATTTTGCCCAAGTGCGATATATAATGTGATCCTGCACATAGCAGATCTTCATGCTACATTTACTAATTACACCAATACATCCAATCTATTGACCCACTCTAACTGCGAAAACAAATAGCCTAAGGTTTACCCTTTCTTAAACTAACATAACTTTACGAATCTATGCAGCCATTCACGCTGACTTAAATTTAACATGATTTAATTAAGTTTAAGCTTAATGTGAAAAAAAAACAAAAACATAATAAACATTTAAAAGAACGGAAAAAATAAATTAATGGAAATGATTTTAAAAAAAAAATATATTCAGTAAAAATAATTATTAATAAATGATTTAGTTTGGTCAGATAGGAATTTCTATTTAAATACTGGGAAAGTTTTATAGTAAAGTTCATTAGTTATATAAAGTTCTTACGGTTTTAAAAGAGTTAAGTCCATATTTTCTAGTTGCTTGTAATTTGGATCCGTTTCTAATTCCCATGGCGTCCTGGGGGAGACCGGTATGCTGTTTGCCGTTCTATTGGTATTCATCCGGAGGTCCTTTGCTGTAGCTGGTATAGTTCTTTGCAGGATTTTATTGCATGACCTAGGGTCCGCAATATAGGAAAACGATATTACATTTCTTTTTTTAGAAAACCGATTGAAAGTGCATCTTTTCAATCCCTTCTCCTTCAACTCTCCCGGACTTAACACATATAGCACCCATATCAATTTATTTCCACTCTTTTTATATTAAAATTGCGGATTAACTCAACATGATGTCATGATGATGATTATTCTTTCGCTGAGGTCCATTTCCTGAGGGATTTTTTTATTGGCTATTCAGTTCTTATTGTTTTTGTCTGCTACCTGACTTTTAATTATAAATTTTGCGATCATTTCCATTTTACACAATAGCAGTAATTAAATTTTTTACATTCTTAAAGATATATTTTTATTTTTTAATATCTTTTAAGTTTTTTTCTCAAAAGTTAGTTTTAAAACTTTTTCTTTTTTTTAATAATTTTTCATCTGTGTGATTTTATATATATGGGAGTTTAGATGACTTAATTTTCAATTTTTAATTTTTAAAACAAATTTTTATTTGCGAACTTTTTACTTTTAATTTGTAATTTTATTTATAGAATATTGTAACAGCACGTGTGCCCGTTACAGTGTTAAACTGTTCTAATCGTAAGTTTTGGAGCATGATACATTTTGATTGTTTGAAGAGAACTTTTAGAAAATAATAGCTTCAAAAATATTTAACAGTATTTTAAATTGACAGTCATTAGCTAAGAGATTCAAAAAATATGCCTAATTGCTATAAGTTATCACATTATTATGTTGTTTTGTTTTTTCTATTTTTTAAGTCTACGTTTTCTAAGCATTAGATCCATTGTCTGCCATAACTAAACTTATAAAATACTTCAAATCTTCATATATTAAATGCCATCTTTTCCATGTATTTTAATGAATATGGATTCCATGATATATCTATAGTGCTTAGCAAATACCTATCTCCTGCTGTAGGTGTTATGCACACTGAATAATTTCTTATTTGATTATCTATTGCTTTCTTACATGAGCAGTTTTATTTTTTAACTTTAAAAGCTCTTGCTTTTTTTCCTTGTAAGCTGTATCCAGTAAAGAATCCCCAATTTCCTTTCTATTTGGCGATTATAATTTGGACACAGTTGCTGTAATAGTGGAGAAAATTGTGAATGTTTCTCACTGCCAAGTGCAGTATTGATGGTATACATATATATATACTTGTAAATCTAATGAATTTTTTCAAATATAGTTTTGCAACAGTTTTTTCTTGCTTAAAGAATGTTTTTGGTAATATTCCAATACTTGTTGATTTGCAACTTTTTAGTTAGACAATGTCTGTAACAATAACAAAATGCATCCATTAATTTCTTTTGTTAAAAAATTATTGACCTATGTAAAATGTTATTGGAATAGAAAATTGAAATAATATTTATAAATAGAAGCTAATAAATTGTCATATATAGAGTGGCTTCAAATTTGAATGTATACATATAATTAGTCTTAATAAGCTGTTATAATTGCTCAAATGAAAGAATTTATGAAATATATTCATTATTTCAAATAAATTAAATATCTATTGATTCCATATATTATTAAACAATATTGTTTTATTCTATATCCATTCACTTGATATCTGCAGCATGTACAAAATTAAAACAATTGAATTTTTTTATGCTGATTTTATATTTCAAGGTAATAAATTATCAGGTGTACATAATTTTTATATTGTCATTGCTCAGTGGGTTCTGTTTATATCGAAAGACAAATCAATGGTAAAAAGATTATATTTATTGAAACATATCATGGCAAATCATTGTGAAAAGTTGTTTAGATTATTAGAGTAATTGATCCAACTATTCAAACGATTGTAAAAGAAAGGTTACAAATCCTCAAAAACAAGAGAAATAAAATTTTTACAAATGCTATGAAATCCTCAATAGAGTGTATAAAGATTTACTCAAATTTTGCATCTGAGATAAGTAAATCTTTTTGCTTCAATTGTCGTAATAGGACATTGAGAATGAGGCCACCTTATATTATTTTAATGTCTTCTGAAATAGTCATTCAAAGATAAAAGTAAATTTAATAGCTAAAACAGTCTGATTCTTGACATTAATAAAATATCAATTTATATTTTTTTGCAATTCATAATCTTTTTTATGTCCACAGTTTCTTTTTGGATTTTATCTATCATAGTCTTCTGTTTTTTTGTTTTTTTTTTTATGAGTTGCTTTCTTTTATTGAAGATCTCAATGGCTTCTTTGATCTGATATTGTCGTAGAATGTTACACCATATGGATAATTATATTCCAAAATAATTGACTAATCTCGAATGAAAAATTGTAATAAATCTTTATATACTTTTGACATGGATTTTATAGCATTTGTTAAACCAAGTTTCTTTTATTTCCCTCATTAATTAAATTTATCTATAATTCCTTGAGTAAGTGGATTTGATTTTCTAATAATCTATGTAATTTTTCACAGTGATTTACTTAAATGTGAATATTTCACTATTAAAGTGGTTTTCATTAGATGTATAATCTGATGTAAATGATCACTGAGCAATGATAAGTTATTGGAGTGAGTATACAAGAATATGTACTTGAAAATTGAACTCAATGTGAGATACAAATTCAGTTAACATAAAAAATGAATTTTATTAACTTTAAAATTTATCTTGGGAGGAAAAAACGGTTTTTTTTTATGTGTATGGGGGGGGGGGAGGCTTTAATGCTAAAATAATAGGTCAGAATTAAATATCATAACTTCTTTGTTATTGTGGGAGTTTTTATTTTTGCATTTTTTTAAGTGGCTGCTCATTCTGTATATATATTTCAACTTGTATTCATCTTATTTGTACTTGATTCTTCATTCTTTTTCTGCTATTACTTTTATCAATTTTTTTAAATGACTGCTCATTCTGTATATATATTTCAACTTGTATTCGTATTATTTGTTCTTGATTCTTCATTCTTTTTTTGCTATTATTTTTATCAAAAGAGAATCAGAGTAAGATTTTCTTCTTTTCACTAATCTCACTGTATTAATTCAGCTTACTCAAAGAACATAAGCATTCAGAATAATATCAGAGAAATTCTTGTCTTAGACAAACTGTGAAATTTCTTTAACAGTGTTTTTCCCCACTGTTGACTTTGGAAATTATAGTGACAAGTTTGTATCTTATAAATAGGAGTTTGGAATGTATACCAATATAGAACTAAATCAGAAAAATTTTTAAGTATCAAATTAAAATGCAGTTCAATGAATGTTATGGGCAGTAGCTTAAATAATTGTTATAAAAAAAAAGTGTTCTTTTAAAGCAATTTGTTTCTGAATGGCATTTCTTGCATTATAAAGTGATAAAAAAGAAAATTCTAATACGGAATAAGAAGGATCCAACAATAAACTAGGTTAATAAAATTAAAATCTTTAAATTCATTCATTGGTGTTCCAGTAATATGGTTGGAAATAATATAATCAGATCTTTTAAAATGTGATTAATAAAAAATAAAAATGGAACCCTGCTGTTAATACTTGGCTCCCTGGTCATAAATGGCTCGGAATCTTTATGTAATATAGTAAAATATAAAAATAAATTTTAGTTATAATGCCTTAACATATGGTATCCTTATCCAATAGTAAACATCACATAACAATGGTATTTTTTTTTTTACAAATAGTACACCAATAATTATCTGACTAACTCTGATTAATCTGGCATCTTTATTCTCTAATGTCTAGTAGCTTGGCTATGGGTGACTCTTGGGGGAGAAAAAAGATAAACTAGGTGATCTGAAAAAATTCTGCAGTTCTCTTAACCTGGACCTGAACCCCAAATTGTGAGGATAATAGGCAGATGAACTATTTACTTCACCTCAAGGCTTATTCTCATTATACTATTTTAATAGATTCTTTTTTTAATTTTCATACTTATTGTTTTACAAATTTTTTTTAATCAGTAAAATTGTGAATTTTCTAAGTTCTATGTAATCATCAAAATTATTCAAAACTATTCAATTTTTATTTCTAAACTATTAAATACCCTAAATTAATGCTTCAAATTTTTTTGTTGACAATCATTATTTATTGATAATTCTTTGCACATACATTACCAAATAAATTATTTATACATATGTTAACAATAATCATCAGAAATTTTATAATTTTTGTTCCAGGGTTGCTAGGCAGATATAATGCATATCTTTTTTATCATTGAGATTAACACAATTTGTAGGTATACTTTTTAAGTCCTGTAATATTTTTTTTTGTTAATCAAATTATTAATCAATTAAAAAAAGTTGAGAAACAATTTTTCCATTTTTCATTTGAAATTTTTTATCTAAATGCAATTAAATTTATGAACAGTTATCACACTTTTTTTTAAACTGGAACCATATTAAGTGCTAAATTCATTTCATCTTTAATCTTGCAGCTTTTAACATTTTAATTAGAAATATGTCTTTGTGCATTTTTTCATTATTAAATTGATTTATAGCCTTGGCTATTTTTGTGGATTTTTTTTTTTTTTCAACTTTGTTCACTGTACATTGTTTTACATATATGTATAGTTTGAATATAAAACATTTAGCTATATTTTCAGTATTATTTTTTTTTTTTTAATGAAATAAATTTACTTCATTGCTTCATTAATAGTAGTGACTTCAATCTTTTATTAATATTATTTTAGTTTTATAATAGTTGTGAAATTTATACTGCTTTAACTTTTTTTTTTTTAGCTTTTTATTTTTGATTCAAAATATTTTTTTTCTTCTACATTGATGGATTACTATAATATAGTCAGTTTATCAGAAATAAATAAATTTCAATATTAAAACAGTTTTAATTTATTAAATAAAAAAATAATTATTGTCATCAGTTGTAAAACTATAGAAAAATATTAATGATGATTGTGGTAATAATTGTATTTTATTTTAACTCTTTAATTTATTCATATGATTCTTGTCTTGTGATTTTTCAAGATTGTTTAATTAAAAAAACATTCTTGATGCAAACTCTTTCCAAGTCTGAAAATGGGTTGATAGCACTTATAGCTAAGAAAGATTTTAATATTGACATAACTGCTTCTAGTGAAACTTATCTTCCAACAGAAGGAAGTTTAATAAATAACTTTTTTTGGAAGCATGGATCAACCAGCGAAAAGTGACTTCATAGTATTGAATTTGGTATTTTCTAATCTTAGAATTTCTTAATGTATCAATGAAATACAAATAGTATTAATACTTGATTTGCACAATAGTATTTGTTTTATCATTTTATTAGTACATATGCTCCCAAAATAAATTTTAAAAAAAGATGCTTTTCAATGCTAGCCTACCATTATATCAATATTATTAAAAGATTGAATTTTTTTTTTTTGTTAATGATTTTAATGCACTTCTTGGTACAATTCTATCGAGACTTTGGCAAAAAGTTGTTGGAAATAATGTTATTGGTGCTACAAACTCTCAAATAGTTTGCTGTTTTTGAATTTTTGCATAAGATATTAATTATGACAAACACGGATGCATTTAAATGATTACATTATAGCCAGGAATCAGAATACAAGAGTTATATCATAGTTTAGTATATTCCAAGGTTAAAATAATAGTTGTATTTAAAAAATAGGACTTATTCCATTCATGTGTAAGAAATTTGATGTGTGTTTTAGAAGTATCTACTATTTATGCTAAATTTTATCAGGTATTAAGCACAAATTGCTAATTTGAACTTTCAGGATTATCTCAGATTCAGTAAAAAGAAGAATCATGACTGTTTGTCTGACAATGATCTTATTATTAATAACTTAAAAGAAAAACTTAGCATTTGCCACTTGGAAAAATAATAAATTGAATAGATTTAAAAGCAGAAGTTTGGTTATTGATAAGAAGATATAAAAATGATTGGTGGATCAAAACTACAAAGACAATAGATGTTTATTAATCACGATCACTTTAGATCTTTTTTTAATGCATTGAATTTAACATGGGCCTGAAAAATGGTATTCTATTAAATCCATTGATGGCATTCTTATATGATGTTTGGAATGGGTGATGAATGTTTTTGATCATCTTTTGAATTATTCTATCTAACTTTTAAATTTAAACAAAGATATCCAGTTTAGTGAAGTTTAAATAGCTATGTGTAATTTTAAATATAGAAAAATTGCAAGTGGTGCTGTTATGCTAGCTTCAAAGATATTGGAGTTTTTTAGGATTATGTAGTCTCGATAAAATTATGCAATTTGATTTTTAAAAATGATTTATATTGTTACAATTTTTAAAAATAATGGGGATAAGAATCATAATCAAATATTGCTATCTAGTACAATAAAGAGATGCTTTAAAGGATTTTGTTGAATAAGTTGCTTAAATCATACATAAATAGTACCAGAAAATCAAAAAAATACTATAGAGAATGGGTTTTTTTTTTGGGGGGGGGGGGCACAATGTTACGATTAAAACAATGATTTATATATTGCCTTTATTGACTAGGACAAGGCATTTGATTCAGTTAATCAAGTAGATTTATGGCAACATTTGAAATTAGTTATCCTCCAAAATTTATGCATGTTATATATTTTATACATGATAGAAGGGTTATTACTACAAATGGAAAATCTGAGGCATTTGAAATGAAAACTGATGCAAACAATGATACTTCAACATTGTTTTTAAATTTTATGATAGTTTTTTTTTTGAACTATGATACAGAACTGATGTGGAAAATTTAATATGAATGGATTACAGTATGCTGATGATTTTGCTAACTTTGTCAATTGAAAAAATAATTTACAGAATGTACTTAATACTTTGAATGCAACGTGAAGACTTTGGTTAAGTAATTAATGTTCAAAAAACAAATTCTTTATCTGCAAGTGGTAGAAGATACATTTTCAATAACTTTTTAGATTATGGTTATCAACTTGAGAATATAACTTTTTGAATAGGTAAGTGGAATTAGATATTGAAGTGGTGCAGAAACTCCAATATGCTGCTGCTATTTTTAACAAATTAAAATATAGGATATTTCATTATAGTAAAATAACTACTGCAATTAAATTAGTTTATATAGAATTATTATAAGTAATTTATTGTATGGAAATGAGACTTGGATTTCCTATTGATATAATATAAAGTACATTGGAAAAAAATCATTTAAAGATGCTTCATAAAATTCTAAAAATATGATTGTAAGATTATTGAATGTGATTGTTTGGAGTCTTTTATTGGAAAATCATATCTTCATTGGATTGGATCTTGAAAAGAATGACCAATACAAGCTTTCTTAAATATATATATATATTTAAACCTGAATGTGATTTATTATTTTTGAAACACTAAAAAAACTGCAATATTGTTTTCATTGAGAATATATGGCTGAGGATAGAATACATGGATCAGCTACAATTAGACAAGTTATTGAAGTCTTTTGTAAAGAGAAGTTTATTACAGAAGTTAAAAGACAGCATCACAAAATATCAAACATAATAATGGATATGTGGATATATGTATGATTTATGGATTGGTTTGCATAGTTGTCACATTACTCATCTACATATATTACTATCTTTTTCTTTTTTTGGAATTAGAATGGCCATATTTGTTTATGAATCACAGCTTCTTGGTGAGAATGTTTATAATTTCCGTATTAGTAAAGAATTCAAAGAATAGCTATTATTCAAAGTTTCTGGTTAATTTGTTTTCTAATCTTAAATTAAATAAAAATAAGTCATATTCCAGTCAAAAATGGGGAAATTTACACCGTGATAACTGTTTTTCCCCAATTAAGAATATATATCCATGAATTTATTTGTCGGAGTCTGAAGAGGCGATGAATTTTATAATTAAGTTCACAAGATGAAAATTAATTTTGGAATGGTATATAAAGGAAACCAGTAGTTTTCTATTTCAGTTAAGTAATGACAAATCCATAAAAGTTACCCCCCCATCCCCCCGCCAACACTTATCAATGCTCCAGAGAAAATAATTACTATATAATAATGTGAGATTTAAATTTAATAAACATGTAAATGTTCTGAAACAATTTTTAAGAGAATTTTAGGTAATTAGAAGAATTATAAATGAAATGTAAAAACCACATTTGATTCAAGATACAATGTGGAATCTCATTTAAAAAGTGAGAAGTTAACCAGTATTATTATTGGTGATTATTATTAAGATAAAATCATTATATTTGTGTCTGATATATATCTTTATACATTTTTAAAGTCAGTTATCTTATTAGCCAGAGTATTTGATAGTTATGTTAAGCCCTGACAGGATTTTTTTTAGATATTGTTAAGATGTTGAATGGAAAGAAGATTGATTATTGCTAAATATGCATAATCCATATGAATAATAAATCCTCTATGAAATTTCTCAGATTAACCTTTTAATGAAATCATATCCAATATTCACATCTTACTTTCTCTTGTACATTGTTAAATATTGCAAATGTAACCTATGCAGTAAAGAAGAGCATGTGTTTTCATAATTTGCTGTGACTACATGTCAGACATTGAGTCTGATAAGTATGAAAAAATATAATAGGCTTGGCTCAAATGCTACAATTTTGCTAATGATCTTAAAAATAAATACCATTAAATTGGGGGGAGGGGGACGACAGTAGGAAGCAAAGTAAATTGATTTAGATTGATTGTCAACATTATTAATGTGACTGATTTATCAGAAAGACATTGTAGATCTTTACTGTAAATTTATAATAATATTTAAATTGTTAATTTTAATTTCTACTTGATCATCTGCTTAGAACCAAATTGCTGTTCAAGGGAATTATATCCAACTTTTCCTCTTATGCTGAAGACTTGATTCTTGAAGTTACTTTCACTCTTAAAATTCTATTTAAAATAAAAACCTCTCAGTTATATATTTTCACTTTTTCAAAATTCAAAATAACCTAAGAAAATGTTTTGTTTAGTTAGTTGTAATTCTATCACTGTACTAAATAGGCACAAAGCGTTTTAGAAGTAGGAAATTTTTCTAATTCAAATCTATTTTTCAGAGGGTTTTTGGTGTGTATGAGTGGGTTTACAAACTAACAACAATCTATGTTGAATTAGTTTTCTGTTAATAATTTAAAGAAGAAAAAAAAATAGAGATGTTTGTTTTTCTTAATCTTAGTTGTTTTAAAATACTTTTATTACATCAATATTGTGAGAATGCACTGACACCATTTTTTTTCTTATTTATATTTATTGATCAAGAAATAAACTTTGAAAAGATAGATATGTACTTTATCTGATTTGCACATGTAAATACACGAATTTGTATTTTTTATTTTTCTTACTACAACTTGAAAGTAATAAATTGTGTTTCCAGAATTGTAAATTGGTTATCAATTAAATACTTTTTTGTGTGTCAATATTATTATAAATATCTGTGTTCATATATATAAATTTGTATGTATATTGTGGTTATCTTTGCACAATGAACTTCTAATGTACATGCAGATGAATAAAATAAAATAAATATTGATGTCATCAAATAGAAAGTGACTATAATTTGACAGTTATGAGATATTAACTTGTTTGAAGTTAAGTTTGAATAGTGATTGCAATTATTAAAGTTTAACTATGTTTAAACACTAGTTATATATATGATTTGTTTATTTGATCTTTTTAAAAGTCTATATTGCTCTATTGTTTTGGCAAAGGTTTTGACTAAATTTGTGATTATTTTACATTAGTCCATGATATAGTTTTTAAATCCAGTAGAACTTAAAAATTCAATATTTTGAATAAATGTATATTAAGCTATTATTACCAATTTCTTATTGATTGTTTTCAGTAGTCTAGCTTCTTTCAATATTTAGAGATACATCATGACATAGTTTCATTAATTTACAATGTAACTCTTAAGTTTGAAATACTAGATTAAATTATGTTAAGGGATTGGTAATCAGTGAACTATCACCAGAAATTAAGTGTTATCACTTTGAAAAGAACTTAGCATACTTATTTCAAATTTTAATATCTTTATCACTTTTGGGACTAATTATTGCATTTTTTCAAAGCAGAAAAATGATAGTGGTTTAATGGTTGAGAATTCTCCTATAGCTATGAAAAATTGGCATAACTTCTTTTTTTTCTATTTTTTAATGATGTTATTTTTGCTTCATGTTTTTAAATAAATATTTTAAAATATGGAGTATTTTCTAATTCTATCAAGAATGAATGAAGTTTCATTTTCAAAAAATGTTAATGAAAGCTAATAGTTACACCTTTGTTCACTTGATATAGAAATTTTCATTCAAATTACTAAAAGAAATATAGGATTGATATTCACTGGATATTAGTTGGAAAAATTAAATCTGATGATAGGCAATTTAAATTTGACAAACCATATATGGATGCTATATATTCCTCAATAATTTTAATGTGTAGAATTTTTAAGCAGATTACCAAAATTAGAATTCCAGGTTTCCAGATCATGATGAAAAATTGCAAATAAATATCTCGTTTATTTTTTTAAGAAGTTGTCAAATATACTATTCGAATAGACATCTCTTAATATGAATTATTAAGGAAAAGGAAAATCATTTGATTTAATTACTCCGAGCTTCAGAAATTGAAGTATTTAAGCATAAATATTTATTTTTAGATGTTATTAAATTGTATTATTTAATGATGTATATGTGATAATTTCTTAGATGTTTGCATTATAGTGTTATAATTTGAATATTTTTCATGTATTTGGCAGAGAGATTAATTTTCCACTGTTGCTTTGGATATTGGCTGTGATGGAATGAGTTCTGAGCATTCAAGTTATTTCGTTTTTATAGTACATGCTAGTTGATGATTTATTTTATGCAACATTATGCATCTTGGGGGTTATTTGTCTTTTATTGTATCTTTATTTATATGAAATTATTTATGAAATAAAAAAGAATGGAAAAATATGGAAGTTATCTAATTTATAAAAAAAAAAATATAATTATTTAGTTGCACAAGGTTAAGGTCTCACATAAAAGCCTTATTTATAAATTGATTTTATTATTATAAGTATTAAATATCATAATATTAATAACTACTTTATGTTCACTTCATTATTAGTTTAAATGTATATTTATTTACTTAAATTTACAATTTATTTTGACTTAATACATTTGTTTATATTTGATACTTCCTTATGCATTTAAACAGTTATTACATTGCATGCCATTAACTTGTACATGCTACTTAAAAAAATAAAACTATTCACTATTAGTAATTTTTTTCAGAAATTAATTTTTTTTAATAATTGGCCATTAATACTTTCACATGCTTAATAACACTGCTCATTAATGAGTATGTATTTAATGGCTCCATCTTTAAATTATGCACTCAACATCCAAGAAATATGTTGAACCTCGTTTTATTTTTAAAGTATCTATTTATATATTCTATACATCTAGCAATATATATATTTAAAATAATGTATTTATTTTGTTTCATGCCACATTTTATAGATTTGCTATTGTATACTAAAATATATGTTGCTTTGGCTTTATATGTATTTGTGAATATAAAAAAAGTCACAATCTACTTAACAGCTGTATAGTCCTTAACTTGCCATTATTGTGAGGTACCACTGTAGATAGTTTATATGTTGTATAAAGAATCAAAGAACTATGTAAAACTATTATAAAGTACAGTATTCATATTCAAATTGCTATGGGTTCAGTATTTACTTACTTTTATTCTTTGTATTTCAAACAATGTGTCTTCCTTATATGATGAAATTTAAGAAATAGTTTTATTTCATTTTTATTCTAAATTTTTTTATATACATTTAATAAAGTACCCCAATGGTAGATTTAAAAATGTATATTACTTATATGATTTATTTACCTAATTTGTATTTAATATACTATAATCATAATCACAGTTTAATACCATCTTTTTTATTAATATTTTGCTACAGGTTTGATAAAATATGACAATTACTGATTTTTTTTTTTAAACAATTTTTTTTGTCTTATATAATTTAAAAAATTTGAGCATATAATAAAGCTATGCCAAAATAATTGAAAAAATGTACAATATATTAACTAAAATGATTTTTTTAAATTTTGCTTTATTTGTATTTAATGTGTTCATTATTACACAATATTGAAGTCATTCAAATAATAGGGCTAAATATTTGACAAAAATTCATGGCAAAAAAAAAAATACAAACTATTTTTATTAGTAAACAGTTTATACACTGTTTGTTTATAATTATATATGTTGCATTATATCCATTATCTTGTTTTAATTGTTAAATACTTTTAGTAAAATTTAAATTTTTCCAAGTATATTGAACTTTTAGTAATAATGCATAAGTTAGTATATATAAACATTTTGAGTGGTATTATTTTCTTCAGACAAACATACTTCTATTCAATCTAATGTTTTTGGCTAATATTATGTTAGGTGTTATTCAATAAATATATTATTTGATACTTATGTTTTCAATTTATGGTAAAAATTAAATTTTTTGCTATACAAAACATTAATTTTTATGTGAATATTTAATATATAAACATTGTATTCATTTTTATGAATAAAGATATATTTAGAATTGTACTGTATTTCTCAGAATGGAAGGATTAAGATATTAGATATAATTAGTTCACAGTTTATAGATGCAGTAGAAGTTTTAAATCCATTTTCTGAAATATTTTAATTATGGGTTTATTTTAATAAAAAAAGTTTTTTCTTTGATGTATTGACATTCAAAATAAGATATTTATTTCTTCAAAGGATTATGCTCAAATAATAAAAAAATAACACTCTTCTAAGATTAAAATTTGATAGAAAATAATTAAGTTATATATGTGTGAAGTTTTTTTAAAATATTTTTAAGTGGAGTAAAACTTTTAGTGACTTCCAAGATTTTGATCTTTGTCCAGGCTTTGAAAGTATGCAGTTTAAACAAACATATCAATATCCAGGAACAGACTAGATTATTAATGATGACTCATTTAAAATTGGTACTGAACTGCATAATTCCAAGAAAAAAAAAATTGCTGATTTGATAATTATTTAACTTGATTATTTAAAAGAAAAGTTTTAAAAATCACTCCTATGCACTGAATACAATACTTGTTATAATCTTTTATTTTACTATCAATTTTCATAAATCCACATTTTTCATTAGAGTTGGAGCAGTCAAAACTGTTAATGAAATTAAATATTATAAAAAGCATTATATTCGATTGTATAGGAGTGAATTTTTGAAGTTTTTTAAAAATGGTAAAAAAATATATATGCAAAAATGGATTAGGTTTTAAAAATTAAGTCTGATCTTGATTATTGTCAAAAATTCATCTCATATCAAAAATATCATCTAAAAGTTTGTTGGATAGCTTAAATGATAGTACTTCATTTAAAAATCTTAGTTACCATTAAAATGAAAGTTTATAAATTATACTGCTAAATGAATAATTTTCACTTTGTTTAAATAAAACTAAATAAAAATTTAGTTCACACATTTTTTATATATATATTTAAATAAATATATTTTTATAATTACATAAATTTATGTTGTGTTTTTTATTTCAGGGGAATGAAACCTCCTTGCCTATGGAAATGTGTTCGCATTGTAAGTATACAATTGCAGTTTATTGAAATGGATTATTACTGCCTACTAATTACAAAAAATATTTATGTGGGTATATGTTTATACACACATGCATTGATGACCTTGAATGCTTCTGGAATATTTTTATGAATTTCAAATATCTGGTTGACAAATATCCATCCTATTGTCATTGAAAATATTAAACGCATATAATAGATGATAATTATAGTATTATATTTAGAATACTTCATTCAAACTTTCTAATTATCTTTTAAGCATTGAAGTTTAGTTTGCCATGTTATTGTTTAGGATTTTCACTTGTATCCAGCTTGGAAAATGTTTTCATGTAGCAAGTTCAATCATTTTTTCAAATAGCTAGTTTATAGACAACCCAGTTAACCATTCAGTAAATGGTCTATAAATGAAGAACCATAGATTAATTGGGATTGGATAGTGAATATAATGTTGATCTTTTAAAATAAAAAAAAATATGAAAAATCAGCCATCACTAATTAGGAAGATATCTCTAAGTTCATTGTTTTTCTTAACTATTTTATACGTATTATGTTATTTAATTAATTCTCGATCCATGTTCAGTTATCATACTTAATGTAAAGTCAGTCGACATGTATAATTGTTAAGGTATTCTGCCCTACTCACAACTTGAGTTGAAATTTGGGAGACACTTGAAAATTTTAATTAGATATTTGATAATGTTTCAAATAAGCATAGGATACATGCACTGTCATTTGATAAATAGTTATTTAGCCATGTTAGTTAATGGTAAAGTTATAATGATCTGAATTAATATATCATTACACTAGATATAACAATAAAAAAACATTATTGGAATATGATGTAATCTCTACCATTGATGAAAGAAATATCAGAGATTTACAGATGGAAAATTTTTTTGCAAAGGAATTTTTCATGTTTATATAAAACAAGATGGAAAAATAGTCACAAACTTTTATTGAATTCTTAAAAATTTATGAGATTTGTAGCAAATAATAATATAGTTTGTTTATTTGGAAATAGGTAGTGTATATCATATTTTTTCCTTCAAACAGCTTTTTTGACATCTCTTCAATAATCATAACTAAATTTACGCATTTATAATCAGTACAGTTTATGAAGAACAAAAAAATAAAAAGATGTTGATATTTACATATATATAATAATCTTTCACCACATATATTCTTTATTAATGAAAATAACGAATTTACATAAACAATAATGTTTAATAAAGAAAATTTCATTGTCTTTATCCCATCAACTATACAATTACTTATCTATTGCTCCATCCAATGAGCATAAATAGTGCAGTAAAATACTTAGAAATGTAGTGTCAGTTTGTGTGGTCCAGTCACTCACCATTATAATTAATATTATAAACCAAACAAAAAGCAGTAAATGATTTTTTTTTTTTTTAAGTTCACTATTTCTAAATTGTGATTGATCTGTAAATAAATCATTAGCTATTATGTGTAGTCCACTAAATTTTTTAACTCCATCAATTTCACTTAATATAACACATATACATAGAAAATAGATTTTTAGCATATTTCTGTTCTCTGAAAATAAAACATTTCTTCTGATAAGAAGTTATGATTTTTTTTTTTTAAATCTCTAATTAATAAATATTTTGTCAAACTGCTTAAATAATTTAAATTGTTTGTTTATTGTAATGTATTATTAAAAATATTCTTTCCTATTATTTTGCAATATTTCTTATAACTGTATATAATTTTCACAATCAGAAACATTATTATATAAATAACTAATTTATTTTTAACTTAATTTTATTGATTAAATCTAGCAAATAATGGATATAGTGATAGATTGTATGCTGGAGATTGATGGATTATATGATGTTATTAATGTTATATTTAAGTACAAATCAAAAATATTCTGATCGTGTATATTGTCCAATTTTATATAATGATCGTAATTTGGGTTGGAATTTAATCTAAAATGAAATCTTAGAAATCAACATGATGAAGATGATGAATGTTGTGGCTTTAATATTTGGATAGAGTTATTGTATAGACTATTAGTAAGTTCTGTAGTGACAATGTATGTGAGAGAGTTCTGTTGATTGTGATATTTCTATATGTTTGCAATGATCTATTGTTTTTTCATTTTTGGTACCTAGTGAACATATGATGTGAGTGTTAGAGAGTTTTATCCTAACTGAAGTTGGTGGTAAGGTCATCTAGTTTAATTTGATTAAAAAGTAAAATGGTCTGCGGGCACAGGTTGGGGACCGCTGAGTTAGAGGATCTGTGAGAAATATTTTGGATTTTTTTGTTGAGGTAATTAGTTAGTATTTCTTGTTTCTGTTTATATTTTTATTTTAAGACAATGAATAATTCTACTGTAGTATGACTTGTGATTTTTGTTTAAAAGTAGATTTCATCTCTTAAAATGTCTGTGGCTTTCTGTGTGCAATAGCTTATAGGCCTATATTGGATTAAATGAAAGGATATTATTTTTCTTCAAATAAATATAAATTTCAAAAAGAATGTAGAAAGTATAGTTTTAACGAGGAGAATTCTATGAGGATGAATTGAACTTAAAAGTAATGAGAATGATAGGTTTTGTGCATATTGATCAGAAAAGATGATGGGTGTTAATGAGAATTTAATTGATAAGTATTGATCAATTGAGAAAAAGAGACCAGTAAGTAAGAATAACATTTGCTATAGAAAGAAATAGACTGGAGGGGGGGGGGAGTCAGCAGTTATGAGTAATTTGTTGAGACGGTATATAATATTTATTTATAAATGTTGGCATAAAACATATTGAAGTCTCTTATTAATATGAATGGATAAGGGTTATAGGGCAGTGGTGATGTTGCTAATGAATGGAAAAATTAGGTTTCTTATATATATAGACTTAAGTTGCTGAATGAGAACATAAGATGAAAGAACAGGATTATGCTATATATTGATTTAAGCAAATTGGCTTAAATTGATGAAAAGGTGAAATATTATTTGTGAGTATCCCCATTCCATCTGCAGGAAAATTTGCATTAGAAAAATAGGAGTATCCAAAATTAAATAGAAATATATTTGGATTAACTATGAACTTATGGTTTTGGTTTCTAAGAAAATAATGATGTGAGGTTTAAATTGCTTTATCCAATTTTAATAGGTGTTGCTTGGAATTTAATCTAACATCTACTACTGTAATGTTGAGCTCCATGTCGAAATGAGGATTAAGGTTGGTTGGGATGAAATATAAAGTGAAAATGAATGAATGAACAATGAACTTAGGATTATCTGCAAAAAAAAATTATCAAGAACTTAGCAGTGTTATTCTAGAAATATATCTTCAGAGGTACCATTTGGCAAATTATTCTGATGCAAACTATTTGAAATTTCAGAGAGAATAGAAATTTTTTTTTTTGGGGGGGGGGGATTTTCTTTTAGTTATTAACTATTGTTAAATTAATTCTTATTCTTTTGATGGTAAGTCTTTACTATTTTGAAACTATTGTCCAGTATACAATTCTATTGTTCAATCAAGTAGTTTGTTATAATTTGAGAATTTGGGTTTTTTTTTTTTTTTTTTTTGACATTTGCTAGAATTGTTTGTGTGTCATTTGGCTTGGTGATTTTTTTTATCTAATTAAAATTTGAAGTTTATTTTTAATTATCTTGTTGTTGGATTTTAGATTTATTTGTAAAGTTTGAAATATCAATGTCTGATTCATTTGTTGCAAGAAGGCGATAGTGTGAATTATTATCTCTGTTAAGCTGTCTTCAAGTAGAGAGTTATATGAATTTTGGAATTGAGTTATTGATGATGTCTGTGTATTGTGATATTTGGTTTCTATCTATATATTGGTTTTAAGGATTAAATATGAATGCTTTAGAACATTGATGAGCTTTGTGATTTCTTAGATCATAAAATTTGCAATCTCAATGTGTATTCATTAATATTATTTTTGTGATTTATAAAAAAAGTGTTGGAGGGAATGCTTTTGAAAATAATGGTATGTAGGAAAATCTGTTGCATATAAAATTGATCATCATCAACCATTATCAATCCACTGCAGAATGAAGTTCTCTACAAGTTCAATCCATCTTCTCCGATCTTTAGCCTCTCTTCTCCACATCCCCCTGCACGCTTTCTTATTTCATCCATCCTTCTCACATGTGGTCTCTTTTTGTGTCTTTTACAATCTCTTGGAATCCAGTTTAAGATATCAATTGTCCATCTATTATCATTTCTTCTAGCAATAAATCCAGCCCAACTCCAGTCTTTTAATTCTTTCAATGAAGTCAGTAACACCTATTATATTGCATTTTTGATCTCTTCTTGTTACTCCCAACATGCATCTCTCCATATTTCTTTGATTAGTCTAAAGTCTCTGTATTGCTCTTCTATTAAGTGTCCAAGTCCCAGATTCATAAGTAAGAACTGGTAAAACACATTTATTAAAAAACCTTCCTTTTCAAACACATAGGCATATTTCCTTTTAGTATCAAGTTATTTCTACCAAAAGCATTCCAACTAAGTTTAATTCTATGATTAATTTTATCCATTATGTTTCCATCTGTATTAATAATGTGACGACGATGTTTGTAACTGTTAACTTCTTCTAACTCATCATAATCGATCTTTATTTTCATATTTTGAGAAAATCCATTAAACATTACTTTAGTCCTTTTAACATTTATTTTTAGTCCCACTTTCATCTGATAACTCCTACAACATTCCCTGCAGCTCTAAAGCATTATTGCAAAAACAACTAACATCATCTGCAAAATCTAAATGACATTATCTCCATTTACGTTTACTCCTTTAGTTTCCCATTTTAATCCACAAAATACTGCTTGCAGCACTGCTGTAAAAAGTTTTGGAGATATGGAGTCACCTTGTCATACACCCTTCTCAATGTTGACTTTCCCAGTATCATTATGTAATCTAATTGTTGTTGTTGCATTTTTATAAATATTCTTTAAAATATGACAATATCCTGGATCTATACCTTGATAATCCAATCCTTTATCACTGAAGAAATGTTTATAGAATCAAATGCCTTTTCGTAATCTACAAATCCAAAGCATTGTAGCACCTCATATTCATTTATCCTTTCTATAACTTCTTTCAATACCTGGATATGATCTACTGTACTAAAACCATTTTTAAATCCAATTTGTTCTCTTGGTTGGTTGGTTGGTTAGTTGTAATTGTCTTGGTAAAAATTTTGTATAAAACTGATAAAAGGCTGATAGGTCTGTAATTTCTAATATCTTCTTTATCACCTTTTTAAAATATTAGTACTGCATTCTTCCAATCATCTGGTACATCTTTATCATTTAGACATTTGGTATATAGATTTGCTAAAAAAAATTTCTATTTCTTCACCTGCTTCTTTTAATATATCAATTAAATTCCATTATTACCTGGAGCCTTTTCTTTCTTCATAAATATAATTGCATGTCTCACTTGTTCATTTAAAACTCTGGGCAATTCTGAAGATATAATAGATATAGGAAGTACTTCTTCTTTATTAATATATAATTCTTGATAGAAGTCTTCTACCCATTTCATGATGGCACCTCTCTTTTTAGTAATAGTTTTATCTTTTTTCCTTATTGCAGATATAAATTTCCTACCAATACCAAAATGTTGTTTTACTCTCTTGAGACTTTTATTCTTTTCTACAGCTTTCCTTGCTAGTTCACAGTTGTACTTTCTTATATCATTTTCAATTCTTTTCCGCATCATTTTACAAAATTCGAGGTATTCAATCCTTTTTAATGCATCATTTTTTGTATCTTCATATTCCTTCTTTTCTTGATAAATTCTCTAATCTCAGTAGAAATTTTATTGGTCAATTGCTGCTTTTTTCTACCAGCTATCTTTGTTGCAGTTTTTAAAAGTGTATCAGTTTTATTTTCTTATTAATTTTATTCAAATCTGAATCATGTTCAAAATCTACTAATACTTGAAACCGATTTGTAAGTTCTAATTTAAATTCATTGGAATGTTTCTGAAGTTAGGAATATTAACTGTAGATATTGTTTTTCTTAATAATTTTTGTCTCTAGTTTTGCATTAACATGTATCTTACATCTTACTAACCTGTGTTAAATATATTAAGAACATTACAATCTTGAAATGGGTATTTTCTGTTAGTCAAAATATAATCCAGTTCTGCTGTACCTTTATTTGGATGCCTCCATGTCCATTTCCTTTTAACATTTGTCTCAAAAAAAGAATTCATAATATAAAGTTTTTCTTTTTCTGCAAACTCCACAAGTCTATGTCCTCTCTCATTTCTATTCCTATAACCAAAATTACCTACAGCACTTTCATCTTTCATTTGTTTACCAATTCTAGCATTAAAGTCTCCCATAATAATCTTAAAATGTTGTTTACTTTGATCAAAAGTCTTTTGTATATCCATATAAAAATCTACTACTACTACATCACTATGAGAACTTGTTGGGGCATAAACCTGAATTATCTGCATTTGGTATCTGCTATTAAGTTGTATAACTAATCTTGCCACTCTGTCCGATACACCATCAATCTCCACGATGTTCTTCCACTTTTTATTTATAAATAATCCTATTCCACTTGTATTTCCAATATTTGTGCCTTTATAATAGAGTGCATGTCCACTTGTTAAATCAATTGTCTCTTCACCTTTTCTTCTAAATTCACAAAGTCCAATAATGTCCCATTTAATATAAGATAGTTTTTCTAATTCTTGCAATCTTCTTTCACTTGAAAGCGATCTGCACTTGTAAGTACCTAAATAAAAAGTTATCTTCAAATCGCAGCCTGGGTCCGCAATCGGGATACTTGGCACCCTCCACCTTTGAACCACCAACCACTGCCTTGGTTGGTGACTTTACAGCCTTATGAGAATAAGGGACATGGTTTATTTTTGTCTGTCATAATTGTATATATCTATTGGAAAAATATTTTATCATTTACACAAACATTCATTCTCTCTTATCAGGCAACTGAGAAGAAAGCCCATGGTGTTTCTTGATCTTTAACTCAGAGGTAAAAAGCCAATAAACTTACAACGTTGGCTAATGTGTGTTGGTGAGCAGCCCATCCATGTTCGTATACTATATGAATAATCACATAGTAATAACAGCTGCAGTGACAAGAACGTATGGAGTGGACATTAGGAATTTGCACTGCTCGGTTCCTTTAAAGCCTCCAAGAGGAATCCAAGGGTCTCCTTTCAGTTAATAGCAAACTCCTTTTTGCAGCCATAAAATTGATATGTTTAACTATTTCATCATCACACAACCATATTGGATTTTTGAAGAATTAAAGACAATTTTTAACATAACTTCAATTAGCATTATGCAAAAATCATGTAAGATAACATACCAAAAAATATAATAAAGCTAAAAATATATAGTCATTACATATTTGAAATAAAGTAAGATTTTAACATTTTTTAAAATTAGTATTTTTTATATTTCTTCAGAATGTCTACTTTTTTTATAGAGATACATTTTATTATTTTTTTTAATATTGTTAGCAGATTCATTACATTCTTATAAAATTTCCAATAAAATAACATAACATGACTTACCTATGACAATTCATTAGACCAAAACATCAAAAAATAAAGACATTGAATTTTTTCAAGAAACCTTACAAGAAATGTTTCCTTATAGGATCTATGTATAATGAATGAAGAGAAACTGACAGTTGAGTAAGTTAATCTAAATACTCTTCAGACTGTAAATGGCTCCGATTCAATACACAGTGTAGCTAAACAAAAAAGAAAAGGATTAGATTTGGTGCAGTCTCGAATATTAATAATAGTATTTACTAAGGCTGTAAACTTCAAGAATATACGCATGAAAATGCGAAGGTAGGGATCTCTACAGGTCTTAACCACAAGCTTAGCTTTGGAAGAAAAGAGGGGCTTGTGGTTAAGACCTATAGAGGTCCCTACCTTCGCATTTTCACATGCATATTCTTGAGGTAAAATTACAGCCTTAGTAATCAATGTGCGTTTAAATAAATTTATAATTACAATATTAATAGTAGTAGTGTGGTTTTCATTATTTATCTTTTCTCATTGTGAAAAAGATATCATTTTGTTAGATAAAATCTATCTATAATGTAAAATCAAATGATTGCTACAAAATGATTGCATATAAATAATAAAATGTTATTGTGTACCATTCCACCAAAAGAATAAGCATATAAATAAAATGTGGATATAACTTTTTCACTGGAACTATTCATGACTTATTCTCTTCTGATTACAAAAATCAAAAGTATCTACTCAGAAATATGTTGGGTGGAGGTGGCATATCTGTCAACGTTCCTGTAGAATCTAAGTGAAGTTTGAAGAAGTATATTGTAGTTGATAAGGAGTAAAACAGCTTTTCTGGGCATTTTTATTGTGTGATCATCACTCCGCATACCCAAAAAACTTGCATGTCTTTTTATTTTTTTAGGCAGACAATCCTTTTTTTTGTTGTTGTTGTAAAACTATTGAAAACAGCTTGAGTGCCCAGACATTGACTAGCATAAGCAGTTGCATTGTTTAACATATATACAATCCCTTATGGTTCATATAACTTATGGCTATCTACATGGATCCATCATTCGAACTTTCACCTTATTAGTTTTGCGTGATCTTGTCCATTGTATTATGGTCAGTAAATTTAGTGATTGCTCAATTGATTACTATTTCTCACCTGGCTTTTACTTACTCCCTTATCTTTCTGTAACTTTCTCTTCCCCTTCCCCCCTCCTCTTTTCTACCCCCCTCTCTCCCCCCCTTCCCCTCCTCTCCCCCCTTTTCCCTCCCCCCCCCCTTCCACTCTTTCTACCACCCCCCACCCCTCTCCCCCCCCCCCCCCCCACATCTAACACTTTTCTCTATTCATCACATCTTATTTAAGATTGCCTCTAATTCTTCCATAGAACTCCTCCATTATCTCATTATCTATAATATTATTTCTCTCTTTCCTATATCCTTCTTTTAATATATTATCAAATTTTCTTATTTTCATCACTTCCACTTTTATTAATATTTTCCAACAATTTACAATTTAATTTCATTCTCTATAATTATCTGTTTTAGCCAACTTCTTTTTACTTTTCCCATTTAACATTAACATTTTTGTTTTTAATAGCACACTTATATTCTCTACATGTTTCCCCTCTTTTACTTGCCTCATTTTTCTATTCTTTCATTCTTTTGAATATTCTTATCTAAAACCCTTTTGCCACTTTTCTACTTCAACACCCAACTTTATTTCATCCCAACAAACCTTCCATTTCTTCACTTTTATTTATATCTAATTATTAAATAATTAAAGTGTGGTTTATATATGTAATGATCAGATATTTTACGGTAACATCTCCACACTAAACCTAATATATTTATTTCTATACTTGCTTTGAAAGCTTTTCAAATGTAGATAGCCTAAGTTATTATTTATTTATTTATTCAACAGAGCAAAATTCAAAGGGCTTCTTCGAGTTTAAACCTTTATTTAAGGGGCTAAATTAATGAAGTACATTTTCTTCTCATCTCATACCCCGCACTTGTGGATTGTCCGTATCTGGGTGGCTTTGTGTTGTGCGGAATGGGGGCTTGTCGTTTTGTTGTAGCCTACTTTCTTTCTCTCCTTTCCCTTTTCTACTTTTTCTTTTCAGCATTACTACTTTTCTATTATAAAGAAATTAGTTTACTTATTACCTCTCTCCTTATCAAACACTTTATTCTACTTTTTCTTCCTTCTCTACTTATATACTTTGTGTGAATATATTATTTCTAGACCGTGTATTACCCTCAATTTGTAATTTTCACTCAATTACTTGCAAAAAATTTCAAGCTGTCCTTCTTGTTATCAAGCTCATTCTTCATGTTTCAGTCATACCCCCTATAACATTATTACTTCCTTTTTGAAACCTGTATACCTTAACTGGCTTCATATGCTATGTTCTACTCCATTATAGTTTGACTATCTCCAGTGGCTATATATCTTGCCACCTCCTTCTGTCTTTGTAACCATATTTTAAACCACAAATGTTCTTGACACTTAACAGTATTTAAATATTTTTTTGACATAACTTCTATACCACCACCCCTTTTTTCTTTTGCTTTTCTATTTATATCCAGTCATACCATATCTTCCAGGGTAGGTTCTTCTTTTAGATGTGTTTCCACTACTATTAATACTTCAAGATCTTCATTTTTAACTGCTTGGTTTAATTCCTGCCATTTTTTTGGTTTCCTATCAACTTGCATATTCAAATATCCAATTTTAACAATTTCTTCTTTCCTATCTACTCCTTTATAAATTCTTTTGACTCTTTTTTTCTCCATTACATTTGTAAATAACTTGCTTACCATTAATTTTACACACACATTCCCTTTCAACATCTACACTTAAATCCAAATCAGCTACCCTTTGTTTACTTTTTATATCCTGTCCATTCTTCATCTTTTTGATGATACTGCAATTTAAAATCCTATCCTCCTTTATAAGTTTCTTGAACTATTATTTTATTTATAAATCTAACTCCCTAATTTTTCAATTCTTTGTTTTGCTATGTGCAATCCATCTTTATTATACAACTCTCTCTTATTAATAAAATCCCACATATCCACAAACAACATTTTTCTCACATAATTTTTTCAATCTCATTTATAGAACATGCCCTATCTAATATATATACCTATTGTCAAATCTTACTCAAATTACTAATCAATTCTATGTTCTCATCAATTATTCTCTCTGATGGCTCTGACAAATTATTTGTCCCTACCATGACACACATCTCTACTCCCTTGTTTCTTTAACTTATCTGTAGCATCTCTAATTCTAGCTTCAGGCAAACATTCTTACATACCTGTTTCTATTTTCTTTTGCAATTACACTTCCATCCTCTATTAGCGAACTCCTATCAATATTGTCTTATATTATTTCCTATTTTATCCGTACTCTCTTCCCTTGGTTCTTATCTACCTCTTCCTTTTCCTCTCATACCTTTATCTGCTCACACTTCATCTCTAGTTATTTTAATTTGCTTTACATCCTTTACCTCTTCCTCTATCTTACTCTTCTTTGGCAAACCATCTCCTCCTACTTATTTATTATCCTCTCTTGTCTTTCTCTAAAAACACTATTCTATCTTCCTCAACTACATTTTGCTCGTTTCTCTGACTTCCTTTAAATTATCTACACTTAAAACCTTTCTTCACCTCTTTATCACATTTACTTATGGTCTACATAATCGTACACCTGTTACATTCTTCATAGTCTTATTTAAGCATTTCAAATGATAAGCCTTATCACTTATAGTACACTCTTCCACAGCACACCTAATTCCTTTCTGACCATTATATATGCATTGTGGGATAGAAATGCAATCCATATTCCTTATTTTTCAAGTCTCCTACTCTACATTTAACTTTATGCTTCTCTACTACTACTCTACAAACCACTTTATACAAAAGAAGAAAAACTTTTTTTTTTCAGTGGTGATTGATAAACATGTTTCCCAATCTTACGCTTCAAAACATTATCTTCTTTCTCAAATAAATCATTCTTTTTCTTAAATTAAAAAAAATTATTTAATAGAAACTTACTAAAAAACCAACTAATCTTATGTACAACCTAGTTTTAAAGCTTCCTTGCAGTAACACACACAACAAAACTTATTTTTCCCTTTTACATTTAAAATGGCGTAATGAAACACTTTCCAAACATTATCGATATTATTCCTGATCTTCTCAAATCCAATTAAATCTATCTCTCTTCCCCCAATTTTTTTTCCATTCCACACAGTAAGCAGAAAATTTTGTAACAATAAAATTCTCCATATAATATGAAAAAAAAAAAACTGTTTTGTGGAGCAAATCAGCATAGCAGTAGGGTCACCTGGTGTTGTATATAGAGTTATTGTAAAGTATAAGTGTTGTTTTATTCATGAATGTATGGCAAAACAGTGGAGAATAATAAACTCTGTTTCCAAATGTACATTATCTTAGTTGGGAAAAAAATAATTCTTTGTAATTAAACATGTAAATAATTTTTGATATATTTTTAAAGCAATTTTTTAATAAAATTGATTGATGCAAACATTAAGCTATATTAACTTACATAAGTCACCTAGATTATATTAGCAAAATACTTAGATACAAAATGTAAATTATTTACACAATATAATAAAAAGAATGAAAATTTTTTTTCCAGATTAAAAGATGATATATCATTTGAAAAACATGGGTTCTATGAAATTTTGTTCTACATCCCTCATTGGTCAGATCAATAATAAATTGGAAGGATTCCTTAAAGCACTTTAAATGTTTATTTTTTGAAAGAGGCTTTAGTGATGTTTCAATTTAAAAACACTTTATGTTTAAGTTTTGTGACATTTAATAAAATAACTTTTTTAAAATTCGTAAACCTATTATATAATTTTATAAATTGGAAAATTAGTTGAAGTTGTGGTAATTTAGTAATTGTTTGATATTTTTAAATACATTTATTTTTAATGTTTTGTGCTGATTATTATTAATCAATTTTTTTTTTTAATATTCAAATCTTTATACTTTTTATTACAATACAGCATTTTATTACATATTTTTTATGTATTTGTGATGTTGTATTCTCTTTTTTTTTTTTTTGTAATATGATTATCTTCTCTCTCTTTTTTAAAAAATTATTAATAATTTTTTAAAAAAATATTTTCCATTTTAGCAAACTCCGCTGACCATTGAATCATTGTTAGGTAAATGGGTTTGATTAATCTGAAATAATAAATGGATGTCAGTGCATTAGCTATAAAACAAAAATATTATAAAATAATGTAACCTTCATTAAACTTATTTTAATTCTTTTGGATTTGAGTTGAAACATTCTAATTAAAGTTTCACATTTTTTGATATTGTTGTCAAATTATTGGCAGCTATTTTAGATAAATTAAGGAATATATATATACATGCATCTTTTTGAAAGGGGGGGATTTCACACATCTGTTAAAAATTGATAATTTTTTTCTTCAGAACAAACAACAAAAAAAGATTAATCATTGGAAAACTGAGAGATCTATTAAATTCTTTGCCAACATTATTTAATACAAAATACACTGGTCAGACCAATAAATGAGTAAAGGGATTCTTTAAACTAACTTTAATATTTACCTTCTGAAAGAAAAAAAAACCTTCCTATTTCAGTTTAATAGCAAATGTATATTAGCGATGATTCAGTTGAATGCATTTTTTTGTTCAATTTACATGAAAATTTATAAAAAGGAATTTTTTAATAGACATAAATCTACTTTTATAGAAAGCTATGCCTAACAAGTTGTTTTAATTGAATAAATGTTTTAGTATATATATATATTTTATATTTTGAAGAGAGATATTTATACATCATTGAGTTTAAATTATGTTGGAAAAATTAACCAAATTGGTGGAAAGGCGAAATTGTTTGGGAATGATTAGAAATGAAAACTGTAAGTTAATTTGGGAGTAATGTGTAATTGGAGGGGGGGAAATGTTTAAACACGAAGAAATGTAATTATTGATAAATGAATATGCAGAAAATAGCAATGCTATGAGAAGAAATTATATGTAAAAAAAATATTTCAAATATAATTTAAATAATAAGATATTTATTTTTGGTGCAGAGTAAAAGAAATATTAAAAAGAAATTTGAGCTTCATATAGGCACTAAAGATCTGGAATTATTATTATTTTTTATAAAGCTATTTTCAATATTATCTTCTATTAATGTATTTATTAATTAGTTATGCTCAGTGTGTTTTAATGCAATGTTAGTGACAGACTGGAGCTCAAGATCCATGGGTTGCAACTCTTCCAATCCTTGAATTTTTATGAATTCATGAGCAATAAATAACTATTAATTTATTTATTTTTTAATTGCTATATATTGAACAATTTCTATTTTCTAGTTGAATTATTAAATATTTAAAAAAAAAAAAATTCAAATTTTATTTATACTTTTTTAAATACAATTAAATGTATTTGTAAAAGTATAAATATAGTTTGATTTTTTGAAATGCTGTCATCATAAAACTTTAGGCAAACAGATTCATTAGGTTTGAAGTTTTAAATGAGGCTTTATTTATTTATTATTTTTGCAAAAAACATTTAACAACTTAAAAAAAAAATGTGGGCATATTTTCCATCAAATTTTATAAATTATTGATTTTATTTTTATAGCAATGTTTTTAAATATTTATTCAAATTTTTTCAGTTTAACTAAATGATTTTTAAAGAAAAAAATATTAAAAATTTATAGATATTTTAATATGTTGAAAGAAGTCTACTGGCTTGCTTAGGTTTAGAAATTAATTATACTCCAAAATTAAACATTTTCAAAATATATATCATTTATTTCAGAAATTGATATATATATATTACTGATGTACAAAAAAGAAAAAAAGCATTGATAAAGTTTAGATAATTTGAGTTCAATGTTCATTTAATTAACATTAATAATAATAAAATGGCCAATAAGGAGGATATAAACATTTCATTTGTTGATTCTATCTTTCATTCTTATTGTAGGTTTATTATTATTTTTTTAAAATTATACATTTTTTTTAAAAAGTAAAATATTACTAGAAATATCATTATTAAGTTTAGATTAAGACCTAATGATCTGGTCCAGAATTATAAAATGTGTAATGCTTAATTTATTTTATGTACATACTTTTACATGAGCTTTCAAATGAATATTTTTAAAAGTAGATTTACATAATAAAAGAAATAGCTGTGTGATTTATTTTGTGATTTAGAAAAAATCAGCCTAGAATGAAAAATTGGTCAAATATTTTTTAAATATTTTCTTCTTCTGGTTCAATTTAGGAAGTTGAAGAAAAAAAACATTAACTAATTTATAAATAATATTTACTGAGGCTATAACCTGGAGTATAAATGAAAATATTTTTCTTATTTACATTTAAAAAAATATTCATTTGAAAACTCATTTTGAAAAGTTAATTAGTTTATTTCATTACTTGTAATAAATACCCCCCCCCCCTTTACTCTAGCAATAATTAAAAAAAACAAGTTAAAGATATAGCTTTATAATAATACAACTTAAATTTTAAGCAATTGAGTTTTTTTTTCTTTCTTTTTTTCAGATGATATTCTATTTATTATTAATATTCAGTATTTAAAGAGAAGATTTAATTTCCATTTTACTTTAGTAAATGTTTTTTTTTTTATATTTAATATCTATATAGAAAATTAAGTTGATGAGCAATTATTGTATAGTCATTTGATTAAATAATGTTATTAGTTTAGTCATAATTATATTTACTTTAGTGTATAATGATTAAAAATAAAAGAAAAAGAGTAGTTTGGTATCTTTTAATCACAATTATAAATTAAGACTTTTTTAAAAAGAGAAACAATATGCTTAATAGTATTTTTTTAATGTATAATCTTAAAAGACAGAAGTAATCCAAAGAGATTATCCAGTAGTTGCAAATACATAATCTGTCAGGTATGTCAAATAAAAATATTTTAAAAAGAAATTTATAATTAAAAATTTATATTGTTATATTTCCGAATGAATGATAATATGGATAGTTTATTTATCAAAGTTAATAAAATTTATGACATCGTTAAAATAGATGACATGATAAACATGGAGAAGGAAGGCATAACATAAGTATAGCTGGAAATTTTACTATTTGCATTTTTAAAGAAATTCTAATTCAATGACTTTCAAATTTTTCCATTAGTGCAATACTCAAGTGATTATATGTAAAAAAAATAAAATATTGCCATCCAGTGATAAAAACAAAATACAATGATTTTAACAGCAGATTGATTCTAATATAAATAATTTATTTTTGCATTTTATGTCTATACAGAAAGTTTGTAGAATAAATAAATAATCAAATATGATTTATAATTATCAAACATCTACTAAAAAGAATAGATATAAAATTAATAATTTGTTAAGTTTTTTTTTTTATAAATTTAAATAAAATTGTTGACAAGACCTTGTGCATTTCCCCATCCAGCAGCATCTTCTGATTGGTTTGATTCTTACTCTTTTATAATTGATGAAAACAAAACTAACAAAAAGCATCTTTATATATATTTAAGAGTATTTTGACCTGCATGGTGTAGTGTGATGGTAGAATGTCATACTGGAATGTGAGATCCTTGGATCAGTTCCACTCCTGGCAATCCATGTAGGAACTTATTATGAATTCTCAAGCAATTAGTTTCATGTTATCATTGTGTTTTTTTTTTTAATTTATATATATTTTTTTAAAAATTTAAAATATTTTACTTTCAAAGTAATAAAAAAATTTCTTATCTATTCATAATCAATCAACCATAATCATATTAAAGTGGCAATCATTTTTCTAATATTTAAAGTGCTTTAAAAGCTGAGATCACTGGAAAGTTTTTATTTATATCATATTTAGTTACTTACAGAAACATCAGATATTTTAATTTTTTTTTTTTCAGTAGTTGTATTTTATCTTTTGATCTCAAATTTTTGAAATGTGTGTTTGAATATAACTTGAAAATGTGTAATAGTTTTAGTAAGAATTTAATCCATATTTTCTAATTCATTTAATTTTACTGAAAATAATTAATCACAAATAACTTCTAAAATTAGATCTTGCTTTCAATTTAAAAAAAAATATATATATATATTTGATAACACCTTTTTTTTTACAACTGAATTTCAGATATACTATGACAATTAGTTTAGAAACTTGTACCGAGATAATACACATCTTTAAAAGAGAAAAATTTATGTAATGCAATTTGGAATACACCTGGGTCTCGTTTTATGCGATAGATAGGTTCCTCAGAAAACACACGCAAATGAAATCACGCAAAAATAGACGTAACTTACATTGAAAAGGGGGGGATACGGGCTGTGATTTTTCACAATTCGCTTAAAAGCAAAGCACCAATGTAAAATTACTTTAAAATTCGCGCAAAAAAAAAATAAGGAAATAAAATATGACTAATAAAAAATTTCAAATTTGAAAAAAATTGATACAAGACAAACTTTTTTTAATTATAATATTTAATTTTATTCAAAATAATGTTTTTATGCATAATTTACAGTACAGTAATTTACATTTTTTAATATACGTTTTAATTATTGTAGCTATTTGCCGAAAAACACGTTCATTTGCAAACATCTAGCGTCAACTTCACACTCATGTTGTGTCAATGGTTTTCTGGTGACAACATAATTAGTAATTAATCTTTGAGATGATGATTTTATTGTTTATGAAACTAACAACTAAAAATTAAATTCTTATTTTTGTCTTTAATTTTCAATTCCGTTTAAAAGTCAAATTTCACATCACATTATTTCAAGTTGCCATAAGTAATTTTTAAATTGTTAATTACAATTAAAAATCAGATTTTAATTTTTAATTGTCAAATTTAATTGTGCCCACTGCTATTACTGACCTCTTAAAAATAAACTTGTGGACACTAAATGATTAATAATTGATGACATTCTTTTTTAAAAAGCAAAAACAGAATGTGATTTAAAATGCAAAATTAACACGCACAATGTTTGAACAAATTTACATTATAATCTTGTAAAATTTAATGTGTGTATACATAAAATGTGGAAGTCATGATTTTAATTTCATTATTGCATAAAATCTTACTATTCTAAAGCACTGAAAATATTAAAATTAAAATGAAAGTCGAATTTCAATAATGTGCTATTACTTTCAATATAACGTAAGTGCACGAAATATATTATTTAAAGTAATAGCAGAATATCGGAGTTCAACTTCCGGTGAAACACGAAACATGTTAAATAAGTCCGCGTAAAAAGAGACCCAGGTGTATTTGGTTTGTAGTAAATAACTGTTTATAAGAAATAGTTTGTTATTACAATGTTAAACATCTCCAAATAAACCTTTGACTGGATTTCCATTTAGATTTGAATAGTAGTTATATTTAGTTTTAATACCAAGTTTTCAAATCAATTGCACCTTTTTAAATACCTATTGCATTATTATTGTATTTTCATGTTATTTACAACTAACTCCCTTATGCAAAAAAATAATTGTAGGTGTAGAAAGAATTTTTTAAATTAGATTTACTATATTAGAACAAATTATGAAAAATAATAATTTTTGTATCAAATATTAGAAAATCTTAGTAACGATATTTAAAGAAAAAAATACATGAACATTTAAATTTACCATATAATTAATGCAATTTTTTTTCTGAGTCTAATTAAAAACATTGAATAATTCTGAGATTTAGTAAATTCCACTATTTATAAATTTAACAGAAGCTATCATATTTCGCTTTGTTATCGTATTTGTAATTTCATTTACATTTAAAAAGAATTTTAAATTCATCATAAAATTAATAGTAACTAGTGATTATACTAAATGAAATGAGTGATTGTTTGTTACATCTTTGCCTAAAATATAGCTTGAAAATCATCAAATTGCTAAAATTGTAAAAGTTTTTGATTTTTATGAAATGTCTTTTTTTTTTTTTTTTGAAAATGAACTTTATAATAATAGCTTATTTTTTGAAATAGAGCAATTGTTTGATTTTATTTTGTAATTTTTTTATGGAGCCTATTTGTGAAAATCATTAAAAAACTTTTTTTTCCCGGATTACTAATAACTATTATTCCCCTCTCCCCATGTGCTTCTACGGACAGCAGTTATGAGAATACTTATTTATTAAATAACCTCTTATTTAAAAAAAAGTCATTAGAATGATTTTTTGATCTTATGGTGAAGAACAATGGAAAGGGAATAAAGAAGAGGGAGTTTAAAGAAATTCACAATCATCAAGAGCTAGTTTTAAAAATATCTGAACTTATATATGTGATTAATTATTTTTGTTTTGATTTTATATTAGAGAACAATAAAAAGTGTCAACAAAATGTGGGGTTTAAAGAAATTCACAGGTCATTATATAGTAAAAATAATGCAAAAGTTTTATTGTTATTTATACAACTTTAAGGATCAACTTTAAGTATATTTGAACTTATATAACCTTGGCAATTTTTTACATAACTGATGTTTTTTACTACAAAATATTGAGGCATAGGTAAATAATATTTATTTTTATTTTTATAAAGCGCAAAAGTAAAATATGGCTTTTTTGTTTGCAAAATATTAAGTAAAAATTTAAATTTTTATATTAAGTACTTGATAGGATTTAAGTGGCATGTCTTTTTGTTAAATCCTTCTGATTCTCCAATAAAGACTTTTAAAAGCTCAATAGTAAACAATTTTCCAGATATATATATTCTTTATATCAAATAAAAAAAAAACAAATGACTGTTATAAAAAATTCTCAGTTAAAATTTGAGGAGTACGTATGTAATTTTATCATCTCATTCACAGTAAATAGACTTTTATATTTTGGGATTAGTTCAATTATAATATGTATATTCAGTGAATAATAATGTTTAGTTTAAATATGTATTGGTTTAATTTTAGTTGATGCGGATGAAATTAAGAGGTTAGGCAAGCGTTTCAAGAAGTTGGACTTGGATAACTCGGGCTCACTGAGTGTAGAAGAGTTCATGACCCTGCCAGAGTTGCAACAGAACCCACTTGTACAGCGTGTCATAGACATTTTTGACACAGATGGGAATGGAGAAGTCGATTTTAAAGGTAAAACAAATATAATAAAATATTTATATGAAAAATATATGCATATATTTTAAAGATTTTCAAAAGTAAATTATTAGCTTTAAAAATATTTAAAATTGATTCTACTAATAAAGAATTATTTATTGACATTGAGTTTATTGTTTTTGTTTAATAAAGTTTTTTTTTTTTTAAATAAAGTAATCTGCCTTTGCAAATTCACCCACACTCAACTACTGGAAATATTTAAATTTGCTCAAAATTGAACTCTATCTTTTTATTTTCAGAATTAACTTTTATTTTGTTGAAAATATTTTAATAATTTAATGATGAATAGTATATTCATAAATCACTAAAGCCAATTTTTCAATCATAAAAATATCTTATATAAAGTTTGCCAGTGATTTTGTCATATTGGTAGAACTCTGTTGCCAAGTAAATAAAACCAAATGACTGAAATGTTAAAACTGAAGAAAATAAACTTGCAAAACAAAATTAGTCTTCTATTTCTTGGATCTCAAAAGCTGCAAAAGATAATACCATGCCTATAAAATTGTAACAAGGTTGCTTTAAAAAAAGTCAAATGATAAAAAAAATAGTGCTAGTAAAGAATAATGTCAGTTTTTTATTAGTAATTTGGTAAAGGGAATGATGAGAAATATACTTATTTATTTTGCTTTGATATTCTATTTCAATTTTGTAATAAATCTTTAGTTTTCTTAATTACTGCTTCCTAATTTGGAAATACTTTCATTATATCATTATCATAATTGCAAATTCATATTTAAAGTTATTAATATTTATTGATTGAAAAATAAATTTTGCAAAAGCAATATAATTTACGCACAAAAAATTTAAATCATTTGAATTTATTACATATTATATGAGCAGTCCCATTAATCTGACAATTATAATTCTATCAGATTTTTTTTTATCTAAACAGAGATATTCTTTAAATTTATGACAATAGACTATTATTTTAGCATAAATTATTATTGTTATTTTTTTTAGGTATTAGTGCTTTTGAACCATAAATGTGATAAAAAATACTCTGAAAATGAACATATGGACACTTTGATTTATCTGGAACTTTTGCTTTATGCATAAATAATCAGGCAATTTAATTTATTAAAAAGTATTTAATACTCAGAAATGTTGGGTTGAACAATAGAGCTTTACCAGTCTTAAGAAGAATGGATTTCATCAATACATTAATAAGTTAGTCATTGAGAAATCTGGAAAAGCAAATAAATAATAGATCATTCTAGAGAAATTTTATTCATATAATTGATTGCCAGTAGTTGATATTGATATGTCTCTAATATAATGATATGTTTTATATATATATTAATTTCGTATAAATGCACTAAAAATATCTAGGTAAGCATTCACCATAATGCCAAATTTGAAAATTTTTTTGAATAATACCAACTGTTATGTTAAAATAGAAGACAGTTGTTTTTGGGCTGTAGCATAGCTGATGAGTCTTGTGTTTCATTGTTAATTTTTTAAGCATTGGAAATTATGTAACATCTAAACAATTTTGATTTTATTGCTAGTCGAAATAGAGAACCCACTATTGCTTTATTTTGATTATTTACCATTTTAATAGCTATTTATTCATCATAATTTGATTGCTAATAATATCATAATGACCATGAATTGGAGCAGAGAATGAAGCTAAGAAAATAACTTGAAATAAAATATATAATGTTATGATATTATGGTTATAAGAATTTGAATAAAATTATGTTAAAATGTAAAAATATTCATTTATGTTACATAAAAGCAAAGCCGTTACAACATTGAAAGATTTCTACTGTTAATTTATTTTAGTATCTAGATCAAGGGTGGGTAAACTTCAGCTCATGGGTCTTCACTAGCTCTTGAAAACTTCCAGACCTCTGACATTTTTAAAACATCTATAGATTAACACTGTATAAAATTTTTATATAATTACATATGTAGTGCAAATACTTAATTAATAGATAAGTAAAATAAAATATTTGTTATTTTACCAACATTTTTTTCTATCTCCAATCTTTGTAATAAATTCTAATTCTGCTAAAGGCACAATATTCCAACAAATTGTTTTTTTGTGGAGTCTGACTGACTATGAATATAATCTATGACAACAAGAGCATTTTGTTTGTTTCTATAGTGATTTTCACAGATGAACGTCATATACTAGCAAAAATTAAATTCTAATTTTTATTTCATTTTTTAGTATGGTTTTGTATTTAATTTTTTATTAGGATGACTACACTGAATAAGATAAAGAAAAAAAATATATGTTTGTAATGCGGGGTGAGAAAATATTTTTTTCTTTTTTTATCTTTTTTAAAATTCACATTGAATTTATAAATTAAGTCATAGTATTACTAAGACAAATCATAAATCCAGATACCCATCCTCCTCTCTCATTTTTGCCAAGAATCAAAATTTCCAGATCAATTTTTTTTTTTTTAAATTACAAATAACATAAAGATTGTTTGAAATTTATCTACATTATTTAAATCAATATTATGTGAATAGTATTAACGATGAAATCTTACTGCAGTTTGTTTGTTCCACCTCATATCTCTCTCACTCCTCCATTCCCTTCTTAAGACCCAAGAAGTTGTTGAAAAAAAGTAACCCCCCCCCCCCACTCTCTCAAGAAAGACCTGTCAATGAAAACTAATACTAAGAGGTTTTAGATTACACATTGAATTTATAAATTAAGTCATAGTATTGTGATAAATTACCAATTTTTTTAAAGAAATCTTCAATTGCTGGATCAGTTATCTCAGTATTCTTTCATGATATCGAAGCAGTGTTTAAAACATCAGTTAAAGAGAAAATCAAAATGTAGATAGTAACTAGATTGATACTTCATAATTTGTCAGCAATATCCATTGATGGAGCCAAGTCAATAGTTAGAAAGAACAAGTGTTATAATGTATTTTAATACAGTATATAACATCAAACCTCCACTCTTTTACACTTTTAGCAAAATATATTTATTAATTTGATGTATTTTAATAATGATTGGCAGAAAGTGAATTCAAGAAAAAAAAATTATTTCCCATTGCATAATTCCCCAATAAAATTTATGTTCTAAAATTATTAATAGTTAAGTATATAAATGAAATTCAATCCAAGTAAGCACTTGACCATCAGAAAATTCTTGAAACTGATTATGGGGATTTAACACACTATTGAGAAGTTCAATGACTTTCAAAAGGAGCTATATGAAAAAGGTTTTTTGAATTAAAAGATGAGGTGAAACTAGAAAACTCTTAACAAAACTGACTAATAAAGAATGGTTGTTTGATTTCTCATTGATATAACTACTCATTTGAATGATTGAAGTATAAAATTACAAAAAGATTATCAATTAGTAACCAAATTATATAGACATTTTCATTTCTTTCAAAAAAAATTGAAACTTCAAAACCAGTTAAATAGCAAACATTTCACCACTTTTCTAATATTTGCCACTACTTTTAATAATATTTATTCAAAACAAAAGTACATTGATATTTTAATAAAATTGCACAAGGAATTCCAAAAAAAGGTTGTCTGTTTCAAAAGGAAAAAAAGCATTTTGAAATATTGTCAGATGTTATTAACATCAGACAGAAATAAAATTCTTAAAAAATATTAGAATGTGATTATAGAATTTCAAGAGAAAACATACTTAAAAATGAAATGTATGGAATTATCTAACATTGAAATTTATAAAAATTTGAATTCTCAAGAATTTCCAAACTTGCTTGACAATGCAAAGAAAATATCTTTATTCAAGAGTACATGTAAATGCTAACAATTTTTTTCCAAAAATGATATTCATAAAATTAAACCAAAAATCTCGTTTAATTGATAAAAATTTGGAGCATGCTTATGTATTAGTACTACTAAAAATGAACTGGTTATATATTCTTTATCAAAAAATAAGCAGTGGAAAATTTCACATTAAATTTTTAAGCAGATTAATAATGTTTATTTTTTTTAGGGATGATTTATACTTTATGAATTTATGTTCATGTTGTAATATGTAGTAGTAATTAAATAATAATGAAAAAAAATTATGAGCTTTGTTTAAAAATAGAAAGTGAAAATTGGCTTGTCAGTTAAAAAGATTGTCCACCTGATCTTTAACATTGTGATTATCAAAAAAAAAGATTATATAATGACTTGGAATTATTGAAGACTTTAAATTAAAATAGTGTTTTCTTTTTAATATTTATGCAAGCAATACAAGTTATATAAACTTAGAAGCACATATTTGCAAAGATTATTTAGTAAAAAATTTATGTTCATTACTGTGTACTGGTTTTATGAATATCTATACAGCCTTAGCTTGCAATGATCAAATTGATAGTTAAAAAATGATTTTTCCAAATATATATCCCTCAAAGCTTTTAACTGAGAGAATTATAATACAAATTAAAATGGAATTAGCATTTTTGCATGTCATTAAATGTATTAACAAGCTATGATTATGAAGGCAAGATCCTTTGAAAGCGATCAGCTAGTTTATTATTTTTAGTTAGCTATTTTGTATTAATAGCTTTTGGGAACAGTTGCACCGCACACGCACTCGTGCTTGAATACAAATTAATTATAAAAGTTTAATTTTATCAAAGCCATAATATTAAAATGTAAAAGTGCTGTTAATTATACAATTTTAGTTTGTGTTAAAATTAAATAAGAAATTTTATTTGGCAAATAATCTATTGTTCAAAGAAATCATGGATAATTAAAAATTTGGAAAATAAGATGAGAAAGGCAGAGTTGTTTTTGAAAAAAAAACCTTGTACACTGAGTGGATTAATGAGTTGTGGAATTTTTTTTTTTTTTTAATAATAAGTTATTAGCAATATAGGAAGTTATAAAAGCAGATTTTACCAGATTAAACATTAATTGTTTAGTCATTAACTATTATATCAGAACTCAATGGATTGCATGATTCATTTTTCAGTAATTTAGAGTGAAATCAGCGGAGGTTGTTCCTAACTGTGAACTCTGAGTGCTAAAATAAATAAAAAAGCTAGCTGGCAGTGAGGAAAATACTTGGAAGTATATCATTATTGCAGCAATGATAAACCACATTTGTGCTTATAGTTTTCTCAGAATGATTAGCTAAGGACCACAAAATGTGTATTAGGCCATTGCCTTTCAGCCTTACAATGCTTAAGAGAAAAAGATGACTTGTCTAAACTTTGTGTGAAGCCTGAAATGTAGTATGTTGCATGTGAGGCCCAGATGTCTTACACAGAAATGAACTGCTTTACTGCTTGAGTGTTTGCTTGTGACAATCAAGTAAACAATGATCTAGGAAACTTTAAAACCAATTACATTTTCAACCATTGTATAAATCATCATGAAATTAACCTCATTATGACAGTTAATCGTATTGAAATTCAATAATTAAGTTTTTTAGTAGTAAAGAAAAAAAGTTGACAGGTTACAATATAGTTAAACAATTTTAAACTCAATTTGCATGCAAGATTTATGATAACATTTGCATTGAATGTTCAAATTACAATAAATTTAATTACCTCAGTATGAAATATCAACTCTTAGTAAATTTATTTTAGTATATTACAGATTTAATATAGTTTTTTCTTAATGTCTTAAATTTTCTCTTAGCATTGAAATTATGAAAGGGATATTAACATTTAAATTGAAATAGGCTCAAAATTTGTTGCATTTGTTAGATGATGCCAAAGTTAGTAAATCCACAAATATTGATGGGCAATAAAGAATTGACAGATGTACGCATTCCAATCCTATACTATGTACATTATACATCTACAACCATAATATATTTGTCAGTTTTTTTTTTGTGCTGTATATATTAATAAATATAATGTCGATTCATTAACCTAATCTATCATTTTATTATCACTTTTGCATATAGAAGTTTTTTCATATGGTTATTTAGGAAAGAGTAGTTAAGTGTGTGACTAACATTTTCATTTTTTATTCTTTACACTAGTTATTAATGTAGAAGTATACTGATCTTTACAAACAAAATCAAAAACATTTTTCAGAATTTATGAGTAAGTGATATATCTAGAATTATAACTCAATACTAATACTCTGAAAGAACTTTTGTAATGAATATTTCTAAATAGTACAGAGTAGTTGATATGTTCATTGTCTTAAAAGTCGATAGTACGTTACCAGTTATTCTAATCAAATATTTTTAAGTTAACTAAAGAGGTGAGAGAACATTTTTTATTCAGATAGATTCAGTGGTTAAATACCAATTTCTGCTTCTCATCAATTAATCAGTTTCCTTTATTTCTGTTGCAGTAGACATATCATGAGGTAATATACAATTTCATATATATATATTATTTAGTTACCCTGAGACCAATTTCCCATTGCTTTATTTTTTTGCAAATAAATGCAGCTTTATTCACTTATCAACTTTCTATTACTGTATATATAACAAAATAATATGCATTAAAAATGCTTTGTATTATTTTACATTTAAGTCTAGAGGAGTATTGATCATCTCTTTTGGGGAAAAAAATCTTGAGATGTTATTGAAATATATTGACTTCATTGTTGAGGAATATGGAAATATATTGACTTCATTGTTGAGGAATATGGAGTCCCCATAGTTTCAAGAATTTTAAGTCAGATTTTTGAGGAAACCATGGAAGATGCATATCTTCATCCTCGCATTCTTCAAATCATCTTGGAGTATAGTTTTTATCTGGAAACTGTTTCCATTATGGGATAAATTTAATCCCCCAAATTTTCAAATAATTTATGTGTTTATATGCAGAATAATAATTGGTTCAAGCAAATTCTATTGTATTACTGTTCAGCACAATAATTTCACCATATTATAGTTCACAGTTGATTAGATGACATCTGATTGATAGTCAAGTTTTTTTCATACGTAGCATTCTCAAAAGAAAGTAATGGCTTTGAAATGTTAAAAATATTCTGCATTGTGAAGAATTGTTTTGATAAATATTTGAGTTTAGTGGCTTTGAAAACAATGTTCCAGTAAATTTGATCACCAGGAATTTGACATTTTTTAAATTTCAGACTGGAGTCAAAGTCTTTTCTTATATTTTTATAAAACTGGCACTTGGTGAATATTTTGTTAGTATATTTGATTTTTTTTTTTTTTTTTCAGATTATATTATACTTCTATTGTGGTTTGTTTAGATCACTTTTACAAAATGCAAAATAAGAATTTTAAAAATTCTCAGTGCAATTCTTATACCTATATATCTTTTAGAAAAATGATTTGGAATTATTAGAATAGAGATTTTGCAGTATAGAGATTTTGTGATACTCATCTTATAGCTAAAGACGCCGTTCTATGGCGCGGTTTTCATGCTAAAACACATAAAAATGCTGTTTCCGCGGCCGACACGTTCGAACCCGTGTTTTCTATAATACAACTTTTTTGTTGTGCTACAGAATGCAGGCTGCTATGTCGCGTCGCACTACAGCATGTATGTCACTAAGCAGCGATTACATTTTCTGAATTCGCACAGTTTATAAAATAATTACGGCTTGATGAGAAAGTTTGTATTTGAATTGTATTGAAATGTTGTTTTCATTGGATTTTTTTTTTTTATTTTAAACTATTGAAATGTTCAGATTTTTTAAAACAATAATTATAAGAATTTTTACAACGTACTGTATTGAACTTTTATTTGGGTAAATGTTAAATATCTATGTTTTTATTGAGTTGCAATTAGGTAACGTGTCAAGTAACGTACTGTTAGTAACATTCCACGAGACAAAGAAGATTCTACCATCTGTATATTTTTGAAGTAAAAAAAGAGCGGTACGAAAAAAATATCCAGTAAGAAAAGTCCAAATATACAGGTTTTTTTGTAAATTTAATAAAAAGCAAATATTATAAACATGTTTAATAAGTAAAGAAGACATTTGTATGTGTTTGTTGTTGTTTAAAAAAGTTTGAGTTTCTTTCTTCTGTCCGAGTACGCTTACAATTTTGAATTTTTTTATTTTAGCATTACAAACAAACAGAACACTAACCCTAAATCTAACCGTAACAACTTTTACTTTTATTACGATTATTATTTTTTAAGTTAAACAACAACAAAAAAAGTCGTAACACAATTAAAAAAATATCCGATAGAAAATTGATAAAAAAAAAGCTGTAACACAAGTAAAAAAATATCCGATAGAAAATGTATTAAAAAAAGCCGTAACACAATTAAAAAAATATACGATAGAAAAACACGAATCAAATTTTAATTTGTTGATTTTATTTTACATTTATTATTATCATTTAAATTGTATACGTTAATAAAAAATAATATTTATAAAAGACGTTTTTGTTTTGTTTTTATTTTCGCATTACAAAAAAGCACAGAAAAATTATTAAAATCAACGGCCCGTGAATGTTCATATTTTATAGTTTTAGCGTGAAAACGGCGCCATCCAACGGGATCTTTATCTATAATACAAGCACCGATTTTGTTATATAATAAATAAATAAAAAATTGAACATTGTCCAATTAAAAATACTTATATTAAAACTAATTAGTTGAGAAGATATTAATCATTCATATAATAGAGATAATGTTCAGTATACTTCTTTTTTGATATTATTCATGTTATTTTGTATATCCCCTCAGTATTCATAACATGTTGATAATTTCTAAGGTTCTCTCTTTTCTAATTTGAGTTGATGTAATATTGCCTGAAATCTGTTGAAAATGATATCAAAGCATTTTGGAATATATGATATAGTCATTGTTAAGTACTTATTTTTTATTTTATTTTGATATATAATTTTATATGCCAAATCTTAAATTTATCTTTAAAAGCTATAATTTATGTATTTTTTTTAATACTGTAATATTTTAAGAGATTAACTTATTATATATACTGTAACGGTCAGAATTCGCACATTTCATAAACAAGTTGCACAGTTTCTCCACCACACTCGAAAAGCAGCACCACAAGTGGGTTCAGGGCCTGTCATACCGGATTCGAATATAGCAGATCGACTGCGCAACCAAATACGATGGAGCCCGAACCCGCCATCACAATAGCAACATCTTTTCAGGCCGCGGTGGTCAGAGAGAGAGAAGAGACTACGTGAGATTTATAAATAAATTAACAGCTAGCGTTTGGAAAGTCTTAATAGATACGTGTATAACCCAGACAATACGAGACAATGAGATGAATCAGAAAATAAACACTAACGTAAAGAATTGATTAAATTAACATGATTTATTAAGTGGCAAAATATGATTTCTGGCACTATTTATTTATTAAATAGTGGCGTCAAATGGTTAACTACAATTGATTAAATCATTTTACTCGTTAATCTATAACCTGGGTCAATTATCGCTTACGAATGTGCCTTACTAAACCTTGAATACATGCGAAGCCCAAGAATAAGAGTACTGGAATTATTTATAATAAAAGATATTAAATAGTTTTACGATAAAGGCTGACTTCAGAAGAAATGCAGAGCGGCTCCAATGAGCTTGGCAGCAGCGACTTGCTTAGTGCGGAAATATATATGTGAGTATGATATTATCTTAAAGTACTTAAAAAGGGATTCAGTGGTACTCGCAAGGTTTAGGAAACGATGGAGGGTGGTAGTCCATTTAAACTACAGGAACTTTGTGACGACAATAAAGAAATAAATCATAAAATCAGACGCATATGTTGCACCCCACATTGGTCTCGGCCGTAGCCCTAAAGATCGGAGTATGCTAGCATATGGCTGCAAAGAACTGCGTCAGCATCCCCAGGTGTGACGCTCTGGTACACACATTGACTGGAAACCGCAGGAAGAAGTAAAGGGGAAACGGACTTGGCCGTTTAAAGCCCTTTTAAAGAACAAAGTGATCTCAACATCGAATACCCTTGCCAGCAACACTAAAATATATATAATCGATTCAAAAAAAAAAAGGAGACATAACGAAAGATTGGGCACTTAAGCAATTCACTGCATTGATGAAGAACGTCTACACTCTCCCAAACTCAGAATAACAATAGAAATACTTAAAACAAATAATGGGGTTTAACATTTAAAATGACGGTGTGATTGCGAGACTTTAAGTAAAATATAATTAACCCACGCACTCCCACATCTGCCAATAGTTATTCCCACACCTCACATACATCCTGGAAGATTATGAATCAAATTTAGATATTATAAAGAAAATAACACAGTCATCGAACGAGCGGCTTACTAAATCTCATTTAGGGGAGGGACTCATGAACGTAAAATTACATTCTTTATAAGGAATGGGGAGTATAATTAATTAAAATTTGCTTCGCTCGGTCGATGCTATGTTAGCCCATAAAATACGCAAATAAAACAATTTAAATTTGATATTAACCCAAGGTTTAGATCGAGCAATAAATTTAAATATACATTTTAAAACATACATGATAATAAGTGTGGCGAGAAAAAGGGAGTTTGTTTTGCTATAGCGGGTTTTAGATCACAAGAGCTCTTGGGTTAATTTTGTTACCTTTCAGTTGCTTTGGTGGTTGAAGCTGGAGCACATTTCAGGAGTGGATAAGATTTAGCAGCATGTTAATTCAGTCACTGTTTGCAGCAGCATAGGCGGTTCCTTAGGGCATATTGGTGATGCGTCAGATGGTACATCGGCAGCGGCCAGCTATTTCCGAAAGGAAAATAGCCACGGTGCCGACTCTACTCAGTCATATTGGCGGTTCTATGATAGGTCAGCATTTTGTACATTTTCTTGAAAGTGGATTATTTAAGTCACGGATGGTCGGTCAGCAAAACATCAGGATCAGCATACCGAAAATAATAGTTCAGACCATCCGAATTCTCAGAATAAAAAAATTATAACCTCAGAAAATAAAATCAAAACGCAAAATCAAACAGCAGAAAACAGCATCAGAATCCGAATCAGCTTTTTTTTTCTTCTTTTTTTTAAACAAAAGAAAAAACATTCAATATATACTGTTTATCTTATAAAAGAACCTGCCTTGGGGCATGACAAACCTTTAACCGTTTGCATTCTTATCAATTAGTTATTTCTTATCTGAACATCAGAAGGAATCCATTTTAAGGTTTTTATTAGTTTACAATTATAAATTCCAGTAAATGCTCAGATTGAAAGAAGATTAAAACATTTATTTCATTCTGTTGAAGACTTTTGCTAATTGGAAATTCCTAAGTAGACATACGAAGTGTGAATTTATAATCCAAAATGTTTTACTTTAAATCTATTATATTCTCAACCTAGCCTTATTTTATATTTATATAATTTTCTATGGCGGGAACTCTATAATTTTAGAAAAATATTAAATTATTTCACATTTAGATTGTAATTGCATGAATCCGTTTATAAACTACTTTTAATAATTATTATTTTACCTACAATAGAAAATAGATATTGCAACACAATCTTTTTAAAATAAATGAACTCAACAACCACAATCCAATAATATAATTCCAATGATTGATATTAATATTTAACAGTTATCATCGTAGTCTGTGTGTAGTTTTACCTATATAACCTTTTAAATGAATATGTAAACATGCACATACTCGACATTTATATATCAATAAAAATAAAGGGTTGAAAATTGGACTCCACGAGTAATAATGCCTACGTGGTTTATTTTAGGCGGGATTTTAGTATATAAATGGCCGTACAGACACACCACGAAAGATTTGGGATTCGAATTTAGGTATAAGGGTAGGTGAAATGTACGAGAAAGGTGAAACGAAGACTTGCAGAGCAATCTTCCTGTTTCAATACTCATATAATATTTATTAAATAATGTATTAATTTTTAAAATTCATGTATGATAAAATATACACATTGTATATGTTACATTTGTTTATAATGTATGCTTCCTTTTATAGAATTTATCCAAGGTGTTTCCCAATTCAGTGTTAAAGGTGATAAGGAATCCAAACTAAGATGTAAGTTACTATAGTAGCACTTGTACATATTTTTAAACACAATTTTAGATAAATTGTACTTTTATTTATTTAGCATATATATTTTTGTTTTAGGCAGCTTAATTATTAATAAAATATAAAGAAACCTGTAGATTCCAATCAGGAAATAGATTCATTAGTGCTTTGAATTCAAATCTCCTATAATTACATTTAAAACTCCACGTATATGAATTATGCTTGTATTTCAAATAATTAACTATGTGGAGCATGATTTGCACATTTACATATGTCAATGGCCAAAAATTTTCATTTATGAAGCAATTGAACGCAATGATCATGGGTATGCCTGAATTTATTGATGCCCATTTACGATTAGAAAGTTCAAAATCAGCTAGATTTATTGAAAAATAAATTTATTTGGAATCTCATATAAGCTCTTTTCTATGTCATAATTTTTTGATTTTAGTTCATTAATGAAATATCCAAAAAGAGGATATTGGTTTGATATGAATCTTAGGTGATGAAACTATCTCTTATTAGCAAATCTAATCTGCTTAACATCTTTTTGAAATAAAATTCTTGTTTTTAGTTCACCTTTGAGTGGTAAGTTTTAAATTGCACTTTACGCAAAAAAGTGAAGCTTAGTATTATTAGAAAATAATTATAATTTGGATTTAACCCTAGCTAAATGAGAAAAATAAGTTAGGTTATGACACAAAGTTATTTCTAAAAAATAAATAAAATAAAATTCCTGTTTCATTCTATTATTAAATTAAATCATATTAACAGATTATGAGATAATTTCCTAATTATGTAAGATGGAAAATTATTCATTGAATTAGGAATAACGACCCAGTCATAAAAAAAGTATTCGTCTTTTTTGAGGAACTTCTCTATTTCGAGAAAAGATCTCTTGAAAAATCAAAGCAATATTATCAGTATAGACGAATTTTCTGTTTTCTATATCTGGAAAGTCACTGATGAATATATTAATAAGAGAACTGAATCCTATTACATTGTTTTGTAAAATTTTATATTTACTACAATTATCATTTAATGTAACTTAATTTTTATTATTTTTTATTGGAGAGAATTTTGTCAAGTAAATTAATGGTTTTCCTATATTTAAGAATTTTAGAAACTTTTAGATTATTTTTCCAATCAGGATCAGATTAGATTACACTTATAAACATAGTATCAGCTTTTAATTAATTTTTTTAAAAGCCCTTTTCAGTATGAATTAGTAAAAATAAAAGTTATTCATAGCAGTTTCTTTTTTGTCTTAAACCCAATCTGCTTTTCAGATAGATGGCTTTCATAATAGCAAAATTTTTGTTAATAGGATTGTTTCTAAAAGCTTGTGTAGAATACATAATAATCATATTAAAAGATAATTTTTTGGTTCATTGCTGGATTTATTAGGATTTTTTTATATGAAAAATGTTATCGAATAGTTTTTCCAACTATACTTTAGTTTTAAGTTCTAAATTTTTTAGACTGCTCTTGGCGCCTTTCCTGATTTAAGACAATCAAGAGCAAGTTCAAGTTTATCAACAGATTTTATCTGATTGATATTGGAGGAAAATTGTGAAAGAAAAAGAATTATACTATTCTAATGATGATTTTCGATTCTATCAATCTTAGTTTAGAAGTATTATATGTAAGATTGCAATTTCATTAGTAGTTGTAATAATAGTCCTTTAAGATATATTTTTAAATCCATCAAACTTTTTTAAAAGTGATCAGACTTTATAACTAGATCTTGAAAATTTTTGTTTCTCCATGATTTTTCTCCACTTATCTTTTTTGGCATCATTCAGTGGAAGTTTATCAGCAATTTCTAGATCTTTGGTAGACAAAAATTAATTGTAAAGGACACAGCTGGTTTTGTTTCCAGCTGGACTGAATTGCTTTCAATATACTATTGAAGAATGGAAGTGAAGAGATCTTATTAATATTTTATTTCAAGATAATCAGTGTATTATCTCCATTTAGTTTTCTTTAAATTCCATCTTAGATTAGTATAACTTTCAACTATAGAAACGTGGATTCCAAGAGTGATTAGACTTCATTTATATTGATTATAGAAATGATCTAATATTAATAGTTAAGCAGGTAATGGTAAATCATTTCTTGTCGGAACAAAACATAAATGATTAGTTTTGTTCCCTATCTGTCTGAATGGAATGTTGTTCTCATCCATTTTAAAGGTTGTTACCTTTCTTGATTAGAACCACTTTGTATTTCAGAAGTTTGTTATTATTGCATACATAAAAATTATCCAAAGAGTAATTATATTATTATTTAAACTAATTTCATTAGCAATTGTTTGTTTTACAAAATGGCTTAAAACAAAAGTAGCCATACATGCATTCTATCAGTAACAATATAAATACAGGAATTTTAAGAAGATATGCATTATTAGAAAAATGATGGCTCTTTTGACATATAATTATGTCAACATTATTCTGAACAATTAATTTTAAGAGGATCTTCTTGTTTGATTTTGGTTATACCCTCATAGTTAAATAATACTATCAAATTTATTTTACTTATTTTTGTCTTTAAATATGTTAGAATAACAGATGTAGTTTTTATCTTATGAAAGGATAATTAAAAAATTATTAATATTAGGAATTTTATATTTAAGATTAATATGATAGAATTTATTTATTCTAATAAAATTAATATATAATAACATATAACTATTGCTGCTGGCATGAATTTCTTTAATTTTTTACTCGAAAACTAGAGATATGCAAGTTAATATGAAAAGGTATAAGAAAAACCAAATTTATATTTAATAGCGCTAAGCTAGCTTTTGGTGGATTCTAGCCAGAATCTGCCGAAAGCTAGCTTAGCGTTATTAAATATAAATTTGTTTTTTCTTATACCTTTTCAAAGTAATTTGCACATCTCAAGTTTTTGGGTATTATATGATATAATTTGATATTTTATGAAAAGTTTAAAATATTAATTTGTTTACATAAGTTTAATAAGATTGAAAAATTGGTTGATAATAAAATTATTTTTATGAAATAAAGGTAAATAATAATTAAATAATAAAGTATATTTAGTTGAAATTGGAAAAGGTAAATGATAATTAAGATAGTAATTGTTTGTACTTTTTGCATAATGGTTTTATGAGAATAATGTAAGATAATAATCTCTTTAAATTTATTGATCTAAATTTTTATTTTATTATTATTTCAGAAATAATGAAATGCTTACAATAATTAATGATATATATTTATTGACTATATAAATTTAGGAGGAAAAAAATAGAAATATATTTGGAAAAATTAGTTTTACGAATTTGATAAATGCTATTTCAACTGTTTGTCAAAACAATATTTTTTTTCAAAATGTACAAGATGTCTGCCTAATGAAAATTAAATAACCATAATGTTTATGACAATACAAGGGTAGCATAATTTTTTGTCTTATAAATTAAAACTAATATGAATGAAAAAATGAAACTGAAGCTTTTAAACTAAAAATTAAAAATAATCGTTTAAATGGAGAGACTATACTATAGTTGAGGGATGGAAGACTATTAAGCTTAATATTCTTTAGGAAAAAAATATTGATAAATTTTAATTTAATATTATGGTACTAGTTGTTTTTGCCCATACAAGTTGCTTGGTGGCATTGTTTATGTGCAAAAACACATAAAAATGCAATTTACGCGGCCCAACTTACATTTAATTGAACAGTTCTGTCAGATTAACTGTTGCAGGCCGCCTAATATGATGCCCCGCCCTGCTATGTATGGGCTAAACAACTAGTACCAATATTGATAATAGAATAAATTAGTATAAGGATAACAACTTTTTTTTTTAAGTTCTTATTGACAAAAGAGATTATGATTTTGATCTTGGATTAGAATGATACTTACTTTTTTTTCATATGCAATCCTTCACTCAATTCCTAACAAATTAGGAGTAGTTACCTTCTAATATCTATTATAATTTTGTTTTTCCTTTCTATTATTTCACAAAATTCTTTATTCTTTTCATTTAATCAAATTAATCAATTTTTATTTTGAAATTACATTAGGATTGTATTTCTTTTAACATGAATTGGATCAAATTCTATATTGACTCATTTATTCTATTTGTTCATATTTTATCCATTTTATACTTTATTACATTTTTTTCAATAAATATCTTATGGAAAGAATTTTTCTTGAAAATAAAATATATAGGTTCAATTTATTCAAAAGGTTTGAAACTAAATACATAATTGTTTATCTATTAATAACAGCCCAGTATAATAAGTTTTTCAATATACTCATGAATTAAGCCAAACAATAAATCATTAAAAAAAATTTGACCAATATAATACATATTTTTAATTTCAATTAATTATATTCTAATAGGAAACGGAAGAATTAAATCAAAAATTACTAAAATAATTACAATAAAAATAAAAATAATAATAAAGAAAAAAGACAATTATCTTGATCTAAATAGATCAAATCCACTCAAAAAATGAATTTATAATCCTTATCACTCTTTTCTGATAAAACTATACTCAATCAGCAACATCTATGGACCTCACTAATAAACCTGAAGAAATAAAAATAATCAAATGACACTAACAAAATGCCAGTACCAAGCGGATGCCTCAAACCCAAAATAATGATTCTTAGAATAATGATAATAATATTGAAAGATAAGGTAAACCAATAAAAAAATTTCTACCAATAATTACATATAATCCATGAAATCCAGTCTTGACTCATTATATTCCATTCCTTGAAAGAATTTCCTAATATAACAGTAAAAATTAATCCTTGAATTTCCTAACTATAATTATTTCCATTAATCTATGATAAGCTCATGTTCCAAAAACCCCTGGTGCTAATAATTCAGCAGTATTTAATAATGGAACTTGAAATGGATTTAATTAAAATGAACTTTATGAGAAATAAAAATAAAACCTCTAATAAAATAAATAAAATTATTCCTCAACGAAATCCAAATACAATATTCCATAAACCTTGATACATTCCTTCACGAATAATATCATGCTATCATTGAATTATAGTTAATAAAGTAATAATTATTCTAATAATAATAATGTTATGACATAATTATGAAATCACTTTACTAATCCTCTTATTAAAATTAATGCACCTCATGGTCATGAATTCAACTGTATGATATGGATAATGGTTTATTGTTAATATATTTCACTTAAGTAAAACTTATGATTGAATTAAAAAACCTGTGCTTTCAAGTATTATCAAAAATGTTTGACTGAATAATAATAATCATAATATTATTATCCTATTTTCCTTGCCCTCCAATTAAACTTAATAACAAATGATCTAAAATTATATTTGCTGCTAATCGATAAAGTTAAAGGGTGAATAATATTTCTTATAGTTTCAATATATGTTATAAACTACATTAATTAACACTATTGGAACTAAATGAGCAAACATTATTATTATCTTATTCAATCAACCAAAAAGCATAAATCTAATTCATAAAGCTAATGCTAAATTTAATGTAATCATTGAATGAAATGTTCTTGTAAATATATAAGAAAATATTTGTAATCTATTATTTAATATAATCATAAAAAATAATTAATAAAAATCAACATTGTTACTTTAATATTCCTCTTTCCTAAAAGTACTTTATATTTTAAATCTATCATTATTACTTTATGACAAGGAATTATTCAATACATCATTGGAATTATATATGCACTAATAATTAAATTAACTCTTAAGATCAAGTTCTAGCGTTCTCAGTTAACAGTTTTATTGATTCTCATTTCTATCAGTAAAATCTTTTTCCTATATAAAGAACAAATGCTATATATATTCATCTGACTAATTCTTGTATGTATCAATATCATTCAATACAATGGATATATTTGTGTAATCCATGTATTAGCTCCACAAATCTCAGAACATTGATCAAAATATAATCCTAAAAATGATTTAAATACAAAACAATCTGATTTAATCAAGCAGTAACAGCATCAACTTTCAATTCTTAATGGTGGGGAACAGCCCAGAATGTAACCCATCAGCTGCTCTAATTAAAACTAAATTTGACTCTGATAAGGTAAAATTAAATGATTAGTTGTATCAAAATGATTAATTTTAATTATATATGAATCAAATTTTATAAAATCCCTATATTCATATCTTCGATATCAATGATATCCATCTACCTTAATAATTAATAAAAGATCAGAAACTTCATATAACATATGTAGTAAGTATAATGATGGAAAAGCAATAAATACAGTTCAAATCAATTTAATTCACTGCACTAATTAAAATCATATTAAAATTTTATTAGTAATTAATTTTGTTAGTCTATAACCAATTAAAATTAAAACTAATAATGAATGATAATGAAAAAAAGTTAATTTCTCTATTAAAGAATAAGATGCATCTTGAAATCTTAATTCATTTCATCTTCTTATAGTAATAATTTTAACAACGTAAACTTGTTACATGTATGATCAAAAAGAGGAATAGAATGATCTCATTCCAAAAACCTAATTATATTTCTTTTTATACAACTAACCATTTTCTTACCATTCTTCTTCAAGTAATATAAACAAAAAATAATACATAAATAACTGAAGAAGCAATATTTCATAATATATGATATGTGGATAATTAGAATACTGACGAGGTATTCCAGCTAACTCTAAAAAAATGTTGAGGAAAAAAAGTTATATTTTTTCCTAAAACACATTTAGATTTATTGGACTCCCAAGATATAATGGGAATCAATGAGCTATTCTTCCTAAAATAGCAAAAACTGCCCTTATAGATAATACATAATTAAAATGAGCAACCACATATATATCACGTAAATATTCATGCAATCTTGTTTATAACCAAAGAGAACTTAATTTAAGAATGGGAATGGAATGTTCTTTTATTAGATGTATTGTCAAATACTTATGGGGTATATATGAGCATTTATTACAAACAACAACAGTTGATATTTAAATTTTGGCTTTAAACATATAAATATGTGTGTGTGTATAGGGTTGGCCAACAACTCAATATCAGTCATTCTGCCAATAGTAAAAAAAAACTTGTAACAATCCAGACTGAAACATTTTTTTCACCCCATGTAAAGTTGCAAGCCAACTAAATACTTTAATTTCTGTTGGAACAACAATAATTATTATACAGCTGGAAAATATGCTTAAGTATCAACATTTTTCTCAACTGTAAATATATGATGAGCTCAGACAATAAATCCTAATAATCCAATTAATAATAGTGCAAAAAACATTCCTAATGATCCAAAAGATACTTTTTTTTTCATCATAATGATTAATAATATATAAAAATATTCCAAATTCTGTTAAAATCAAATTGTATAGGTCAGGATGTCCAAAAAAAATCAATATTGATATAAAATTGAATCTCCTCCTCATGCTAGGTCAAAAAAAGAAGTATTTAAATTTTGATCGGTCATTAATATTATAATAGCACTTGCTAATACACATAATGATAATGACAATAACATTGCAGTAATCTTAACTGACCAAACAAATAAATGAACATATTCAAAAATTATTTTTTAAGCCCCTATATTAATTGCGTTTGTAATAAAATTTAATGCCCCTAAAATACAAAAAAACCAGCAAGATGTAATGAAGTTGAAGTAATTTTACTGTGTTTCCTATGTGAAGAGATCATTCTATAGAAAGTATACCCTTGCAGTTTGAAAAGTTCCATGGTAGTCAACAACATAATTGTTTTTTTATTTCAACAGCTTAGGAACCTGACTCTGCAGTCCTAGCCCGACTATCCCCAACAATTCTTCCAGAATTCATGTTAATAGTTTTATTGTGTATTTTCATAATATGCAGTCTTAAACCAGGAATTCATCAAAACAAAGTTTGCTTTCTAAGTAAAAATATTGTTTTCACATTTTAATGAATACTATATGCAGGTTAGATCACAGGAAGTCTCATCTATCTACTCTAAAAGAAATTGTACTTCATTTGGTCTTCAAAAGTTAAGTTAATTACTTTTCAATTGTCTGTTTTTAATTTTTTTGTTTAAACTTTTTTTTTTTTATAATTATCATAATAAATTTATTACGCCAAAGTTTTATTTATTAGTGCAATTAATATGAATTGGCCATTTTATACTATTTTTATTTTATTTAATAAAATATTTATTAAATTTCATTTAGACCAACATTAATTTGGAAACCTTGAATTCAAATCTTATTTCAGATTCAGAAAATTTTCATCATTCAAATAAAAATCTTTTATTATATAAATATAATAATGTGTAGAAATTAAATTTCATATATTGTTATATCGTAAATGTTAATATTGTTTTAAAAAATTAATTTAATAAAAAAAAAATCATTTACTTAATTATGATAAAATCTTTCCATTGGTAAGTAGGAGAAATTTAAATACAGTACTGTCATATAGTAAAAGTTGCATCATTTTGTATATATCACGATGTTAATGTTAAAAAAAGAAATTGTTAAAAACTTATTTAATTTATTAGTAAATAGCTGTATTATATATTTAGATTTATTAGTTTTTTATATTTGTTTGAATTTTTGCATTACTAAGCAGTAAAAAATTGGTAATAAAAGTTCAAGATTCTTTGTGTATTTTATCAAAAACTTATAATTATAGAAATGACTACTTTATAGTTCATTTTCTATTTACATTTTGAAGATAAATATTTAGTTTTAGAATTCAAACTTTTTGGTTTTATATTTTGTAGAGAATTGAGAAAAATAATGAATAAAATGTTATGATTTTTTTAATTTTTATAAAAATAAAAAAACTATTCTGAAGACATATTTTTATATTAAAATAGAATTTTGTAACTTTACATTGGCATTAAAACCATCAGCATTTTAAAATTTTGTTTTTTCTTTTTGAAAATTAACTTTTACCATCAATGAGCCAGCAATGTTTTGATTTCATCTGTTATACATATTCTACAGCTTATGGATGAATTAAACAACTTCATTAAAACATCACATGATACTGTATGAATAGTTTTGCCTGGTTTTAACTTCATTAAAAAGTGTATCAAATATATGATAGTGATTTACCATTTTGTTTTATAAAGTGGCTGATGCAATTGTGCTTTGATATAAGACTGTCTTTTTTTTTTTTTGCAAATCAACATTTAGCATAGGATTGTAAATGTTTTCATTTTCCGTCATATAGAAATATCTATGAATACATATTTATACAGATAAATTAAACTTCGCAAAAGATTGTGCTATGGATATCATACTCTAAGTACATAATTTCAAATAGTCCTGATATTAGAAACTCCCAACATATTTTTTCTGATGGTTTTTGTTTTGAAAATAAAATTTTATCATAGGATCGTAAATTGTTTATCAGTAAGCATTATATTTTCGTGTGATTTTTTTGCAATACAGAAGTAAAAGATAATGTGAATGGTAGTGTAGTCATATCAGACTAATTGTTGGAAATAGAAGAATTAAGATATAGATGGAGAGATTGATGATTTAATGAGCATAATAAACAGAATAATTTGATTTTTGTATAGATAATCTATATTCTCCAAACTAAATATATTTTCAATAAAAGCATGTTATTCTGGAGAAATCAATTTTTGTACTAGTAAAAACTGATAGCAGATTTCTTATTTGCATTAAAAATAAATAAGTCAAGAATACTGAATTGAAATTAAATTTGACTATATCTCTCAATCAATGATTTATCTATAATCATCTATAAATTGGGGAATGAATGTAAACTTACAAAGAAAGAAAAAGGCCTCTCTAACAACTCTTCATAGAGGAAAAATGAAAATAATGTACGAATCACCAACCTATCTGACTACTGTATGATGGTTGTTTTAAACTTTTTTTCTTTTATCTTTTAGCTAAAAATTGGTAGATGCTTATTTACCAATCATAAATTAGGTGTTTTGCTGGATTGGCTATGGGTGAAATTAGAATGCAAAAAAATTTCCAAATTTTCTGGTCCTTACTGGACTGCTCAGGTCATAAATATTTACATTAGTCATAGATGTACTATAATTGTACCATGGTTCCTTTCATAAGAATATATAAATATTTGTAGTCAGTGTAATGTAATATCAATTATTCTTCAAACAACCTTTTAATTTTAATACAAATAGAAAATTGACGAGCGTTTATAAACAGTACATGAAGTGATAAAATAAAGTTTATTGTTTTATTATAATTTTAACAATTAAATTATCGATATAAGTGATAGTTAAAAGTTTTATTATTTTAATAGAGTTTATAAATATTGTATTGAATGAGATGATTTTTTTTTTTCAATTGAACGTTTTATAATCATAACTTAAAATTATTAAATAAAGTATTTATGATGTTATAAGAAATATTAATTTAACTATTGAGTTTTTGATACAGATGACAAATTATTATTTTAATAGATTTTCTAATGTAATGAGGAAGAGTTCTTATTTACTATGATCCACGTGCAGATAGTAATGTTTTAGTCTTTTTACATATAGAAAATTTTTTTCTCTACATGTAATCAGACTTGCTGCCAGTCTACAGAAATACAGATACAGTTATATTATTTAAACTGCATCTACTAGCAATAGAAGCACCAAGTGATTATTACTGATTGTCATATTTCCCCATAATAGAATAAGGAAGGTATTATTTGTATTTGCCACAAACTAACATGCAATGTTTGCAGTACACAATGTTTTTTAAAGTGTGCCCAATAAGATGGATATTATGGGAATAATTTTTTTTCAGTTTCTAGTTGATGAAACCTTAATATTAATGGGAGATTTATTAAGATATAGTGAAAATATTAATATAACTTGAAGAAAAATGAATCGTGATGCAATTGACATAAAAAAATAATTTTTTTGTCACAAATTTCAAGTTTTTGCACTTAATATCAGTATCCATATAATGAGATGTGTATAATGAGATGTGTATCTAATTTTTTTAATTTGACAAAGTGATATGTCTATTAATGAGTTTACATTTAACTTATTTAGAAGGTCAATATATACATATCCCAAATATATTAAATATTTACTGATGGATAAACAGATTTAAATTATTGAAAAATATTAGTAGTACTATTTTAATTTTTATTCATTTAATAAATTAAATTTTTAATAATAAGTATATATGATTAGTCACACTTTCAATGTTTAAAAATTACGTTTTTTATTGATTTGTATTTCTCTTACTTATTAACTAATTGATATATTTTTATAAGAAACTTCAGAGAATATTTAAACTAAGATAAATATACGATAAAATAAAAATAATACTGAGTACTTTTTATTAGTTTTTTTTTCTTTTTAAAGTTGCTTTCCGGATCTATGACATGGACAAAGACGGATATATATCAAATGGAGAACTTTTTCAGGTGCTAAAAATGATGGTGGGCAATAACCTGAAGGACACACAGTTACAGCAGATCGTCGATAAAACTATATTATTTGCTGACAAAGACGAAGACGGAAAGATCTCATTTGAAGAGTTTTGTGCGGTAATTGTGAATATGTTTTATATTATATGTATTATTTACAAGAACATTTTTTATTAGCAAACATTCTCAGTAATTTTGCTTAAATTGTGCTCTTTAATGTTTGATATTTTAATAAATTGAAATATATGATTTCTTTTAGCTTTTTTTTTTGCACTTGGTAGTAGCAATTTTAACTCTCTTCTCAGGACTAGAATGATACAAGTTTGATTGATGCTATCAAATGCAAATAAAATATAATAGTATTTCATAATAATGAGATAATGGACATACATGATCCTCTAATTAAACAAAATTCATCTTTAAATGAATTAGGCTTTGTTTTTCATTCATGTATTTATATAGAAGAGAAATTTCGATTTACATAGATTATTGCCACAACATTTTTAGGATATATATAGTTTACTTTCACTTTTCACGTTCATGCAGTACATTGTTTTATCATAGATAAACACACATACACCTGTTCTTGGTTTAGATCATTCATTTTTAAATGCACATTGAGATTCAAGCAAATTGAGCAGGAAAAAAAATTTAATGAACTTATTATTAAAAATATTAATAAAAAGTCAGAATTGTCTGATTTTAATATGCTATACACAGTTTTAAAAAGGAAGTCGAACCGTGGATAATGATGGTATTGGCACATGCTTAATCCATTTGGTTTTCCTGCAATTTTAAAAAGAAAACCAAGAAATTTTAATTTCAAATGAATGATCAACAGTCATGCTAACTTTTATGAAATAATTAAAGTTAATAATACATTTCTCAATTGTTTACAACACTCATGCTCACTCATCATCCCTATTATTGTTTTAAAAAAAAAAAATTATTGCTATAATAAATATGGAACTTATATATATATATCTTTTCTTCTATTGTATCAATAAAAGAAAATTATAAATGTTTATAGATAATTTTCCCCATGAATGATAAAATTGATACAATAAGTACTTAAAATATAAATACTACCATATTATCATGATATAAATAAATTTAATAGTTAGTTGTTAAAAAAACCCATGGATTTTGCTTATAGATTAGCTTTATAGCAAGCTAATATATATTTTTTTAAATTGTGTATATTTCTAGAACTTATACTAGAACCTATCTATCACAATATATATATATATCAGAGATGGCCAAACTTTTAGACGCTGGGGTCTACTTTTTTTTGGTGAAAGTGTGCCTGAGGGCTACTACATTTTTTTTCAGGACTTCGAACCGGGAAAAACATTTTCACCGGAACAGAAAAAATAATTGTTCTAAGTCCTGGTTTTTTAGAATATACTTGGTGTTTTTTGTTTTTTTTTATAAGGGCTTTTTAGGTACTCACAAATATTGGTGACGTTTTTAGAAGATACTTACAAACTGATGATTTTTTTTTCTATAAGATATGAACTCTTGAAGATATTTTACTATAACTACTATTAAATTATCTCAGCTCCCTTTATATTACAATTTGTTCATGTCACTTTATAAAATATTTATTAAATTACCTATAAATAATTATTTTCTAGAGCTGGTCCTAAATTTAAAAAAAATAAAGAAATTAAAAATGTTGATGTAACTTATCTTTTAGAACTAACTATTCATGACTACTATTCTAATCACCAAGTCAAGGCAACAATATAGAATGATGTTAAAGAAACTGGCATATCAGATAACATTCCTGAATAAAGATAAGTGAAGTGAGGTGAAGTTTGTAGAGTACATTACCTATTTTAGTTAATGGACAATAAAGCAGTCTCTCTGAACACTGGTTTGTATAGTCAATAAATAAAACTTGCATGCCTTTTTCTAAGCAGGCAACACAATACTTTCTTTTTGGAATATTATGAAACTACTAAGAGCACAACTTGAGTAACCAGATATCAGAAGTTGTATTTTTATGTATGAAAAACTATATGGTACACATGGACATTGTGGCTATCTGCACAGATCCATAATTTGAACTCGGTTCCTAATAGCTATCTGTCCAGAACAATCATTTGAAATCTCTTTACTGATTTTGAATGACATTATTAAATGTTAACTGTAATTAGTAAATTTCTTAGTAGTTTTATCAACTATACTTCTCTATTTATTTGATACACAGCTCTAAAGTTTATATTGTAATGTCATGTTTGCATAAAAAACTGTGGTCGCACATATATATCTAATTGGGCTAAATTTATTGCAATTTTTACTTTTAATATTTGGCTTTTTTTTTATTGTTAAAATTTAGACAAGAAAACATATAAAAGGAATATCATAATAAATGACTTTTTCCGTCAATTTTCTATAAAATAATAACTTAAAAAAAAAATGCTTAGGAGTGACTGAAAATCTAGTAATAATGTTCAATCGCCAAAAGTCTAATTCATCAGGAAAAAGATCTGTGTGGTAAAGATAATCTATATTTATGAGCAAAGGTAGCTTGTTACTTCTTTTTTTTTTAGACATTACTATTACATTTAAGAAATCATCATAAAATCTTTTATTTTTTATTGTAGAGAAATGAAAATTACATTTTCTGAAATAGTTAAGATTTTACTTCATTAACACTTAAATAAATTAATATATATATATATATATGTGCTGTGCGCACAGGTAATGAAGCTATTAATAAATTGTCATGAAATTATCAAAATTTTACCGCCAAGCGCTTTCGGGACAGTCTACAGTCCCATATTCATGGCGAGTTATTCTGTTAATAACTGTAAAAATATGCAAATTTTATGCAAACTTATGTCCAGATGTTACGTGGACCATTTACGAGATAGGGAATAGCAGGCCTCTCTTCTGTTGATTGCCGATGGGTCAGCCGCAATGAAGTAAGCTTCCCTAACTTTACGTTTGGAGTCGTTTGTTTCAGAGCAAACGACACTGGCTGTGGTAGGTAGAAAAGCATGTCCAGTGTTTCTCTCGTGTTCGACAAAAATCGAATTACCTTCATACTTTGTTTTGGTTTTATTATAAAGGTATCCGTGTTGAGCTACTCTGGTGGCAATGTTAGTTTTGGTCTCTCCATAATATGTTGCCATACAATTTCTTTGGGGGCAGGTAATTTTGTACACAACTTGAGGGGTGAGTTCAGGTTTGATCCTGTCTTTGGTATTATTTATCAGTCTATTGGTGTTGGGAGGTGAACGGAAAGCGACTTAAAAGTCACATGATAGTTGATTGATAAGGCTTGTAGCTGTAGAGTGAACGTATGGGATTAAGATTCTTGGTTTGTTTTCTTTCTTGTGGTTGTGGTTTATTTTATAGAAAAATTTGTTGACTTTTCTGTTGATGGATGAATAAGTGTGTCCTATTTTCCTTAAATCAGTTATATAATTGATGAGATTTTTTCTTTTATCTACCTCATTTGCACAAGTTATGGTTCCTAAACATGAATGAAGAGAGGGCTGCAAGTTTGTGTTGAGTGCGGCGCGTAAGAATTAGGGTTTGTCAAGCCTCTTACTTCCAAAGGTTTGACTACCATTTGGAAGTAAGAGTCTTGACAAACCCTAATTCTTACGCGCCACACTCACACAAACTTGCAGCCCTCTCTTCATTCATGTTTAGGAACCATAACTTGTGCAAATATGAGGCAGATAAAAGAAAAAATCTCATCAATTATATAACTGATTTAAGGAAAATAGGACACACTTATTAATCCATCAACAGAAAAGTCAACAAATTTTTCTATAAAATAAACCACAACCACATGAAAGAAAACAAACCAAGAATCTTTATCCCATACGTTCACCTACAGCCAAAAGCCTTATCAATCAACTATCATGTGACTTTGAAGTCGCTTTCCGTTCACCTCCCAACACCAATAGATTGATAAATAATACCAAAGACAAGATCAAACCTGAACTCACCCCTCAAGTTGTGTACAAAATTACCTGCCCCCAAAGAAATTGTATGGCAACATATTATGGAGATACCAAAACTAACATTGCCACCAGAGTAGCTCAACACCGATATCTTTACAATAAAACCAAAACAAAGTATGAAGGTAATTCGATTTTTGTCGAGCACGAGAGAAACACTGGACATGCTTTTCTACCTACCACAGCCAGTGTCGTTTGCTCTGAAACAAACGACACCAAACATAAAGTTAGGGAAGCTTACTTCATTGCAGCTGACCCATCGGCAATCAACAGAAGAGAGGCCTGCTATTCCCTATCTCGTAAATGGTCCACGTAACATCTGCACATAAGTTTGCATAAAATTTGCATATTTTTACAGTTACTAACAGAATAATTCGCCATAAATATGTGACTGTAGACTGTCCCAAAAGCGCTTGGCAGTAAAATTTTGATAATTTCATGACAATTTATTAATAGCTTCATTACCTGTGCGCAGAGCACATGTATATATTAATTTTCTGAAAGAAAAATTGACGCTGAATCGAATGATGCAAAATACGCATGCGTAGCGCGTACGGTTTTCATGTTATCGTAAGTTGAAGCCAAGAATCGCTAATTAGAAAATACAAACCCAATTTTGAATTTTTACTTTTTGTATTTTTTATATTCAAATTAGCTCTGAATTTATCACTATAATTTGTCAATATTCAGGACAGCTTTGTGTTCTACTTTCAGAGCCCTGTAGACCGCAGGCTATGTTTTGGCCACATCTGATATATATTGTGATTTAATAATAATTTTTATAATTACATTTATTCGTCACAAAAATACACTGCAGTGGAAAGTCTCTAAGTGTCTATTTAAATCTATGCTATAATTATTATATTTATATCTTAGTATTAGCAGATTGTTTATTTATTATAAAAGCTTTTTTAAAAAAAAAAATTCAAGTCTTTTAATTTCAGACCACATAGAAATATATGAAAGACAATATAAAAAAAATTAAAAGAAGTAATTTTTTGTATTTAAATATATTTATATTGTATTAGAATCTTAAAAGTTATTTAATATGAATAGAAAATCTTGATATATTCTTATTAGCACTTATGAAATATTAAAATTTACTTTGTGCCAATATTAAACAATGTTAAATTATGTAATACTTTATAAATTTTACAAGCTCAGTATTTAAATTGTAACTATATAGAAGGTAAACAAATTTCCACATCAGTTTGTTTATGTTCTGTATAATTATAATAAATATGGTAACTAACAAATTACCAATATATATATATTTAACAAAATAATGGATGAAACAATATTTTCCAAATACTGTACCATATTCTGTTTAATTACAGTAATTATCAGATTTTTGGGGAGATTAACTAATTATTTCCTATATATATGTTTTAGTAATAAATTTTTTCATTAAAAAATATGTGAAGTTTCAACATTATAATGTTTTACTATTATGTGTACATTATTTTTATATTTTTATAAAAGATTGGGAATAACAAAACATAACAATTTTTTTTAAAAAGCAATATCTGATTATTTCTAACCACTTTTCTTCTTCCCTCAATCCAGCAATCCAAGGATTGCTGGGTACTATGATTTAAAAGTACAATGATATGATTTCAGAGTTAGTTTCCTGAATCTGAAGTTCTTCATGAATTATATCATTTAAGAATTCTTTCCAAAATTTATCTCATTCAGACTTCCCATGCAGATGTCACTTATCATTATTATGTTTCTTTTTCCAGTTTTTTTCTGCAATACTTGGTTTTTCTTCAATTATTCTCAATATATTCATATTATTTAAACTGTTATGTCCATGAGATTTTCACCACTTTGTACCAGCATTTTTAAAAGATTAGAATTTCAATTTTAATTCATGTTTCGGATATATATATAATAGCTGTATTCCACATAAAGCTTTATGATTACTACTTACTTTTTTTTTCTTTTGATTCAAATCTTTTAATTCAGATCGCACAAAAATATACGAAGAATGATAATATAATAATTAAAAAAAAAAAAATTAAAGAAGTAATTTTATATTGTATTAGAATCTTAAAAGTTATTCAATATGAATAGAATCTTAGTATATTCCAAAATTAATCTTGACTACAATTATCTTTAAAAAAAAAAAAAGTGTTGATCAATATAGGCTGAAATGATATAAAATTTTATACTAAATCGTTTTGACTCCAAAAAAAAATTTATTGCAAAAATTTTTCCATACTGAATTTAGAAAAATTGATGAATTAAAGGGAAGTATAGTTGCTATTTGAAATTTATTTAAAGGTTATATCAGAATACTCAGGTTAATATTTTTTTTATTTTTTCACACATTAATTTTATGTGGATTTTAATATAAAATTTGTAAAGTATTATTGTGGCAAAAGTAAAAATTATAAAACATTCTTACTATTGCCTCAGAAAGTTTAAGGTTTGAAGAGTTTAAACTGAAATCTGAAATGAATAACTGTAAGTAGGAGTATGGGTTTAGATATGAAAACAACTAGAAAGGCAAAATGCTAATAACATTTCCTTGGGGAGGATTAATTATTGAAGAAAAAGGATGTCATGCAGAATGTGTTTAATTGCTATATAACTGGTATTTCATTCATTTTATTTAAAAAATAAAAGTTCTGGTACAGTAAGTTTTTATCATTTTTATTTTTTGGATGGTTGTGAATCAATGAGCACACACAGTAAATATGTAAAAAAAAAAGCATCTGTATTATATTATGTATACATGTGTATTGGAAAATTCCATATTCTTGCAATTCAATAAAAACGATATGTATTCTATTGTAATCTTAAAGCTTATCAACAAATGTAAACTATTGTTCGCAATATATGTGAGGAAGGCTTAAAACAAAGTATAGCAGATATTACTATTCCACTGTACCAGACAAGTTCATTTCTTAGTACAGTACATTATAATTCGAAAAGCATCTTTTGCTATATGTTAATATATGTTTAAAAAAGTGCCTGTTCATTTTATATTGCTTTAGGCTAGAAATGTACCCCTCTCCCAATCTAATCTATAACGTTCTTTTCTGGCAATAAAAAGTTGACCATTGAGGAAATATCCCAACGCAATATGAGCTTTAAGGTCCCAAGATTGCCATAGAAACTATGAAGACTCAATAAATAAAAATTTTAAAAAAAGATGTATTGGGTAATAATGAAAATTACAGAATAGTAATAGCTTTGTTAAAACTGGGCTGTAGCTGATAATAAATGATATTGGAAAGACTCTGAATCAGAAAGATGAGTATGAATGTAATAGATGGTTTTTATATTGCAATACAAAAAAATACAGGAATCATTGTCTCACTTATTTAATAATATAGCATAGAAGGACTTTTATAATTCTACTGGTAAAGAAAACATGTTTGGGGCAAGAATATTCCTACAGTTTTATCATCTTGTTTAAAATGGTGTAGATGTGGTTTGTTTACCTTCTATCTAGTTACAATTTAAACACTGTGCTTGTAAAATTTATAGAATATTATATTTATTATAGTGTTTTCCTTAAAAATTACATATTTGCAAAGATGAAAGAATAGTTTTTCTGAGAAGTAAAGGTTACACTTTATTTTTACAAATTGTTTTTAGAATTTTATAATCCACAAGACTCTTCACTTCATCTTTTACCATATCTTTCTGCATTGCACAATAAAGATGACTGTTATGTATTATATAAATTACTGTAATTCTGTATTCTCATCATTACTGTCTGTTTTTAAATTAACAATTTTCTGTTTCTTCAATAACTATTTTATTTTTACAATTTTGCTTTTGCAATCTAAATTATTTATTCTGTCTTAAATTTATTTATTATGTGTGTGAATGTGTACTTTGTCTCTTTACATTCTATCCTCTTACCATTTGTACCTCATCTCATTCGTTTTATATCTTAATTCATTGTTAAGCTTTTTGTACATTTATTCATAGATTTTTTTATTTCATTCAATATTTTATTGGTTATTATCTGAAGATTTGTGATATGGCATTTTATTTGTAGATACCTATTGGGCTATTTTCATCATCTAGCTGAAATTGTTGAATATTTTTAGAAAAAAATTAACTTCATATTTTTTCCTAATAGTATGGAACACAACATTTCCAGTGATCTTTTTTCTTCAGGTGTTTCTAGCTGACCAGTGACAGTATTAGCATGTGAATCAAATTGTTTTTTTGTTTTTTCTTATGTCTTACAGATTTTGCATAATTGTTTGCCAAATGAGATATTTATATATTTCATCTGCTGGTTCTCATTTTATGTCTTGTTATACCACTTTCATCTAGTTTATTTATTTATTGATCATTATAACGTATTTTGGAAATTTTCAAATGAAACTTAAAAATATTTATCAAATGCAAGCAATAACTAATATACAGTATATTTAAATTATTTTCAAATAGTACATGTAAATGTAATATTTGTGTGTTTTAATATTTAAAATTCACTTATTTTTTAATTTAAAAATTGTCATTTTTATTTTTTAACATTTAAGAAAATTGAAAATCTCTAATAAAAAAGGCAAATTGGTTTTGAAATGTTCAACTTTTTAATTTATATGATGTAAAGACAAATTGCAATACAATAATTTTTTCATTACGAATGAGTGCCAATTTTCCAGAAACTAGTTATGAGAAATATTGTCTTTTAATGGCCATTGATTCAATCAATACTTGTTTATAGAGAATGTGAGCAATGAGAAAAATTGTCCCAGTATATTGAAAGTAAACAAACTGATATCATCTGGTGTTTTTTTTTTTTTTGATAAATGACATCTTTTTCCTAAAGATCAAAGCTGCCTGCATTTAATTTGCACAGTGAGATCAATAAAATACATATTTATTGAATATAAGCATATTAGCTTAGGTTTATTAACTTGATATTTCCAATTTGTTAGCTCAAATAACATAGTTTCCATAATTAATTAAAGAAGGCCATTGGAAGAAAATGTAACTTTTTTCCCCTAAAAAAGGGCAATGTATTGTTGCTTCTTTTTAGACAATATCAGATGTTTTTTAAAATTTTGTGTTTTTATGTATATATTTTAGTGAAATATTTCTCATTTTATCTGCTATAAATATCAAATTTCATTTAAAAAAATTTTTTTTATGTAATTTAGAAATTATTTTATCTATTATTTGTATCAAGTAAATTTTACAGAAAACAAAATTTGAAGTATATGTGTAAACTTTGTGTTTATTTTACACTATATTACTATTAATAAATTATTTTTACTTTGTAGGTCGTAGGAAATACAGATGTTCACAAAAAGATGGTTGTAGACGTCTAACGTTGCCATTGTGCGACCGCACCTCAACCATTTCAGCATTCTCCTTCAACTCTGCCTTGGCCCTGTGTGGAGTCTCAGCCAACTGCATAAAGGACACAGCAGGGCTTAGGTGTTCTTGAAGAAGAGGAACCGTTCAGTCACCTCCCTCGTCGTCTTCGTCATTGTCTCACTCTCCCTTCAGTTTCCCAACATCACTTTACCTTTTCATGCCGTCTATCATCCCCACATCAGCGGTCACACAAACAAACACGCGGCAGTCGCGTTGAGAGATGGGAGATATATCATGGACAGATGACTACTCTAAAGGGAGGAAGTCTCAGGAATTTATCTCATTACTTGTGAGGACGTTGACTGAATAATTATCTCTCTTGTGAATTGATCTTTTGGACGGCTATTATGGTTAAATATTTATTTAATATGTCCCAGGTCTCATTGTCTGTTGTTGATGACAGTTTGTTAACATGGCTCCACTCATCCCTAGCATCAGCCACCATTTTTCTCTCTTCCTCCTTACCAAGCATCTTTTTCAAATTCTACCCCAATCAAGGAAAGGATGGATGCCATGATTTATGCAGTTTGCCGAGACTCGGCTCAATTTTTTCCTCATTTATTTTTCAAGACAATTTTTTTGTATTAAATTTGCATTTTTATGTGTCATATATGCATTTTTGCAAAGAAAATTTATGAATTCTGAATTTCCAAATTCTTAGACTTTTTTCAGGTATGGTTGTACAGTTTTGAAATATGTCCTTCATTTTTTTAAATCTTGCCCTTGTTCCATCTTTTTCCCTTAATTATTTTTGTTTTTCTAATTTATGCATTAATTTTCTATCCTTTATCTCTTTTTTCTTTTGGTGTGCTTTGTATATAATGGCCATTATTTACCAGGGCTTGTGTGGAGTGTTTCTAAGTTTTAAAAATAGTTTTGTCATCTTTGTCTTCTGAAAGAAAGGAAACGGACAACCATAGATATATATAGCACTCCAATTTTACAGCAGTGTTAGATTTGTGTTATAGACTATTTTGCCACAGGTCTAGGCCAGCTCTACCCTTTTAGATTTATATCGTATTTTCTAAGCTCTGTTTTCAGGAAATTATTTTTTCTTATTGGTAGAAAACTTCATTACAAATATTTATTGGGAGTTTAACTGCCATTTAATTATTATTGTTGCAGGGTTTTTTTTTTTTTTTGGACAAAGAAAAATTCAAAAGCATTTTTGTTATTGTAAAAAAATATCACTTATGTATATGTTATAGATATGTATGTTTGTGTGTATACATATATACACACATACACACACACCCTAACTCATGCATATGTATATATAAATTGTAATGTTGGTTTTGGCTGGCCACCTATGAATTTCCAGCCATATTATAAATATTGAGTCTGATTACATTCTCTGCTATTTCAGTTGTTATTTTTATATGTCTCTTCCTCCCTCATTTCATGTTTGTTTGTCTTCCAGCATTCACTTGTTATTATCTTATAAAAAGCTGACTGCCAATAATAATTTTAATGGAGAGTTTGTTTATTTAATTTTTTTTATTATTAAATTTTATTTTTATTTGTTGTTTATAAAATAAAAATTCTAGTTTTTTTTTTTCCTTGGTCACTTTTTTTTTTTAAGTTTTAGATTTCATAATGGCAGTCATATTAATTTTATCCTCATTATTAGCATATTATGGGTGAGCTAGCATGCTGAAGCCATTGGGATTACTCCCATTCCACCCCCTACTATTTCATTAAAAATAAATTAAAGAGCATTTTCCATTCCAAAATTCTTTTTGAGATTACTACTGTATTTCAATTTCTGCAGTTACTATATTACTATTGCATATAAATGCTTTTTTGTAAATATGGAAAATACTTTGATGAATATATATATATATATCATTTTTAAAATGTAAAATAAATGATAAGCATGGATTTGTTTAAAAATTAATAATGACTATATCTAGCTTCTAAAAACTGACTAAAAAATGATAAAATTATTTATTTATTCTTAAATATTATTTTTTATTTTTGCTTATATATTTTAAATTAAACATTTAATATTAAAAAGATATTAATTGCTCTTTTTCATTTGTTTATATTTATTTTATTTTTAAATATCCATGCTTTTGTACATATATTTGTTGTATTATATGCATTTTCATTTGCTTCATGTACATTGAAATATTTACATTTTTTTTTTTGTTTGTATTATATGAAATACTGTATTTTTTTTTCTTTATGTGCATTGAAATAAGATAATTACAGCTATTTCGTTTTGTGCAATAAAAATAAAAATATTTTTATTGATGTTAACATATGGTTTCAGATGATAGTTTGCTGATTTATTCATAATCAGCCATATTGGCTGATGTATATTTTTTTGTTGATCGTTCAAATTTTATCTGTACTATTTTAAGCCATATCGGCCAAATGGTAGCTGTGAAGCAGACATCAAAAGATTAAAAAAGAAAAATGTAAATGAAAATTGTAAATTATTCATTATGCTAAGTATTTATTTTTAAGTTATTTTAAACAATACTGATTGTATTATATATAGATAAATACACATATATGTATATTGGTGTATGCTTGTAATGTATGCGTGTATAATTGTATGTATGTTTAATTAATACATACATGTCAATTAAAAGTTTATGCTGTTTCACTTCTTATATTAATGACTATTGTTGTTGCTACCATTTTTTGGGATGGAAAATGCAACTGTCCGCTTCCAGCAAATCATATTGGCTTAGAATGTGATAATTGTATTAATAACTAACAAACCAATGGCTGTCTGATTTCCACAAAGGAAGGGGCCTTTCAGATACTTCTGTACAATTGGAAATGCAACTTTTGATAATCTCTAGCTGTGTTTTTATCATATACTGCTGAATTTTCATCAATAAAGTTTTGAATAATCTAAACAGAAGTGCATCTCATTCATTAAAATTATTTTAATTAATTAATTTAATTGTTGTTGTCATTTCTTTTCAGAATTAAAATATATACATTTATATTTTTTAATTTAGTATACTTTTTTTTAAAATTGTTATTGTTGTTATTCATATTGTAAGTGGTCATTGTGATTTTTTTTATTTAAAAAAAGTATATCTTTTTTTTTAAGTTTATCAGAAAATATATTTTTTGTCTTTTTGATGGCTATCTAGTCATGTTTAGATGAAAATATTTGTTTTAAATGGAAGCCCATAATAAAGTTTAATATTGTTATGAAATATATGTGTAAATTTTAAAATATTCATTTTTATATATATAAATAATTTATCATTAAATTTGAATTATACAAAATATTTACTGTTTATTTTTCAATATTTGTAGGCATTACAAAAACAAAATTATACTTTAATATTATTTAAATTTTAAGTGAAAAATATGTAAGTTATGTAGAAAAGAAAATGGATTCTTTTAGCTATTTTTATACACATTTAAAATTTTTTAACTATTAAAATAAGTATCAATTGAGTAAATAAATAAAATTCTTGTTATCAAGATATCTGTATAATTCATTTTTATTTCATATCTAAAAGTCCAATATTTTTTTTTTTTTGTGTTATTGCAAATTTTTAAACATCTTTTAAAAATATTAATACATAGGAATAAGAATTTGTTCCCTGTTCATTTGTAATTTTTTAAAAAATTATTTTGTAAATGAACTTAAATAAAAACTACACTGTGATTTTGAACTCTAAAAGGTATTAACTATATTCTGGATATTTTCAGATAAGTGAGTCATATTTTTTAAATATTTAATTTTGATATATTATGATCACTCACTTGCAATGTTTGATTAAAAGATGTGAAAAAGTAGATTTTTCATTAAGTATACAATATCATTGTATATTTGATTTGAAATGGAATCATTTATACTAGAAAAAAACAATATTTAAATATTCTTAATTTATTTTGTTTTGAACTCACACAGTGTAATGCATCTTAAATATTAAAAAAAAAAAAAAAATCACAAGTTATGAATTTTATACAGTTATACACAAATGTAATATTTTGCTCTTTTTTTTTTTTTGTTGTTGTTGTTTATTTAGTTGGTACATGATAAATATTGTTCATTTACATTTAAAAATCAAGAAGATAATCAACTAAATTTATGATTTATTTATATTTTGAATTCTAAGGACAATTTTTGTTCTGGAATAATGTTTTCCAAACTTTATTCTTGAGTCATTTTGAGGTATTGTCTATCATAAACACACACTTGTATGAAGGAATAAGGAGAGTTTCTGAGCTTAGATTTTGAGCATTATACTTGTATAAAATATTAATCAAAATAACTTCTGAATAAAATATTGATCAAAATAACTTCTGAATCCCCCCCCCCTCTTCTTTTTTTTATTTTTTATAATCTTTTTTTCACCAGTAGAACAAAGAACCAAAGTATGGAAAACACTGTTCTAGAATAAATTTTTGTTATCATTTTATATTATAAATTAATCATTCGTTTATTTATTGTAATTAATTATAAAAGATTTGGGTTTGAATTATTTTCATTAATTGCTTTTTAGCTATCTGAATTACATTTCAGAATATTAGTGCAAACTACATATTTATTATGGTATTTTGTGTTGAATAAAATGTGCCTCCATGAACTAATTTATTGTGTTTGTTCTATTGTTAATAAGCATGGAATAAGATAGAATAATTAACTAGTCATGAAAGTGTTAAATATAGCATTAGAAATTAGTGTCCAATATTAATTTTAATACAGATACAACAATGTAATTAATCTGGAAATCTATATTCTGACATTTCTTTGAATCAATTGTTTAGGATATTCACTGTTACCCACAATATGGGGTTTACTTCTGAGCTCTGAAAAGTTTCAAATCACCAATGGGGTTTTTTTTCTCCCCCCAAGTAAATGGCCATAGCCAACCAGTAAATAAATGAATATATAGGTATTCTCAACTAAAAAATAAGGTACCATAATTAATTAAGATTAGTCAAACAATACAATTGTAATATGGGAATAGAGATGGATTCTCATAATACTGAGCATTTACCTTTACTTTGTACAAAATTGAAAAAAGGACCATCATATTTTCATGACTGTCAGACTTTATTATTTTAGCATGAATTAAGATTTATTTAATTAGCTTTTTTTTATTATTATTTAATATTGAATACACAAATTTAAATAAAAAATATTACTACACTATAAATAAATTAATATATATATATATACTGTATTTTAAAATGGGAAAAAAAAGATGTGAAAATTCCTGTGAATTTATAATCCTATTAAAGATATGAAAATTCCTGTGAATTTATAATCTTATTTGACATATAAATATCTTCTCTCTCTCTCTCTTTTTTTTTTTGCCTTCTTTAGTTTGTTAATTGTTATACTTCATTTTTATGATTTTTTTTCTCTAGAAAATAGTATTTGAAAACTTTAATCATTAAATTAAAAAAAAAAAGTTACTGAAATTGATCATACCATAGAAATAATCAAAATAAAAATATATATTTTTATTATTATAAAGTTGTTACACCTATGCAAAAATAAGTATACCGAATGTACTACTATATAGATGTATTAAAATTTATAGTTATAATATTATTTAGTATTTTCATTTAATATTTGAGTTTCTAGTAACATGTTTAAAAGACAGGGAAGGTTTGTAACGAAGGGATTAAGAAATATATTGTCATGGTCTCTTGATCTTTCAGATTGTTAATCCAGAAAAGATAGAGAATCAAGATAGACAGATTAATAGTTATCAATTATCAGGATAGATTAATAGTTTTACATCTATAATTAAACATTTATTTAATATTCTTAATCAGGATTATTTATAGGAACACAAATGTGGCTATGTAAGTTCACAATGAGTCCATAATTTATTTAGTTTCAAAGGCTAAACTTTATTTAAATCTATTATACATTTGTCTTAAGTTTCACATGAATGAATAACTATCTTAACATTGTTTATTCTGTTTAATTGTATAACTGTCTTAACATTGTTCATTCTAATTAATTGCATATTTTTAATATCTATTTTTTTGTTTAATACTAATATTTCAAAATTATTTTCAGCTAAAAAAAAAAAATCTGAAGATTTATCATTTTTCTTTATACATCGATTCATTTCCTTAAAGCTCTGAAATTTCCAGAATTTATTTCATTCACAAAGTGAATCAATGATTTGATGATTTTCATTAAATACAGCTAAAAATATCTATTTCTGATTCAATAATAAATATATAAAGAAAAAGTTACTGAAACTCAATTATTTTATGAGAATAATTTAGTGCTAGTGGCATATATACTCCATTTATCAGTAGAGTAACCATTCACATACCTGGAACCAAGAAAAAGCTAATTGAGAATTTTCTTTTTTTTCAACAAATGAAAATATATTTGAAAACATTAAAATAATATATTTAGAAATCAAACTGAAGATGATATATTTAGCAATCAAAGCAGAGCAGAATGATTATAAAAACAAATATTTCAATAATTTGTGATCAATGCAAACATTTTGTATGGTTTAACTTATGCAGTTTTACTAAAGTATAATTTTTTACCTGTGTGCTTTTTATAGTGCTAGCAATAAATTATTTTCTTGTAAAATTACCCAACTTTTTCTATTGATATTCTTGTTAAATTCATACTTATATCCAATTCACTAATTGGTTTTGTAATTTGCCCTCCTCACTAATTTTTTTATATTTATTGAAACTACTTGTTTGTTTTTGTTTTTCAAATCATGATAGCTAGATATATAATTTTCAGGTTTGCTTTCTAAATAATATTATGTATGTGTGTTTTTAAACATATATACTTTCCATGCTTTTTTTTCTTTAGTTTTTGATTTTTTATGAAAAATATGAAACTTATTGATTAGTTTTTTTCTTTACTATTAATGGTATGTTAATGGTGGTACCACAATAATTTCACCAATAGGTAGAGTATTCAATTTACTATATTATTAATGTTATAGTATATGTTAATTATAAATTTAATTTAAGCGCTTGAGAAGTTTGCACTCTCTCAGTTTAATTTTACTTAATATGAATTTTTTCTTTCAGTACAGGCTTTTTTATATCTGCACCTATTACGTAACATATAGGGGGTTTGAACTCAGACTTTCACACGACTCTCAACCATCCATGCTATCTCATACCACTGATATACTTGATGACACACATATCAAAAAGATAAATAATCACCAATATATGTATTTCATACTAAACCAGCACTCGTCAGTTGATCCAGATTATCATCTCCACACATATATACAATCAAGGCTCAGCTTATATTAAGATAGCCAATCTTCATACTTTAATGGATAGGCTTCAAAGCACTCCACCCCACAACTCTTCAGCCATCCATTTCATTGAAAATCTGATGGTGGAATGCTCAAAGCCCATTTCAGTGCCAATCTTCTCATCCTACCCATGTTGACCACAAGTCACTCTGACTCCTCATGTACAGGACATAATCCATTTACATACATATACGAAGGATGGGCAGACCTTATAGCACTTTATTTTGAAATATGAATTTTTTCTCTACAGTACATGCTTTTTTATACCTGCACATATATATGTACTTAATTTAAGTGACATGTTGCATTTTTTAATTTCAAAATATTAATACAGTTTTTAAGTTCTTGTTCTTAGTATTATCTGATTGAATTTAAAATTATTTAATTCAAAATATTCATTAAATTTATTTAGAAAAATAAATTTATATTTCGCTTTTAAATAATGGAATATTTTACAAGATATATATATATTTTTTCCAAAATAATTTTTCTGATGTTTTGTTGACTATTGTCATTAATGATTTTATTTAGCTGAATTTGTTTTAATTTTTTATTTCATTAACATTAAAATAAATGAAAAATTACAACAAATTTTAAAACATTAAATCATTCTCTTTCCTTGAATATTCATCTCCGTTTTGCAATATTTATTTTAATCCTAGATATTTGTATTTTAATTTTAAGGAAATAATCTATGTAGTATTTGATTATCAGTTTATTTAAATTATTTTACTAATTGATAATTTTATTTAAAGTTTTATATACAATGAGAGAAATTATTTCTTAAATATTTGATCTTTTGGAATTAATTAATTCACCCAGCAATTATTTGCATTTTAATAAAGATGCACAAAATGAAAAGTATATATATATTTATGAAATTCAGGAAATTATTTTTAAATCGTTTTTGAATAGGATACCAGTTAGTCTAATGCAAAAAATGATGCACTATACTTAGGGCCTCAGGGTAACTAATATTTTAGAGGCTCTTCAAAATTTAAAATAATGTGGGGGGAGAAAGAGAAGAAACAAGAGTTTTTATTTATAGGGTCGAAAACAGGACTCCGGGAGCAGTTAGTTACAAATCGCAAAAACAAGCAAGCAGGTCAGATCCAGATAGCACTTGGATATAGGGTAGATTCACTCTAGCACTGTTAATATCGTAAAGCACTGTTAGCACAGAACTGACTGGCAGGGGGCTAAGACTTATTTCTGCCGTCATCGTCAAATTGGCACCTCATCCCTAAACTGGCTTATATCTTCGACTCATATGCCTACTTGGAAAAGATTTTCTTGAATATTTTTTCTAGGAATTTAACTATAAAATTAAGGCTGTTTTATGAGCCATGACATCGTTTTGCCTTCTATATTTTTGTTTAACATATTGACTTGCCAAGTTGAGGCCCCTAATATTGTGAGGCCAGGGCAGCTGCCCCTCCTGTTCCTCCCCTCTGGTTGGCCCTGACTATTCTATCCATCTGTGTTTATCTGAAATTTTATAATTATGGTATTTTATTTGTAATTATATGTTGGACTTTTTTCCATCATCTAATTAAATTCTTACATATTTTTAGAAAAATGAAAACTTTCTATTTTTTCAAATACATTCAACTTTTAGTAATAATACAGATTAGTTATCTATTGTATCTTATGTTTCATACGAATCTACATTGCTGAATGTATTTAGAAATGTTGAAATAAAATTTTATTTTTTTCAAAAACATGTAATAATTAATCTAGATGATAGAAATAATCCAATGTATTACAGATTTTATGTATTATATATATTTAATAAGGCCCTTATGGTATAATTATAACACTTCTGTCTGCTTTGCCTAGGATCTTAACTTGAAATTTTTTCAACAAATTTGGGATTTTTTTTTTAAAGATAATCTATAGGCAACTAAACTATCACCAGTTGGATAGTTGGTAAATTGCCTTTTTTACTGTTCAACTGTGGGAGGTTGTTGGGGAGACTTTTTAAAGAGTATTTTATTGTATATAGTTTATGTATATAACCCTGCTCTCCTATTTGTTGGAAGCTGTTTTTATATATGTATTGTAAGTATTCTTTGCTAGGAAAATTGATCTGCAGGCCCAAATATCTGATAGATCAAATGGACACACTAACTAATGGTCAATGCACTTCTGGATTTACATTAGGGATTGAGAATATAAGTATTATATAACAACATTTAAAAGCTATATTACAATACTAGAATAAAGATAAATCTCAACAAACATAAAGAACATCTATTAAAGAGAAAATAAGTGTAGAGAAAGCAAGTTAATGTAAAGAAGATATAAAGTATTTAACATTGGAAACTCATGAAAAACGAGTAGTTTTTATAACGAAGAAAAGTAGCAATATTGCTATTATGGTATTACTTGTGGTTAATGAAATATGTTGGAAATAATTCATAAATTTCTTTGTGATAAGCATGTACATCAAAAGAAAATAATAATGGTATAGTGTGAATATTTGAAAATGGGAAACGTAGAAAATATAAGAAATTGTTTCTTGGTTTTAATAAAATTTTAACATTAAAATTTGAATCAACAAAGAGAAATTAGAAAAATAAATGCAAAAAAATTTATGATAAGGACATTATTTAATTCTACCATATCAGCTGAAGTTAAATTATTTTGCGGTACTAGGAGAAAAAATAATTTCAAAAAGAGTGAAAGGCAAATGGGGACAAATTAAAGTATAGTTGTAGAAATAAGATATATTAGTACATGGTTTAATGATAAATGTATTTAAAGAAAAAATCGTAAAGAATAACTTCTTAGTTTACAAACTGGATATAACAGTTTAAAAAGAATTGACAAAAAATATATAGGAGAGCATAGCGCTATAAATATTTTTTAAAAACGTTTTTGATAAGAAATATGGGAATTACGTAGAGAGGTTAATAATATGGAACCATAAGATTCTAAAAATTTGAACATTTTAAAAGGCTATTTTACAAAAATGGGAATAGATCAATTTTGAAAACTGTCAATGCAGCACAGATATATCACATATAAGTGGAAACAATTTTCAAAGACCGATTGGATTATCTGAAGTTTTAAAAAATGAAAAATCTCTGATCTAAATGAAATAACAGAACTATAATCAAATATATGGAGGAAAAATACTAACATTTGCAATTTGGAAGAAAATGACATTGATTTCTTAGGATTTATTGAACAATGAATACTCATCTACAATAGAATTAAAAGATTAATACAGAGGTGTATTAAAACTACACAGGCTTTATCAAGTTTACATCATTAAAAAATTGATTGAAGTTTTAAGAATGGGAAATTCTTTTTTTTTAATGGTCTTTAGTAAAGCACATATCAGTGTTACCAAAGAAATGTACTAAATCTTGTAAATGATTAGTATTCCAAAAATGCTTGTGAATTTTTAAATAAAATTATATACAGAGGGAAACAGATTGACTGTTTCAATACTATTGTAAATGTTATAATAGTTAATAATATAACATTTTACATATACATAATATGGAAGAAAACTAGTCTTTCCACATGCACTATAGAATTGATACGGACTCCCTGCCAATAAATGTTTTAAAAGCATACATGGTTAACCTATGCTGAGAACTTATTCTTTAAGTAAATAAAAAACTATAACTATCTGTTTTTAAAACATTGATGGGAGAATACATGTCAATTCTATAGTGTTTGTGTGAAGACTAATTATAATTAGTTTTATTCTCATCTTTCTTTAATATTGTTCTGGCTAAAACTTTGAATAAAGTGAAACTCTCTATGGTAAAAATTCTATAGAAAGAAAACATCAAAGATGTGTAAGTTGGATAAAAAAAATTGATGATACAGAACTAGAGTAGATTATAAGTTTGATATACAGTACATATTTTTTTTATAAATTTGGGAATGATTATCACAATGATAAAATAGAAAAAGAAGTACAGGTAAGAATTCTATGAATAAACATGCTTTTGTTTTTAAAAAAAATCTATGTTTATTACTAATTATAAAAAGACATTAAAATGTTCCTTCTGTCAATTTACTATATAGAGCAAAAAACTGAATCGTAACAAAAGCATAATAATAATGACTTATAAAGATACAATTTAAAGAGAGATGTTTAGATCAATGACTTGAGATGAAGCTTGTAAGATAAATATCCAACCTTTGTTGCTATAATAAGTAAAAAATTAAAATGGATAAGATACAATATATTAGAAGAAAAAAAATAGACCATTGAAGGAAACAAAAATTATCTTGCAATCAGATGGTACAGGGACATTTAAGAATTTGAAATGAATTGGGAATCGACTGAAAACATACAAATATTGTTATAAAATCATATGCATAATTAGCTATATAAATATAACATTTTAAACTAGAAATATAATTATTTTTTTTGCATATAAACAAAACCAAAAATGATTACACAGTGATAAATATTGCATTTTTTTGATAAAAGTTTTTGGCGATTTATTACCTTCTTCAGTACAATATACTTTTTAAAGACAAGGCTTTTATTTCACTCCCCTTCCCCCAAGGCTTTTTTAAATTTAACAAAACGAATTAATTTTATAAATTAATAGTTCTTAAATAAGATTAATTAAATGATAACCAATATTAAAAAAGAATTCCTTTAATTAATTTATTCTCCCATAAATGAAAAGTCATTAAATTCAACATTCCACAGCTGTTAGATCTTATTCAAAAAAGATTGAGGATTTTAAACACATGTAAATTTTCAAAGTAATTCAAGACTAAGTAGATATTTACGCTGTTCAAAATAATCCCATCAAACAGTTTACTGTTGAAAGTTTTGTTGTAGTAATAGTTCTCTAGCTGAATTGTTTTTTTTTAAATCTGACCTTATAATACATACATATTTTCATTTTTGATAATTATGAAAAGTTAGTTTGATTATACTATTGATAATTGTATGATCTATTGTAGATAAAAATATATATTTTTAAATAAAATTATAATTTTAAAATCTAGATATCGACTATATTAATAAAATTATGGCAAGTAAAGCTATACAGAGACCATGCTTTTACTATTTATTCAATTGCTTCTTTTAATTAAATCAATGATTTATGTTTTGCTGTTGATTGCTAAGCATCCCAGCTTAATTTGCATTTTTAATTAGTTAGCTATATAGTGTTTAATAATATATTTATTTAATTGTATAGTTCAGGGGTGGCCAACTTTTGTGTTCATAAGATCTACTTTTTATTTTAAAAATGTGTTGCGATCGACTTGTTGTCATAGACGTAGGCCTAAGTGGAGAGAGGTGTGAAATACATACTATTTTTATATATCTACCTAGTAAAAAATAATTATTTAACGGGCCAGAAAATTCATGTCCGGGAGAATTAAAGCAACATGAGTAATTATTAACAATATTTATTAATTCAAATTAGCTACATTAAATCAAGATTAAAAATATTTTCAATAATGATACGGCTTAGAGAACTTGACCTATCTAGAATTGGAAAAAAAATTAAAACAAAAATAAAAAAAAACTTGAAAATCTTAATTTGTTTTACTCGTTACCCGACAGCTCTCGCGTTCGACCGGTGGATCACGATCGACTTGTTGGACACCCCTGGTATCCATGAAGCTTCAATATTGGGATTGACATTGTCAACTAAATTTCAAGGTTTGGAATTTTTCACAATTGTAATATTTGTGCACCAATGATTTAATGATTCATATTAAATAACCAAATTTTTATATAATTTACTGATTTTAATAATAAAATATGAAAACTTTTATAATTTATTTCAAAAAGAATGTATAAATAAAATATTTTTTGGAAACTTAAAAAATAATTTACAGCACATAAATTGTATTTAGTTTTATTCATATTTTTTTTAATAATTTTAAAATGAAAATCAATAAGTGTGGGGATTCTTGCAAAATTCTTCAATATTTTTTTTTATAATGGTTAATAATTGTCCATACTTTATATTTTTCTCTTTTTGAATATTAATATTTATAATTAAAATTTGAATTGTTATTTAATAAAATATTCATGGTCAATGTATTTGAGAAAAAATGATAAATTTATTAGAGACACTAATTGGTATTTATTAATTTTTATATAATAACTATTTTGTTAATGTATAAAATTAAAACGAATCCTAATGAATCTAAAAGCTAATTATATTCTCATTTTTTAAAAATCATTCCCACTGCATAATAATATATTTTTCTTGGTTTCGTGCATTAGTGAGAGTCCTTAGGTTCCTAAATTGATAGAAATATAAAAAGAATTTAAATTGAATGAAATTTGTGACCTAAGGACATTGAGAGCCAATACAGGATTGGGGGAACGGCTCTTAGCATATCTTCAAAAAAGTTTTTTTTTATTAATACCGAAAAGTGTATTTAAAAAGTACAAATAAACATTGCATACTCAAAATTTATATAATAGTAACATTTAATATCCATTTTTTACAAAAAAAAAAAAAGGAAAATAATTGCGTTTATATTAGAGCCAAACATTTGAATAAAATATTCAAAATTTAATCATTTGACTAACATCTTTTCAATTGTCAAACAAGCTAAACTGTTGAGATGATTTTTACAAATAGTAAATTTAAAATATTTTTAATTATTATTCCATTGAATGATGTTTTAAGCTTGGATCACAATTACAATAATAAACTTCACTTAATGATCAAGAATTATTCAAATATATTTGTTTACATTGTCTTCTACAATTGAATAGTTTATAGTCTAATCAATGTTTAAACATAGCCTCATTGTAAACTATTCCAAACACACTGCAAAAAAAGCATTTTTCTGAGGAACCAAGAATTCTATTTATTGCAATATTTAACACATTAAAAGTGATCAAATGTTGGATATTTAAAGTCATATATTTCAAGTTCTCTTGGTGTATTGTTTTAAGAATTAAATATTTTCAATAAGTTAAAATGTATTTAAAAATACTAGTATATAATTTGGTTCTTAGAAATTATGGGATCATAACTCCAGGGAATCTTGACAGTCTTTCTTGATCTATCTGGTTTTATAATCACTTGTAACTGGCAATTACTTATAGATGTTTTAGGTTATGTTCATACAGCCTGGTCCTATATATGAGATAATTATATTTTTGCAATCAAGAGACTAAGCTGTAACAAATAATACTAAGTATATACTTGTGCATTATCTGAAATTAGTTTCTTAAATTATGGCTAAAAGATAGTGTTTGCCAAAAATGCAATCCAATATGTTATGTGCTGTTCAGTTACATGCTGATGAGCAGTGCAATTGTCTTGCATTAATAGTGTTTTGTATTTTATAATTTTGGGTGGTGTGTTGGATGAATATAAGGTATTTTTTTAATATGTTGAATTTAGTATTATTAGCAATCATTAGTAAACAATATGGCTATTTTAATATCAGAAAGTTATAGTGAAAGACAAAAAATAAAAAGTTAGAAAAAATGGAATAAGAAATGCTATGAATGTAGTAATTAAAGAATGAAGACTGTGGTTGCATAATCACACAAACTTATAATAATTAGTTCAGAGATGCCAGAACATGTTTAATGACTATATAATATAAAATCCTTGTTTTTACTTCACCTTTGAGTGGTTTTAAATTGCGGTTTACGCAAAAGAGTGAAGCTTAGTATTAAAAAAGAGTTATATGGATGAGCACTTTCAGAGAACTTAAGTCTCCATATTCATAACCTTTTTGGGAGTGTCGGCTTACATTGAGATTTTAAGCAAACTTTAGTGGTAATTTATTCAAAGTTTTCTTTCATAAAGACCATTTTCTGGAGATTGCAAAGCATGATTCTTTTCAGTTTATTGCATAGTTGTCATTTGCAATAAAGCATGCCTCCTTTATCTTTTGTTTCATATTATTACATTCAGTGCCCTTGCCATAGTGGGTTCGAACACATGGCCTGTTGTTTTTTGGTGCTCAAAGAATATGGATTTGTTTTCAGTATTATTTAGAGCTCTCCTGTATAAATAATGATGTTATGTTTTGGTGGTGATGTTGGCACAGGTCTCCATAATATGCTGCTCTACATCCATTGGTTGGGCATGAAATTTTGTAAACTGCTTGGGCTATTTGACCAGAAGGTATTTAACTATTAAAAATTATTTATTTAAAATATTTTATAAAATTTTGAAGAAGTTTCAGTTACAATAAATATATGAGTAAAACTGTTCAGTAAGTTTTTGTATTTTAATAAAGGTCCAACAAATAAAATTGAAAGAAAAAAAAATTATTTAAAAAACAAACACTTGTGAACAAGTTTTAATTGACTTTAAAGAGAAAAAAATGCTTTTTAAAATTATATCAAAGCTGGAGAATCCTAAAGAAATATACATTAAAATGTCGATGTGCAATTATTTAATAAATTAAGGCTGAGCAAGGAAGATGGATGAATGAGAATTATAAATGAAATGATTTTCAATTATCAGTATGAATTTTGAAGAATATTATGAGGTATTATATCTCCTTCAGTTTTACATCACTGCTATTTTCATAAATATTAATATACTATTCTTTTTTTTCTCTCTTTAAAAACTTTTATTAATTTCTATCAAATAAATATTTCATCTCAATGTTTTGATCATTTTTATGTCCATTTTTAAAAGTGTATCAATTTATCTATTTTCAGTATTGTATTTAAACATGTATGAAAACTGGAAGAAAAAAAAGATATATTCAACATTAAATATTGATTATAAAATCTTTAAAATTTTATTTGCAACACATTTTAAGTACAATAATAAATAAATATATGATGTGTGAATTGATAAAAATTTATAGATTTGAAAATCTTGACTGAACAATGATTACCCACCTTCAAAAATATTAAAAATTAATAGAAACCAGTCTCTTACATAGTGAGAGTAGTGGAATAGAAAAATGTTAATACATGCATAAATATTTGATTCTCTAATACTTCTAACCCATCTGATTAATGAGAGTTGTTCAAAATATATATTTGTAATGAAAGAATATTCTTAATTTTTATGCTGGTGGATAGTTGAGATATAATGGGTCTTGAGACATATGGTATGCTGTTAAAAATTTGGAAATATTTTTATTATTTGATTCAAAGAAGTAAAAAAAAATTTAAGGGGGGAGGGATAATGAATTGTAAATAAGAAAACACTAAAATTTTAAAGAAAATAGTGAAATAAAAATTATATGAATATTCATTTCTATTGTGCATTCAATAAATGTTTTAATCACATTCATAAAGCTCAACCATTTAAAAAAAAAATTTTTTTTAGAAATAGTTGTAAATGAAATGCAATCATTCCAGATGTTAAGAATAGTGAAATATTTCAAGTTCTGAGAATATTCTTGACAATTTTTAGATAAAATATATTGCCACCTAATTTAAGAATTTAAATATATGTTTTATCATTAAACAAACATTATAAATATTAATATATATATTATTTTTTAACATATTTGCATTAGGAACAGCGAATTACTCTATTTCAATTATTATATTTAGTAATCAATGGACTCTAGATGGTATATTTGATTTAAAAAATATTAAAAATGAAGTCAATTACAATTATATATTTTTAAAAATCAGCTTTTAAATATAAGTATACATGTGCATGCACTTGCAATATTATCATGGTATTATTAATGAATATACTTTTGATGAGATAAAATATTTAATAAAGAAGCCATAAAAGCCTTGACAATATTACAAAAGAAAGCCACAGAACTTTAAAAAATGGTATACATATGTCAATTATTCTGGAAAATTGATCAATATCCTAAAATTAAAAACATTCAATTTACATTTCTATATTTAAAAATTTTTAATAGTCCACAAACTGTTATATAATATTCTTAACATTTCACATGCAACCATGATTATGCTGCAAAAGTTTAGCATAAATTAAAGCCTTAAATTGAATGAAAATTGCCAGACAAACTCATATGGAAAATATATTGAATAATTAAAATGATCAATCTAAACTATGAAATGTTTAAAGTATTGGAATATTTTAATATATGATTCAATGTCTTCACTATTACTTTATTGCTTAAATTAAAAACTTTTTTTTTGCAATTCAAGGCTACAAGTACAGGTTAAAAATATTGTTAAAACAATATTATTATGAGGAGTCATTATAAACACAAATTATTATTATTTTTTTATTTTAAGTAACACACTTTATTAAATCACAACATATTTACATAATTACAAGATCAATTTTTAGTACAGACAAAAAAAAAGAAAAGAACAGTATTATCCTTCACTTGTCCATTATACACATTGCAACACGTTCACTTAATTCTCCTGTTACCTGTTCATTGTTTACGATTTAGACCCTTTTTCTATAACAACATTACCCTTCTTTATTTTATGTTTTACTCCCAGATTTCACATCTGGAGAGAGCAATTCCTCCCCATACATGTTGGAAGGTTTTTGGGGGCCAATATTTTAGGCATAAGTTGAAGTAGTTCTCCCAATCTCTATCCATTTTTTTTAATCAATTGAATTTCTTATTATCAAATAAAAGTGAACATCTTATTGCCCACAATGATTTCAATGTATGGATCATTACATTCGCATTGTGCGGGTTAAAGTTTATAACATTTTTTCATAAGATATTTGAGATTTATTATAGGCCTGTGAAAGACCTTCATTCTAATTTCTCTAAAGGCGTAGCATTCTTCAAATAAGTGCATAAAAGTTTCATTGTGCCTCTTACACATAATGCAGGTTTCATTCAAACTCAATCCCAGTCTTTTATTAATATAGGTAGTTGTAGGTAGAATCCCATTGATTAACTTAAAAATAAATCTCATTGATGTCTGAGGTATATATATTGAGTGAAATTTTTTTAATACATTTTTCATTGAACAACTCAACCAATTATTTTCATTTTGGTAATTTGCTTTTTTTAAATCTTTATATCTAATACCATCTAGGGTGGTTACATTAAGTTCATCTTGCAAGTCTTTATATGCCATCAACATGTCAGTAAGATACGATCTTTTTTCAGCTCCCAGTCCATTAATAATAAATATGTCACCATTTGGGAGATTAAATGACTGATCCTTGGCTACATTCATATAAGCTTAAGCAGTAACAAATTGAACATAAGCTTTTGGGTCAATTAAATTGAGACCACCCTTATTTATTGGAATCTGTAAAAGCAAGGTAGAGAGGAGATAAGTTTTCTTTCCCCATATGAATTTTTTTGCCATCTGTATAATCTTTAGGTTTGATTTATTATATAATTTTAACCATGGGCCATAATATCCTAGCACTCCCATTGCAATTGCATTAAATATTTTGGTTTTAGTTATTTCATAGAGTTTAAAAGGCATAAAACCATTAATTCTTTTCTCAATTTTCCTTGTGACTAATTTCTTTAATAGTCCATTCATCTTAGTTTTTGGTAAATATAATGGAAGGCCAAGGAAGGACTTAGGTAGGGCTACAAACTCATTGGGAATTCTTTTGCCTGTTGCCAAGCTGCTGATTTATTTACTTGAATTAATGCTCCAGTTGCCTGCTGAAATTTTCTGATTATATTCATTACAACATCAATATTATAACAGTTTTCAAAAATTATTACAATATCATCTATAAATGCCGTGACCTTTACTGAAACTCCCAATTGGGGCAGGTAAATTCCATTTATTAGTGTCTCTATTTCTTTTATCATGGGATCTACATAAATTGCAAACAATAGTGCTGCCAAAGGTGATCCTTGCGGAATTCCTCTATCTGGGGCAAAAAACTCTGATCTTCTCATGAAATTTTTATAAGAAATTCTATTATTCATAATGTAATTTTTTATTGCATTCAATAAGAATGGATCATCCGCTATAAGCTCCTTTAGGGTATTAAATAGATAAGACCAGTTCACGAGGTCAAAGGCAGATTTAAAATCAATTTGCAATGCGAAATACTGTGTTAGATTATGTATCCTGGCATGCTTAATAGCTTCTTGGATTTTAATAGCTGCATTTACTGCTCTCTTGCCCTTTACTGCATGATACGCCGTTGATATCTTGTTATTGACATTTCTAAATAACTTTTTTTGTAATATTCTAGCAATGATTTTAGCATCAATATCCTCAATTGTTATATTTCTTAGTTCTTCAAAGTGGGGCATTTTCATATTCTTTTCTTTTTTAATGCTGAAGATTATTCTGTTGTTAATATATGGCCAATCAAAAATCTCTGAGCACATTTGATTATAAAATTTTAATAAAGGGCCAATCAGAAGATAACCAATTTGCTTATACACTGATGCTGGGATTTCGTCATTTGCTAATACTGTTTGCAACTTTAATCTCTTTATTTCAAGCAAGACCTCCTGATGTGAGATGTAACCATTCATAGTTTGCCTTAATTGAATGGAGAATTGTTCACTCTCAATCCTTCGTTCGCCCATGATTTCTTTTAATCTCACAGCCATATATTGATCTACCTCATCACCCGATATCACAGAGTCTTCGGCTGTCATCATCAATGGGATACCATTGGTGTGAGGGATGTATATTTTCACATAGTTAATTGTTGGCTTCACTATTTTGTTAAGATCTGGGATTAATTTTCTTATTCTTCGTGTATATGTTTCTTCCTGCATTCTTTTATATATATCATTATATTCCAGTTGTAGCTTCTTCACTAAATCATTATTTTCTCTGAGGCCAGATATAGTAATTAGTATTTTATTGATTTCAATAATTCTATTTCTCATTTGGTTTTGTGTTAACATATTATTTGTGTTATTACGGCATAGACTTGAGATAATTTTTTTCATTTTATTCCATGCAATACATGGAGGTAGCTTTGATTGGCTTGTATATTAGTTTGATACTATTAAAATGTTAGACATTTGATCAACTGTAAAGTTTATCTGACTCATAATGTTCTTTTTAATAGAAAAGACATAGGCCTTATTTTTTATTACATCATAATTTTTTATCTCCAATAGTATTCTTAGGTGATCAGAAAAGCCTACTAGAGAAGTTTCAAGGAATGAGTCTTTCACTTTATCATTTGACACAAAGAACAAATCTATTAGTGACATATACCTGCTGTTAAAAAAAATGTGTAGGCATCCTTACCATATTTCATTTCCAATGGATATACTGCAAGAGCTTCTAGTTTGTTTTCCAGACTTTTAGGAATATCCCGGTAGGAGCAATTGAAGTCACCTCCAACCACAACAATGCCTGGCTTCTGCATTAACTTATGTTGTATACCATGAATTATCTTAGGAATATCTTTACCATTACTAATCGAGTATACTGCAATTAGATAATGAAGCCTATCACAAAAGGTAAAGGAAATCACTATAAAATTTATTTGTAACATGATTATTTGTATGTCTCTTATATTTGATCTCATATTTATTAGTAATGCAACTCCCTGTGCTGATTTTGTATTCATTCTGTACAGAAACACATTTGCCTTTGCAAGTCTTTCAGTAATCCAAATTGGTGTGTTGCTACTAATCTTTGTTTCTGATAAGATTATAATGTCATATTTTTGGGAAGCAATGTAGTCTATAATTTTAATCACTTTTTCACCTGCATTCATTCCTCTAGCATTCATAGATATTATATTTAGTGAATTCTTCATATCTTGATAATTTAATAATCATTTTATTAGCATATTACACCCCACATCCTCATCTTTTCCCTTAGTTTTTAATTCATCATCTTTCTTATCATAGGAGTCATTGTTTAATTCTGCCAAATTAATATTCAACATTATTTGATTATCACCATTATTATCTTTTGTAACTTTATTAATCTTTTGATGTGTATTTCTTTTGAGTGTTTTGATACTATCCTCATTACCATTTATTTGCTTGTTGCTAAGTTCTTCTGTTTTGATACATTCTTCATTATCATTTACTTGTTGGTTGATAAGTTCTACCGATTGTGTTATCATAACCCTGTCTTCGTTTTCATTTTCCATTTGCGAGTCTGTGTTATTCTCATCAAATGAATCTATAAGACTATCAATACCTGTGACATTTCCAACCTGCAATAGATCATTTTGGCCTGGTAACAATTCAACTTCATCTAATATGTCCATATTTTTTAATTTATCAATTTCTTCTTCATACAATAAATGCTCATCTCCTGTGTTACTAACTATATTAGCCCATGTCTTAATTGATGATGATACATTACATAGGTGATTTAATCGGTCAAATTTGTTACACTTCATGCAGTTAGCAGTGTTACAGCCTGCTGCAATATGCCCCACTCGATTACATTTAAAACACAATGGTGATCTACCCTTTATTATTATGGAAATGGGCATTTGATCTTTTGTTATTTTATGTGGTATCTGTTCTTTCATTACCCCTTTCTTTAATTTAAGTACTACTGTCCATGAGTTTGACGGAATTTGGAAGGCTGTGCCCGGCGTCATTTCTCTTTCCAAATTTATTATCTCAGCATAATCTAATAGTTGGATTTTAAAAAATTCAACATTGAAACTTGGAGGTGTATGCAGTATTCTTCCATAGACCAATGGATTGGGATCTTTTGTAACGTAGTAAATTTTTTTATTTTGAATTTGCTTAATTATGTTTTCAGCTTTATCTTTTTGTTCTTTATTGAAATATTCAATCGAAACGAACCCTCTAGCGAGGAAAAAAAGAAGTATATTTGACCGTGTTAATGAGTTCATGAGAATATAGAGCCTGTATTCATCGATATCTGGTTTATCAAGTATATGTTCCCCTGTTATTATATTAGTTTGAATAATTAAGCTAAAAATTGATGTACTTGGTGACATATACTTTACAAATATCTTTTTCCAGTATTCATTTAATTTCACGAAAGATTTTGTTGTAAGTTTCTTGCTACTTATATTATCATTAACATCAATAAATTGAGTTTTATTCACCGAGTTTATTTGATTATCTACTACATCTCCCTTTTTAATTAATTTTGATCTCAATCCAGCTTGTTTTATTGCATCAGATTGTAAGCTCAAAACTTCACTTGAGTCAAAATTATTATCACTATCCATTTTCCTTTTTTTATTATTATTTAGTATTACGCACTCTGGATTTTCTAGGCCAACGTTACTACTTAGGCTTTTTTCAGTTTTTTTGCTAATAATTGCTTTTTCCGTAAGTGCTATATTGTTTTCTTGATTTCTTGATTTATTTGTATGTTCTTCTAAATTTATACTATCACTATTATTATCATTTTCTTCTCTACGTTTATTTAAAGAAGTATCACTATTATATTTCCTTAATTTACTTTCTTTTTTCAGAGACTTAAATGCCATTTTCTCATTATGATTTTTATTTTCCTCCAGATTATTAGTATCTAAGACTTTAAATTTATCTTTAACTTCACAAATACTTACTTTGGTATTCTCGTTCTTTTTATTCTTTCGCCCCATTTTAATTTTTTATTTTAAACAATCATTCCCATAAATCAAGCAGGAAAGATACTTGCACTACCAGCCATTACTCGAAGCAGAAGTCATAGCAAACACAAATTATAATAAATAAATTGTATATAACAGCTATCATATATAAAAATTTCAATAAATTTTTTTTTTTTCATTTTAAAATTTGTTACTATTTTTAAAGAGAAAATGAGTATTTTTATTAATAATGATGATAGTTTTACATAACAGCTGTATAAATATATTAAAAAATAATTGGTACTTGTCTATTAGCAGCGGTACATTGCTTGATGGTACTGTTTCTCTTCAAAAACGTCATTCTTATAATACTAAATTAAACGTTTAATCAAAAGGTTAAAAAAAAAAAAAAAACCCAAATTTTTTTTATTTCCAAATTTACATTATTCTTCTAATAGTAAATTAAACATTTCAACCAAAATTTAAAAAAACCTGAAACACTTCATTACAAAAGGAATCACCCCCACCCCAAAAAAAACTGTTCTCTTTATTTTCAAATTTACATTATTCTTCTAATAGTAAATTAAAATGTTGAAACAAAACTAAAAAACAACCTTAAACACTTCATGAACAAAGTATCAAACCCAAATCAAAACAGTTTTCCTTTGGATTTTCAAATTGACATTCTTCTAATGGGAAATTAAATGTTTAAACAAAAAAAAAAAAAAACAACCCAAAACACCTCATTAAAAAAGGAATCAAACCCCAAAAAACACACCCAGTTTTCTTTGGATTGCCAAATTTACGTTATTCTTCGAATATTAACGTTTAACCCAAAACACTTCATAAAACAGGAATCAGCCGACTTTGTTTCTTATGCCGCTGCCGATGAAAAGGAAAAAAACAAAACCCAAACACTTTTATTTTTTATTTCCAATTTGATGTTATTCTTGTAATAGTAAATTAAATGTTTAAATAAAATTAAAAAAAAAAAACCCAGACCAAAAAAATTCATTAGCCAATGTTTTTGTATTTGATATTATCAGTCGACTTGGTTTTTAAATCTGAAATACAAGTGTCAAAAAAAACCTCTTTGGATTGATTGGGTTTCAAAGAAATCACAATATCGATTTCATCAACAACATTTTTATTTTCAAACAAAAAAAAAATCACTTGTAAGTGGAACAAAATACAAAAGAATAATATCACTGCATAAGACCAAAAATGGCTTTTGAAACTATCGATTGTGTACAGCCATTTCGTCAAGAATGTGAATCCACCACATCGTGCTCTAAATAAAGCCTTTCCAAATTTCTAGCAGCTTCCAAGATGCTTAGGGAAGTGCACTGATGGGGATAATTATTACTACATGATACTACTACAGTTGGTGTGCGAGACAATGATTTTTAAAAGAGATTTTAACACTTGTGTGAAATTGAACAACAGACACCCTCTTATCAAATGGTAGCAAACTCTCATTACTGAACATACGCATAAAGCATACATCGCACATAGATAGGCATACCATTTCTGTGTTTTTGCATAGAGAATGCCATCACACAGTTTTCAAATGGCTATTACAAAGGTAGTGTTGTAGTAGCCATAATTTTGGCTGCATAAACAGCATATTTCTGTGTTTTTGCACAGAAACAGTGCTATCAAGTGATGTATGGCTGCTAATAGACAAGTACCAAATAATTATATATAAAAAGCCGTTTTCAGCACATGGTTTAGTGCCCTTTTCAAATGTTATTTAACATTAGACAATTATTGCACATATAACACCATTTAGTATTCCACAATGGAAGCCTTTTTCAGCATGTGGTTTAATGCTTTTTTCAAATGTTAATGTATTTTAACATTGTGTAATTACTTTTAATATGTTTATATTGCTGTTATATATGATTTTTTTTTGATAATTTATATGAAAGAACAGCACAATGGATTTAATTAATTTCCATTTCTGATGATATACAGGTATAAAAGCTGAAATTAAACTGATGAATCAGCTATTTTACATTGACAAATAAGTTAGACAGGAATGAGTATTGTCATTTTTAGATATTCATTTTTTAGCAGCATACTTTTTTAAATATTCTTTCATCTTCTAAATATTTAATAAGAGAATCCAATTCAACAAAAATATAGGATTTAGAATTGGTGTAAGAATTACTGATAACATTGGATATGTTGATAACACTCTTATAGCCAAAAATGGAAGCTAGAAGGTATTTATTAGGAAAATTATGAAAATACATATTATGATTAAGTATATAAAAAAGGACAAGTATTAATATAATTGGTATTTGTATCTCTTTAAATTAATGGTAAAAATGAACCAAGGATCCAATCCACTCAAGAAATTCAATACTTTTAAAAAGAAGCAGAATTACAAAAAAAAATTGAAAAATCTTTAGATGTAAAGATAATTTTTTTTAAAATGAAGATCAGAATTTTCTGTGACCATGAATGCAAAAATTAGACTGAAAAAAAATAATAAAAAAAAAAGTCTTTTTGAATTGTGTGATAAGATTTTTGACAATATAAAGAATAGCAAGAAAAATAAATAAATAGATATTTGTAATATTTAAGTACAAATATATTGTCTGCAGAAAGGAGTTTGCTATTAACTGAAAGGAGACCCTTTGATTCCTCTTGGAGGCCTTAAAGGAACTGAGCAGGGCAAATTCCTAATGTCCCTTCCATACATTCTTATTGCAGCTGTTATTACTATGTGATTATTTATATAGTATACGAACATGGATGAACTGCTCACCAACATGCATTAGCCAGCATGGTGAGTTTATTGGCTTTTTATCTCTGAGTTTAAGATCAAGAAACACCCTGGTCTGTCTTCTCAGCTGCCTGATAAGGCAGAATGAATGTTTTGTGTAAATGATAAATATTTTTCCAATATATACAATTATGACAGACAAAAATAAATCATGGCCCTTATTCCCAGGAGGCAGTAAAGTCACCAACTAAGGCAGCAGTTGGTGGTCAAAGGCGGAGGGTGCTAAGAATCCCCTGATTGCAGACCCAGGCTGCCATTTGATGATGTCTTTTTATTTAGGTACTTACAATTGCAGATCACTTTCAAGTGAAGGAAGATTGCAAGAATTAGAAGAACTGTCTTATATTAAATGGGACATTATTGAACTTTGTGAAGTTAGAAGAAAAGGTGAAGAGAATTGATTTAAAAAGTGGACATGTACTCTATTATAAAGGTACAAATATTGGAAATACAAGTGGAGTAGGATTCATTATAAATAAAATTTGGAAGAATAACATTGTGGAGATTGATGGTGTATCAGACAGAGTGGCAAGATTAGTTATACAACTTAATAACAGATACCAAATGCAGATAATTCATGTTTATGCCCCAACAAGTTCTCATAATGATGAAATAGTAGATTTTTATATGGATGTACAAAAGACTTGATCAGAGTAAACAACATTTTAAAATTGTTATGGTAGACTTTAATGCTAGAATTGGTAAACAAATGAAAGTGCTTTAGGTAATTTTGGTTATGGTAATAGAAATGGTAGAGGACATAGACTTGTGGAGTTTTCAGAAAAAGAAAAACTTTATATTATGAATTCTTTTTTTGAGAAAAATGTTAAAGATTGTAATGTTCTTAATAAATTTAACACAGGAAGTAGTCATTGATTACTAAGATGTAAGATAGTGTTAATGCAAAACTAGAGAGACAAAAATTAAGAAAAACAGTATTTACAGTTGATATTCCTAATCTTCAGAAACATTCTAATGAATTTAAATTAGAACTTACAAATCGATTTCAAGCATTAGGAGATTTTGAACATGATTCAGATTTGAATGAAATTAATATGAAAATAACTAATACACTTGTAAAAACTGCAACAAAGATAGCTGGTAGAAAAAGCAGCAATTGACCAATAAAATTTCTATTGAGACTAGACAATTTATGAAGAAAAGAAAGAATATAAAGATATACAAAAATGATGCATTAAAAAGAGTTGAATATCTCGAATTTTGTAAAATGGTGCGGAAAAGAGTTGAATATGATATAAGAAAGTATAACTGTGAACTAGCAAGGAAAGCTGTAGAAGAGAATAAAAGTCTCAAGAGTGTAAAACAACATTTTGATATCTACAATAAGAAAAAAAGATGGAATTATTAGTAAAAAGAGAGATGACATCATGAAATGGGTAGAAGACTTTTATCAAAAATTATAATAAAGAACAAGTACCTCCTATATCTATTATATCTTCCAAATTGCCCAGAATTTTAAATGAAGAAGTGAGATATGCAATTAAATGTATAAAGAAAGGAAAGGCTCCAGGTAATGATAGAATTATAATTGATATGAAGAAATAGAATTTTTTTTTAGCAAAGTTATATACCTGATGTCTAAATGATAAAGATGTACCAGATGATAGGAAGAATGCAGTATTAATATTTAAAAAAGGTGATAAAGAAGATATTAGAAATTACAAACCTATCAGCCTTTTATCAGCTTTATACAAAATTTTTACCAAGATAATTACAACTCGTCTACAGAGAACATTCGATTTCCACCAACCAAGAGAACAAACTGGATTTAAAAGTGGTTTTAGTACAGTAGATCATATTCAGGTATTGAGAGAAGTTGTAGAAAGGACAAATGAATATGAGTTACCATTATGCTTTGGATTTGTAGATTATGTAAAGGCATTTGATTCTATAAACATTCAGTGATTAAAGCATTGGATCATCAAGGTATAGATCCAGGATATTGTCATATTTTAAAGAATATTTATAAAAATGCAACAATTAGATTACATAATGATACTAGGAAAGTCAACATTGAGAAGGGTGCTAGACAGAGTGAATCCATATCTCCAGTACGTTTTACAGCAGTGCTGCAAGAAGTATTTTGTGGATTAAAATGGGAAGCTAAAGGAGTGAAAGTAAATGGAGATTATTCAAGTTATTTAGATTTTGCAGATGATGTAGTTGTTTTTGCAAATAGATTGCTTATGATGAGTTAGAAGAAGTTAACAGTTACAAATATCTTGGTCAGATTATTAATACAGATGGAAACATAATGGATGAAATTAATCATAAAACTAAACTTGGTTGGAGTGCTTTTGGTAGCAATAACTTGATACTAAAAGGAAATATGCCTATGTGTTTGAAAAGGAAGGTTTTTAATAAATGTGTTTTACCAGTTCTTACTTATGGATCTGAGACTTGGGCACTTAATAGAAGAGCAATACAGAGACTTCAAACCATTCAAAGAAGTATGGAGGGGTGCAACAAGAAGGGATCGAAAAGGCAATATATGGGTAAAAGAACAAACAGGTGTTACTGACCTCATTGAAAAAATTAAAAGACTAAAGTGGAGGACATATTACTAGAAGAGATGATAATACATGGACAATTGAAATTTTAAACTGGATTCCAGGAGATTGTTAAAGACCCAGAAAGAAACCACATGTGAGATGGATGGATGAAATAAAGTGTGCAGGGATGATGTGGAGAAGAGAAGCTAAAAATCGGAAAATTTGGATTGAACTTGGAGAGACCTCCATCTTGCAGTGGATTGAGGATGGTTGATGATGATGATATTGTCTATATTAAATTTAACGTAATTTGACAGAAGTTGAACTCAGACTGTCAAGCTTCCTACAGCTATCCACTCATACAAGCATGTTTACATGAGAAAAAGATAAATGATCTCTAATATACATATTCTGTGCTGAAGCAGCACTCATCAATTGGTTCAGATCATCTCCTATACTTATACAATCAGTGCTCAGTTTAAATTAAGATAGCAAATCTTCAAACTTGCCCATTTGCTATCTTAATATAAACTGAGCATTGTTTGTATATATGTGTGACAGATGATGTGGACCAACTGATGAGTGCTCGCGTTCAGTACGAAATATGTATATTGGAGATCATTTATCTTTTTCACATGTATGTGGTCACGTGCATCGATTGTATAAGATTGAGTGGATATCTGTATGAAACTTTTCAAGTCCTGTCTAAATATATATTTGATAAAATTAGAATTCAATTTTTATAAGAAATATACAAAATGATCTATTTAAAATTATAGTAACTGGATGAACGAATATCATAATCCAAGTCATGAGTGGGATATTGAGCAGCCTGAAAAACGAGAGATAAGTCATTTTTGGAGTTACAAAGCTATTCGCATAATTTACAAATTATGCAAGTGCTTATAAATAAATTTGATTGTTTATAAATTAGTTCGCGATATATAAACGTTTCAGTGATAAGCTTGTTTAAATTTATGTAATGATAATAAATGTTCTCGTAAAACCACGGATATACGAAGCAAAAAAAAAAAAAATGTAAACTAACCAATCGGAATAAAATATTCAAATCAATTTTGACAACATGGCAGCTTTAACTATGAAAGTATTATCATGCGTTTCTGTTTCTGTATTTATATTAGCTTACATTTATAATAAATATATTTATGAATTATATGATGATCGTTTAAAAACAACATTACGGTCTCTTTTAGAAATTGAAAAAAGTAGTCAGTTAAAATCTCAAATAAAGGTTGCAATTGCCTTCGGTGCTTGCCAGGATATTGTTGTACCGGGTTTGAAAGTTTTAAAACAAATTAATGCTAATCCCCCTCAAAACCCGCAACATTATTTTAGTATAAATAATAAAAGCGAGCTAGAAGATATATTCGCTTATTTTTTTAAGTACGGAGCAGCCGCTGAGTAAGTTTGCCTTTCTATTCTTTTTTTTTTTTTTTTAGCGTTTATCGCACAGGTGTGAGTGTTTAAAGTCGTGTATTAATATAAAATAGCCGTAAATGTAAACTTCTAGGACAAATATAAAATCTTAAGACAATGGGAAACAAATGTAAAAACAGCTATAATTGATCTGAATTATATATGTGATACCCGGGTCCTTTTTCAAGCGAAATTCTAACGTCTACATGAACACAAGTGACCGCTAGGATTGTCTTAATATTTCCATCAAATTTATCTAATCTAATTTGCCTCCTTAACTAAATATATATTAAAGATGGGTTGGAAATACTATTTAAACAATTAAACATTTATAAATAATTTATCAAATTATGATTCAAATATATCAATATTTAGATTTTCAGCACTTCATTATACTTTCCTCTCTCTATATAAAGTTTACAAGAAATAGATGTAATCAATCGTTTATTATAACTTAATTTCCAAATATAATAAAAATAACTTTTTCATACCTGTAAAAAAAAAAAAATTAATTGCAGGATTCTATGTTCAATATGAATCAAAGTAACTGCTGCTGGGAGATATCCCTTAATAGAATTTATTCTATATTACAGAGGGGGCAAAAAATATAATCTCGCTAGTTAGAGTATTTTCATTCGGGATTATTATAATTTTTTCATATCTCCAGTAATTTCGTATTTTATACTATAATTTAATATAAAATTTATTTAATTGTACTATAATTATTAATTTAGAAATGGAATTAAATAATTTAATCTATGTGTTTTTCTTTGACTTTTTTGATTGCTTCTCTCTTCTGGAAACTGAAGCAAATGTTTGGGATTTATGTGCTAGATTGCAAAAAAAATTTATTTTTTTCTTTATATATATTCATAAAAGAATTTTAGGAATATGATTTACTAAACTCATTTTCAGAGAATATATTTTATTAAAACCGAATAAAATGGGATGACAAAATTTCATTACAAAAGATTTTTAATAAAAATCAGCTTAACCATGAAATCAAATCATTGCTTTTGATCACCAATAATAATAAATCAGAAGAAAAAGTAAGAGCATTCCAACAAGATGTGCCATTTCCCTGTATTAAACTATGACACAGATATGTTATTGCTTCACTTAAAACTTTTCACAAAGATAAAACAAACAGGTAAATTAAAAAGTAAAGTAATAGATAATATCTAATCTGATTTATTCAATGTTTTAAAAAAAAAAAAAATTCTCAGGACATTAGTAATTGATAATTGGCATTCTCATTTTATTTTTCCTATTTTAATGTACAGTATTGTATTTTCTTTACAACATGATTTGAGAATAAATGCAACAAATCGTCTAAAATATCAGAAGAATGCTATAGCAATGTTTCTTTTCCTTATTTCAATTCATCTTTTAAACCATGGGAATTTTTTTCTTGCCCTTCCCTTTTTCATCCCCAAGATTTATTCGCTGTATGTAAAATAGTTCACATATCAGTTTAGCAACTTTCATTTGATTTATTATATCTTTGTATATACATCTTCAATATGTTCATCTTTTATTGTTCAAAAATGGAATTAATAACTTTCCTGTTCTTATTCTAACAATATAACAGATCCAATTAAAAACAATAATTGGAGAAGTACAATGCCTAGAATTAAATCTCTTATTTTTGTAAATGGACTTATGTTCTTGTATAATGTATAATAATCCAGCTTATTACTTGTAAATCAGATTTTCATAACTGCTATCACTGCAAGATTGATAATTATTCTCTAGCATTTAACTTTTAATACTAAGCTTGCTATTAACCATTATTTAATTTTTTTATCTTTGCACAATAAAGTATTTAAAGTATATTTCAGCATAGTTAATAGATTTCAGAAGTTGTTGCCATTTTTTTAAAAATTCATTTTGTCTTAACAACTTCACTGCCATAAGCCTATAAAAAAATCGGTAGTCATCTCAGTGTGTTGAAATCGCGAGAGGGCGTACTTTTTATGTAAACAAACACAAATATAATGTTATCAGGCCTTTTTTTTTGATTTTCAACTTTAACATTATTTTTTAAAATGGAATAATTACGTTTTTAAATTACATTATACATTTTAGTGCCTTGCGATATTTTGCAAACTATTTTTAAATAATTTACGAAACGACGTTATTTTGTAAAGAACATTATTTTTGAAAATAAAGAATTACAGTATTTTAAATTACATTCTACAAGTCAGCGCATAGCACTGGAATGTGCATGGGGGGGACGGACGATGGTTTTGCCGCTCCGAAGGATCGGCCAAAAGATGCAGTACTCAATTTACAAACCGATATTATTTTCTAAAATACAATAGTTACATTTTAAAATTACATTAGAGATGTCAGCTTGTCATGCTGGAATGTGCAGGGGGGGGGGCGATAGTTTTGCTGGTCTGAAGGATCGGCCAAAAGATGCAGTACTCTGAATCAAACCAATATTATGATTTGCAAAACAATATGCAACCTCAGACATTTTATGTCTCGTATCTGTTCTTAATCTGACCAAAGATTAAGCAGTACTCTGATCAAACCAAGCTTACGATTTCCAAAACAACATGCAACCTCAGCCATTTCATTTGACTCATAGCTGTTCTTGCGCAAATGTGACCTTTTGCAATTGTTTTCACATTCCATGATGTGTAGGGAAGTGTGGGGACAGGTTTACAATTATTAGTATGTGCTAGTATGTCAGTTAGGGTGTAAGATCACTATTATGAAGGCATATTACAACAGTTATGGCCAGTTGAATTCCAAACACCCTCATGATATACAGTAGTGATCTGTTAAGTGTGCGCATTTGCATAATGTCGTGAAACACATCAGCAACCATAATATTGGTGTGCAATGCCATCTAAGCCTGCAATGGCTAATATGAACAACTGCTCTATAGGCCATAACTTTCTATGCAAAAGCACAGAAATATTGGGCCGTGTAAATGGCATATTTCTGTGTGTTTGCATAGAAAGTACGTCCTCTCGCAGTTTCAACATGCTAAGAGAAGACTACCAAAAAATCTTTAAAGCAATTGTGTAAGTAAACATGGTAATTAGCATTTAAATAACCCATCATAGATTGAAAATCTTTCCAATTGCATTCTACTAAAGAAGAGCAATGAAAAAAGTCTATCATCTGTAGAATTATGAGAATTTTAAAATTTTCCATCATTGTTTTATTCTCTAATTAAGAATATTATATATTCATCTTTTGACTAATTTTAGATGCTATTTGAGTTGTTATAAGCCAGCTATCTGTAAAAAAAAATCTCAGCTTATTTAAAATATGAAAAAAATTCCAAATTTTACCTGGATAAAGCATTTAAATAGTCAATCATTTAAATATTTTTTATTTTCATTTATTTAGTATTTATATATATATTTTAAAAAAACATCCAATTGCTGTTCAAGCATAGAAGAAAGACTACTTTGTAAATGATTTTTTCAAAGTCACTTGAATTAGCACAATAATTTTTTAAATAAAAAATTTAAGAATTAAATATTAGGCAAAAGCTGTTTATTATATTGAGTAATAAACAATATTTTTTGAATAAAATTAAATATTTTTATTTCCAACTTCTTTTAAGTTATTATAGACCAGTCATCTTCAACCTTTCCTCACCTGCAGACCGGCAAAATTAAGGATAAGATTTTGCTGACGGCAGAAGTTTACAGATAAATTTTCTTAAAGATGTAACCTGCTTAGCCTTAGATAAACATAATTGTTATAACTGACCAAAACATCACACTAGTTATTGTATATTATAATGGAGTTGCTTACTTTCACATGCTGAACACTTTCTCGAGTTCCGCTGTCATACTGCTAAAGAAAACAGTACAATAACAATCATTCTCATTAATGTACTTGCATTTCTACGTTTATTATTTCATTGTTAAAACATGCAAGAATAAAATGTTATTCACCTGAATGTTGGGAAATATCACAGCTAGTGTAATGTAATATCTGTATTTAATGTTAGATATACAAGATGAAGTTATATATACATGCGGGTTGTCTTTTGATAGTAGTAAGGGCAAAATAGAAATCGCGTAATTAAAATCACCGTACAGCCAAAAAAAGTCGCCATATTTTAAATCTGAAAAATTAAAACGAAAGTGTAAAAGTCTGAAATTTTGATGTTATTGTAATTTTTTTGTGTGCTGGTGTGTTGAATGGATCAAAAAATGTAATTAATAGGAAATTTTTTTTTAAAAACTGGCAAAATAGACATCGCGTAATAGAAATAAAGCCAAAAAAAAAAAATTGCCGTATAGTCACTGTCTTTTAAAAAAAAGACAACGAAAGTTGAAAAAGCCAAAAGTTTTGATCTTCTTTTAATTTTTTTTTTTTGGGGGGGGAATGGGTTGAGAAATACTTTGTCATCACTGAGACAAAAGATAGAGACCAAAGTTATTTTTTGTTTGTTTTTATTTTTAAAAAAAGGTAGCAGAAATTGGTTTTAAAAATAAGTTTTAGTATTTTAGCAGTATACAAATAAAGCCAAAAAAAATATTGTCTTATAGGCCAAAAAAAAAAAGTGGGCATATTTTTAAACAAAAAAAAAGAAAACAAAACTTGAAAAAGTCAAAAGTTTTGATCTTATTTTAATTGGGGGGGGGGGTTGAGAAATACTTTGTAAAAAATTAGAGACAGAAATTTTTTGGTTGTTTTTTTTTTTTTAAAAAGTGATAAAAATTGATTTCAAAAATAAAAGTTAAAGCCAAAAAAGATCTTATTTAAATTTTTTTTGGGGGAGTGGGTTGAGAAATACTTTGTCTTCACTGAGACAAAAGTTATTTTTGGTTTGTTTTTATTTTTTAAAAAAAGATAATAAAAATTGGTTTTAAAAATAAAAGTTTTAGTTTATCAGTGGTATACAAATAAAGACAAAAAAGATATCGCCTTATAGGCTAAAAAAAAGTGGTCGTATTTTTAAACAAAAAACAAACAAACTTGAAAAAGTCAGATCTTATTTATTTTGGGGTGGTGGGGGTTTATTGAGAAATACTTTGTAAAAGTTAGAGACAGAAATTATTTTTTGGTTTTTATTTTTAAAAAAAGGTGATAAAAATTGATTTGAAAAATAAAAGTTAAAGCCAAAAAAAAAATCGCCATATAGCCAAAAAAACCCATTAAAAATGAAATATTAAAAGAGAGAGTAGAAAAAATTTAAGAGATAAAAAAAAATCACATTACATTTTGTTTTAACAATGCCGAAAAGCGGCCGTGATTGGCTATCAAAAGACAACCGGAGTTTGTATAATAAAAAACTTTTTTCTACCCCTCCCCTCCATAAACATCTGTGATAAATAGAAAAACAAATTAATTTATATATGATTGATTAGATTTTGTTCTGTTTCTTTTTTTTAATCGAGTAAAAATGCAATGAAAAAATAAATAAAAATTGTTTATATTAATTAAAAGTTTCAAATCTTTTTATTTTGTTATTATAAACTTTCTCACCAGTCTAGCATGGACTGGCAGAAAACTTCTGCAGACCGGTGGTTGAAGACACTGTTATAGACTTTTATTTAATTAAATATTACATTTATTAATATTAGAGTAACAAGCATGAGATAGTACAGGGAGAAAAAAAATCATATTTTTAATTTAATTATCTGCGATTTCAAGTAATATTTTTTTTTACACAATTATTCTTTGGAATGCACATGAATAAATATGTAAATATTTTGCTGTAGCAATGTCTCTGTGTTAGTTCATGAATCGCTTTTCGTAAATTTTAAAATTGTATAAAGGGTTTTTATTAGAAGCAGGATAGGAAACTATGTTTAAATGCTTTTATTTAATTTACTGTCTCTGTTTGTAAATGCTTGAAGTTAGAATAAAATTTTTAAATCAAGGTTTACATTCAAATATCAGCCTTTCAAGCTAATTGTGCATATGCTTTTGCGAGTGTTAATAATAATAAATGAATACTTTCCTCTCCAATACAAGATATAGTATTTCTGCAGGAATAAAATGAATCCACTTATTCCTACGACTCAAATGCCTATATATGAGTAAATCTGAAGTACTGGCAAGGAAAGTGTGAGGATGGACCACTCACTTTAAATTACTATATACGATGTCTGAATGAATGACGTCGGTGAAATTGTCTAGAATTTACTAAACGTCACTCTAACTGAAACTTAATCATATGTAAATAAGCATTTATTTTTATATACTGCATGTTTACAATTGTATTATATTCAAATATCAGCCTTTCAAGCTAATTGTGCATATGCTTTTGCGAGTGTTAATAATAATAAATGAATACTTTCCTCTCCAATACAAGATATAGTATTTCTGCAGGAATAAAATGAATCCACTTATTCTTATGACTCAAATGCTTATATATGAGCAAATCTAAAGTACTGGCAAGGAAAGCGTGAGGATGGATCACTCACTTTAAATTACTATATACAATGTCTGAATGAATGACGGTGAAATTGTCTAGAATTTACTAAACATCACTCTAACTGAAACTTAATCATATGTAAATATTTGAATGTAATACAATTGTAAATATGCGCTATATAAAAATCAAGGTTTAATATATTTATATACAATAGAATTTGTTGAAATTTGGTATGTTTGATGTAAATCACTGGCAAATATTGACCCTAAAATGTTTTAGGTAGGTCAATTAGTTTCTTAAATACAGAGCAGTAGATGGATGAAATTTGAAATATTTTGATATCAAATTTAAAATAAGTTGTTAAAAATTTTTTAAAAGTTTTTAGTAATGGTGCGAGAGGGCAGTATATAAATATTTTGTTAGGTGGTGTCAATTAAAGGCTTTTATTGAAGTTAAAATAAATTTTTTTAATCAAGGTTTAATATGTTTATATACAATAGAATTTGTTGAAATTTGGAGTACATGTATCAACGACATTACAGGTCGCTGGATGGGGCTGTTGCTAGTCAAAAACATTGAAAAATAACATTACCTGGCTGCGACATATTATTAAATATAATTTTTATCTTAATTTTTTTAAATTAAATAAATAAAATAAATAGTAAAGAACTTTGTCTTTGTTCTTACCTTTTTTTTGACATATTATTAAAGAATTGATTCGACATATTATTAAATATCGTGTTTTTATCTTAATTTTTATTTTATTAAATAAATAAAATAGTAAAGAACGTTGTCTTTGTTCTTACATTTTTTTGAGATATTATTAAGGAACTGATTCTTTTTTTTTTTGACATATTATTAAAGAATTGATTAAATATAGTGTTTTTATCTGAATTTGTTATTTATTAAATAAATAGTAAAGAACATTCTTTTTTCTTACTTTTTTTTTTGATATATTATTAAACAAGTGATATATTTTAAAAACTGTATAGTAAACAATTTACTATAGTTTTTTTTTTTTTTTAATCTCCGTGTTTTTTTTTTTGGAGAAAATATAATTTTTTTTTTTTAAATGTCTTTTTTATTACCTTTTTTTTTTTTGATATATTTTTTAAAAAGTTTATAGTAAACAATTTTCTTTTAATCACTGTGCATTTAAAAAGTAAGTTTGTAAACTTAACATTAAAAATCAAACAATTATGCGCCATTTTGCTGTTCTCTCGAAGATCTCGTGGATAACATCTTTATCAAATAAATCATGCTTACAAACAAAGTTTGTCTAATTTTACACCCTTCAAAACAAACTTAAAAAAAATATGACTGATAAATTTTTCTACATAATACTATGTAATAAAAAATGTAAAAATTGATTTAATAATATTAAAAAAGTTGTGTTGAATTCAAATATACACACCCTCAAATTATACAATACCCAAGGCTCAATAGCGATCATTCGGAGAATAAGAAAAGGGCGTTTGAACATAGAGAATTGCGAGAAATTTGCAGAACACACTACAGGGCATTCCAGGCTGCCTCAGAAACATTATATTTAACTGTTTTTGAGGAGGAACAGAGCCATCCAGCGACCTGTACCATCATTGATACTTGTACCAAATCTGGTATGTTTGATGTAAATCACTGGCAAATATTGACCCTAAATTATTTTAGATAGGCCTATTAGTTTCTTAAATACAGAGCATTTGGTGGATGAAATATTTTGATATCAAATTTAAAATAAGTTGTTAAAAAATTTAAAAAGTTTTTAGTAATGGGTGCAGGAGGGCAGTATATAAATATTTTATTAGGTGGTTTCAATTAAATGTTTTTATTGAAGTTAAAATAAAATTTTAAAATTGAGATTTAATATATTAATATTCAATATAATTTGTTCAAAGATGGTACATTTCTTATAATCCACTGACAGTACAATATAATATAAAGTATTTTAATTAAACTTAGTTTCTTAATTAGAAAGCAGTAGACAGATGAATAAAATTATATAGATAACAAGTTTGATTTAATATTTATGATTTTATTTCAACTTTAAAAGTATTTTAGCAATCATTTAAAATTTTAATAAAAAATATTTGATTACAATCTTAATGCTAAAATCTAAATAATGATAGATATAAAATAAAATTTTAAAATTGAGGTTTAATATATTAATATTCAATATAATTTGTTCAAATGTGATACATTTCTTATTGTAATGGAGGTACTCATCTTTTTGCTAAAGATGCCGCTCTATGGTGCGGTTTTCGCGCCAAAACACAAAAAATGCTGTTTCCGCGGCCGACACGTTCGAATCCGCATTTTCTATACTACAACTTTTTTGTTGTGCTACAGAATGCAGGCCGCTATGTCGCATCGCAGTACAGCATGTATGTCTCATAGCAGCAAATAAATTTTCTGAATTCGCACAATTTATAAAATAATTACGGCTTGATGAGAGAGTTTATATTTGAATTGTATTGAAATGTTGTTTTCATTGGATTTTTTTAAATTTTAAACTATTGAAATGTTCAGATTTTTTAAAGCAATAATTATAAGACTTTTTACAACATACTGTATTGAACTTTTATTTGGGAAAATGTTAAATATCTATGTTTTTATTGAGTTGCAATTAGGTAACGTGTCAAGTAACGTACTGTTAGTAATATTCCACGAGACAAAGAAGACCATCTGTATATTTTAGAAGTAAAAAAGAGCGGTACAAAAAAAATATCCAGTAAGAAAAGTCCAAATATACAGGTTTTTTTGTAAATTTCATAAAAAGCAAATATTATAAACATGTTTAATAAGTAAAGAAGACATTTGTATGTGTTTGTTGTTGTTTAAAAAAGTTTGACTTTCTTTCTTTTGTCCGAGTACGGTTACGATTTTGAATTTTTTTATTTTAGCATTACCAACAACAGAACACTAACTCTAAATCTAACCGTAACAACTTTTACTTTTATTGCGATTATTATTTTTTAGTTAAACAACAACAAAAAAAGTCGTAACACAAGTAAAAAAATATCCGATAGAAAATTGATAAAAAAAAAGCCGTAACACAAGTAAAAAAATATCCGATAGAAAATTGATAAAAAAAAGCCGTAACACAATTTAAAAAGTCTACGATATAAAAAATACGAATCAAATTGTAATTTGTTGATTTTATTTTACATTTATTATTATTTAAATTGTATACATTAATAAAAAAATAATATTTAAAAAAGACGATTTTGTTTTGTTTTTATTTTCGCATTACAAAAAAGCACAGAAAAATTATTAAAATCAACGGCCCGTGAATGTTCATATTTTATAGTTTTAGCGTGAAAACGGCGCCATCCAATGGCATCTTTAGCTATAAGACAAGCACCGTAATGGAATGCAGTATATTACATGATCGAGACCATATCAGACACCATTATGCAACAGAATACAACCAACAACAGGAGGGAAAGGGGGTCACACTTAATACAGTTATGTGTTAGTTGCCCATTTGACTATAATACATGCTTTATTTATTCACCACTTATTTTTTTGCTTACATTTTATGTGACAACTTTATAGAATCATCATCACATAATCTGACTTGTGACACCCACTATGTCAATCCAGATTCCTAAATCTCTCATATCTTAACTCATAATGAATTATATCTATAATTTTAAGTAACATAAATTTAAATACACAATGCCATGTGACTATTTGGATTATTCTAATTACACATCACTGATGATGACTACCCTCTTTAATGAATCTAAAACTATTATATTTCTTCAGTCAAACAGCATCTTTATAAGATAATGAATTGCATCTAAGTATCATTTCAATTGAGAAATGATGTAACACTAAAGGGTGTTTTACATACCCATCCTTTGCTCATTGCTGCTTTATACCGTAGTACTTTCTCAGTAGAAAACATGAACTTTAAGGGATAGTTATAAAGTTTAAAACTACTTACTTGGAATGAGAGCAAATCATACACACACAAAATGGGTTTTAACCGTAAAAATAAATTTATTTAATCAAACACCTAACTATATATATTTAAACATTCATCTGATATACAAATATAAATTGAGATTAAATATAAAATGAATATAAAGAAAAATTCATACATTATAATCATTTAATTTAAAAAAATAGATGTTAATAAGAGTTTATATTAGCAGGTTTTATTAATAATAATAAAAAAATCTTACCATTAAAAGTAATTAGACCACTCTTTATAATCCCATGGGACCATGTTTATAAATTTTTTATTATTACAAATGCTTATATGTGGGACTATTAATTATTACTTAGTTCTTGATACTTCTTGTTATGACAGAATAATAGGGTAGGACTTATGATTTAGTCATCTCTCACTTCATGCAGGCAACAGGATCATCTTTTATAGGAGGACTACATGTTTCAAAGTCCAGCTGGCATATGGATTTCATTTCACAAAGGAATTCAGCCATTTTTGATTGCTGGCCTAGAACTAATATTTTCTCTGAATGCCAATAGCCTTCAATCACTCCACCAAAAATTCAGCTCTAGTTACTCCCAAGTTGTCTTTAGAGATGTGACCAATATTGTCCAGCATAAAGAAGCAGGAAAAAAGAGAGACTGATTATGCATTTCCATTAATTTCTATCTACATGGTAAACATACATATTATAGACATACATATAATAATTTCTATAAATTAACTGAACACACTTAATATATATATGTAAATGTAAACTGTTACATACATATAAACATAACTTACATGTGTATATTTACTATAATTTATTACATTATTATTAAATCATTGATTAATATATGTTATTTTATTAATAATGCAATGCAACCTTCTCCAATAACAATTTTAGTCAATTTAATCATGTTTTTATTAAAGCACTAATAAATCTCTATTTTTTTAAAAAGTTATACTCAAGGATTATATAATTAAATCAAAATAAAATTTTATATCTGTCTTTTTTTGTTTGTTATCTAAAATATTTTTATTATCTTGAAGTAATATAAATTAACAACAGATTATTTTTAATTATACCAGAAATAAAATTTTGTATTAATAAAATCAGCTGTATATCATTATATTGAAATATATTTCTGTAATTACATCATTTTAGTATAGATGTATACACTTTACATTTATATTTACATCAATAAGTACAATTCTTATATTTCATAATAGAAATATTAATTCTATTATTTTACAATTAAAATTTGTAGTGATAAAACTTATAACAATTTTTTTATTTAAATTAATCATTATTACTATGTTAACTTATACTTTTGAGTTAGTTGAGTTTTAATTTATTATTAATATGGACTTTGTAGTATTGAACAATTTTATATCACTGGTGATGCAACATAACACTAAAATGTTTTAAGTAGGCTGCTAAATTTTTTAAATACACAGCAGAGGGTGAGTGAACAAACCTATATTGTAAGCAAGGTTAATTTAATAATTATGATTTTACTTTTAATTTAAAAGTATTTTAGCATAAATTAAAAAAAAAAAAAATCTTTGATTGCAATAGTTGAAGGCTATGAATATGGAGAAGGAATCTCTGAAAACCTTTAGCCGTGAGGAAAAATTATTTCAGCTAAAGAATTTTAATTTCACTATATGCGTCAAGCGTATTAATTCTTAAATAGTAGATATAAAAATATTTTATAATCAATGTTTTTATTTACTTTGCACCAAAAGAAAAATAATTCTTTCTTTAACCACAACTGGGATTTTTATATTCAACTTGGAGTAAAAGTGTGAGGATCCAGAAATTAATTTTAATTCCCACTTTTTATAACAAGTGATTGATTTAATTAATTTCTGGCATCCCCACACTTTTATAACCCCAATTGTGTTTAAAGAAACAATTTTTTTTAATAGTGCAAAGTAAATAAAAGGATGGATTATAAAATATTTTTTTGAATCTATTATTAATGATTTGAAATTATTTAAATTACAATACCATTTTTCAGGAAAATTTTATTTATTTCCTTTAACTGAAGCTACAATCTTCATCAGAGATTTAGATCTCTAATGAAGTTTGCAAATTCAGCCAAAATATTTCAAAGGAAAGAAATTAAAATTGTTTGTCAAAATGCAAAACAGCAAAGTAAATTATTATAGTAAATTGAGTAATAATAAGATAATGAATACATTGAATAATTATAAAAGCACTAATTTATTATATGCCATTGTATTCTTAGAGCCACTGATGTAAGCATGGGTAATGCTTATTAGAACCCTGAGATTAGTCTGGGAATTTAATTAGCTACTATATAGTATCCATTGACAACATATCTGGTGCTTGAATGTCACGACTTTTTAGAAAAAAATCATTTGATTTTTTTTATGATGATTTTAAATTAGAGGGATAAAATGGATTACTGCTGTTAGTACAGATGTTAAAATGGGTTAAGAGTGTCATTGGCAATTAATATATGCAATTAAAAAATTTCTGAAAATGAATTACATTAGAATCCTAATGACTGTAATTTGCAGATGTAAACACAATTTATTATTAATTTAATATTTAATATTACTTAAATATTTAGAATATGCACAATGTATATTATTTTAGATTTGAAGGAATTAATATCAATATAATTAAATTAAATTTAAAAAACAAACAAACTAGAATCAAAAATCACTAAATAGTTTTGAGTGACTTGGACATCTTTTCTCTTTTATCTTCCTCAATTTTTTTTAAATAAAAGTGTAACCCATCTAATTGCTTAGTTATTCATGTTTTAGTATTATTATTTTACAAAATAATTGAAAAAAGAAAAAGAAATGTACTGAATAAAAGAGAAACAAAACTGAGAAATAAGTTTTATACTCTAAATTTTTAAATAAACTTTTTTTGTTGTCCATATCATTTGTGCAAATATTAAACAAAAGTTGGATTAGGCATTGCCATAGGAAATGAATTTAAAAAAAAAAAAAAAGAATTTTAACAGCTAAATTTTTATTTTTTTGTTTGTTATAAAGATACCATATAAATAAATTTTTAGGATGGGTGATTAACAGTCTTTTCATAACCTATTTTGACAGTATCTTACCTTTATGGAACTGATATCTGCATTTGTAAGCTAGATTCCATCATTTAAATAATTCCTGGTTATAAGCAGCAAATTATGAAATCCCACATCAAAATTATTAATATGAATTTTAACACTACTAAGGATGAATAGCTATACCAGACTAATAGAGATGAGGTTCTTAAGTTCTCAAAATGGAAAATAACTATATGAAAATGGCAACAATATTTCAATTGCTAAGTATACACTCTATAAAGTGATTGTCTTTCATTGAGGGTATATCAAAATCCAACAAATGGAAATTCTATTCAAATCCTTCAATGCAATATAAGTGTAATTGTACTTCAGGTGACTCATTATATCTTACTAAAAATGCATATATTCTTAAAAATTCCTTGTAGGTCCTTGATAAAATTTGTATTAAACATGTTTTGTTTTCTTTATTCAAATCATCTAGCAAAGTTTGCAACTTTTATTGAAAATAATTCAAGGGAGGTAGCAATCAGCATTTTGATAGGTGATCTTTATGTATATAATACAAATATCTCAATACAAGATAGCTCTGTTCTGATCTTCTATTATCTTATTATGCTTTCTATATTCTTGAGAAAATGCTTCAGTATTGTCTACTGATATGTTAATATTGGATTATTTTCACCAGAGCTGATAATAAACCAAAACATATTTTGGGAAGTCATATTCTCATGGTACAAAAACTATTAAATCCTGAGATAGAATTTAAGGAAATCTAATTGGAGTCAATATATTGGATATCTTGAAAGCAATATTAATAGAATTTCATTCATTTCACATGGTACTAATCTACTCGGCTACCTATACAGGTATTTGATTTTCTCTTTAGTTGAATTTTTAAACACTGCTTGAAAGAATACTGGGATGATTAATTGATTAATTGAATATTTTTTTTATTTGAAAAACAGATTTATTGTAATACTAATATGTAATTTATAAATTCAAAGTAATCTAAAACAATCTCATTACTTTTCAATGACTGGTTTTTTTTTTTTGTTTGCAAACTTTTAGTATTATTTGTCTTTTCAATTTCTTATTTGATTTTGAGAAAATGGAAGTGAGGAAGAAGAAATTGGAGGAGGTAAAAAATAGAAAAAATTGGAGGAGGTAAAAAATACAGGCAATTATAAGTTTTCAAGGTTTTTTTGATTTTTCATAATACCTAAATATTGATTTACAAAATTAATTTATATATAATTTCAAACAGCCCTCTTATTTGTAATTGGCAGATTTGTTTGGAATTTTTATTTTTGCCCGTAAAATTTTTTTTATTTCTTTGTTATTTCATTTTTAAAAAGTGAAGAGAGAGAATGTAATCACTTGTAGAAGTGTTATTGAAAACAATAATTGCAGTTACATTCAATACAAAGTACAAATCAAACAATCTGTGAAATTAATATAAGTTATGGAAAAATACATTTGTTGATAGACCATATTATTTAAAGTAAAAATCAAAATGGTAGAAAAAATGAACTTAAAATGACAAAAGTTCTGCAATAATGCAAAAAGACTAGTGATATCATGTTAAAATTTTAGAATGAATATAACTGTAAGATTTCAGGACCCAGCGGTATCATTTCTCTTAACATAGTGAGATATAAATATTCTCACATAAAATTTAAGTTCCATTAATAACTGGATGTATATTTCAGAAAAGATGAATAGTTCATTAAGTGAAAACAATTGTATGATGCAAGGATTTGGAGACAGTTAGGGTAAAAATAGTGGGAAACAGGTCTTCTGGAAAATGAATGCTCATTTATTACTGGAAAGCATTAAACCAGTGTATGGTGTACAGCATCTGCTGAAGCAGGAGTTTATACCTTCTATATGAACAAAAGATCTGGTAGGAAAAAATTGGCCCAACCATACATCATCATCATCATCTTTTCAAAACTTTTAGGAAAGTATTAGTGATGCTTGGGATATTGATGATTATGACATTTTTATGTGTTCAGATAATGAAATTTGGTTGTCACACAAAATTGTTCAAAAAGCACATTTGCAATCACAGGCAACACTGTAAGCCATCTACGAGTTAGGTTATGCCTGACACTGCCAAAGCTCAAGCAATGCAAAGGCTAGCAACTCTGAGAGTGATAGAGCCACCTCATAATACAAGTGTTAGTCCTATTGATCCCGATGTTGTAGTACGACAAGGAGCATCTTTCAAACAATCGTTTGCCTATTTCCTACAAACATTCAAGGCATTCTAGTTTGCCTGATAGAGAACTGCCAAATTGAATAAATTTAAGACTTTTCTAGAAGCACCTAACACAGATCTTGAAACTGCGGTCACTAAGTTGGTCAGGAATTACAAAATCTGTGAGACCAGTTGCTTGGTGATTGTTGTCAGGTTATTTGCCAGCTAATTTTGAATGACACGATTTAACTTTAGAGCAGAAAAGAAAAGAATCCTTTAATTATGTAAAGCAGTATTATCATACTAGATTAGATGATAATCGTATTACATATAGACAGATACATATAGACATCCCAAGGATGTGCCCTTTGATACCATTATTTCAATAGGATGTAGTTCAAGAAATATTTGAACATATTTTATTTCTTTGGGCTATTCGGCACCTTGCCAGTAGCTATGTACAAGGAATTAATTATTTAATTACTCCTTTCTTTGTTGTTCTTTCTGTCAGAGTTTTTATATGAAGTGGCTGATGTTGAAACTTTCAATGTAGCTTCTTTGTTTTCAGACTCACTTAATATTATTAGAACTGATAGTTTCTGTTGTATGTCTAAATTACTAGATGGAATTCAGGATAATTATATATTTGCCCAACTTGATATTCAACTTAAAGTCAATGCTGCTCTTCGAGATCTTATTCAGAGGATGGATGAACCACTTCATCAGCATTTGGAAAAGCATTCTGTTGAATATCTTCAATTCTCATTTTGTTGAGTGAATAATTTATTAATGAGAGAAATTCCCTTGAGATGTACTATCAGGTTATGGGATACATATTAGTCTGAACCAGATGGTTTTGCATCCTTTCACCTGTATGTTTGTGCTGCATTTTTAACAAGATGGTTTGAGCAATTGTTAGGAGAAAAAGATTTTCAGGGAATGATATTATTACTTCAAAATCTGCAAGTCAAGCATTGTTAGCCGAGAGGTCAACGCAGCCGCCTTGCAAGCAAGCAGTTGGTTGCAGACTGTTGTTGCGGGTCGCCTCCCGGCTGATGCTATGACATGAAAAAAAAATCCTCCAACCCGACTTTGGAGTAATGAAGAAATCGATCTTCTTTTAGCAGAAGCTTACAGACTCAAATATATGTTTGCAGATGCCCCGAAACATTTAAAAACACAGATTTCAGTAAATAGCTAGAAACAATCTACATGAATGCCATTATTTCATTTTTTGTTTGTAAATGGAAAGCTAAATATGATTTTAAAATAGCATTTTAATCTATCCTTGAATTAAAAAAAAAAAAGAGAGATTTGACGCTAAGAAACATACTGTACAAATGTTATTGTACATAATATTTGTGTGTATTTGCATATATATACTAAAGCAGTTAAATTTCTACATAGATATGAGGGTGTGTGTGAATGTGTATATGTGATTGTTTTAAATAAATAAATATCACTAAATATGTTTATCCTAAAGATAACATTATAAATGACATAATTTTATTTATACTTCTCTATAGCCATAGACAACATTTAAAATTCAAAAACTTTAATTTCAAAAAGCATAATATGCAGAATTTATACATATTTCAGAAATAAGTTTTAATTTTTTGAGTTTTATATAAGTTTAAATATTGTATGTATGTGTACACATATGTGCAAAGTATATATATAAATTTTAAGCAAAGTATAAAAATAATAACTGAAGTAGCAAATAAAATAAAAAATTGACAAAAAAAAATAATTTTTTTTTTTTAATGAGTTGTGAACTACAAAGAAAGAATGGATTTCTAATTGTTTTCTTCACTATAGATTATTGCCTTGGATCTTTGAAGATAAAACCATTCGTTTTTTTTCCATATGTCATAGCATCGGCCGGGACGCGAATCTACACCGTCTGCAACCAACTACTTGCTTGCAAGGCGGCTGCGATAACCTCTCTGCTAACAACGCTTGACAAATTCGTTTTTATCAATCTATTTTTACTTATTTGCTATTTTATTTGCATACTGTTAAAGCATATAATTTTGTGTTAAACAATTAGACTGCATTAAGAATGATTTGTTGTTTTCTGGATAGTTTCCTGACTGCCAAAATTTTTTTTTAAAAGGAGTAGAAATCTCAGTTTGGATGATTGAATAGCCAATTGATGCTCAAACTTTACTGAGCGTGTGAGAAATAAATTAAAATTTTTAACCAATCTTCCATTAAACAAAAACATAACTTTTTTGTTTTGTTTTAATGTCCAAACCATGTTGCAATAAATAAACAGTTTTTAATTTGAAAAAAAAAAATCACAATCCAAATAAAAAGGAAACAATAACAATTTTTATAAAGGATTATAATGAAACTTCTTTATTTATTTGCATATTTTTTACCACTCATCTGACAGTTGCTTGCTTTTTACTTCACAAAAATCTAAAAATAAAGCCATCATTTTTTGTATGAATTGAGTAATTTAGCAGCGAACATGGTTAATGCAAAATCTCTTTAAATTCCCCTTACTTTTTTTTCCATCATAGATGATCCAAGATGAAGGATATAAGGGAGTTTATTTGTACTTATTTAGTTAAAAACTAAAGCAATTTAAATACACATCTCCAATTTCCAAGTCTAATGTTTCCAATTGTTTTTCAAATAAAAACATTTTAACAATCTTAATGAAGAAGAGGAAGTTTATTTTTAAATTATTTTCTAAGAAGTTTTTTTAAAAAGTATTTATTATAATGTGTGGTGGGAAAATGTTTCCTTTTTATTTTTTAGTTTTTTGTTGTATTTTTTTTTTTTAAACTATTTACAAATCTAGAATTTAGGTGTGTAAAGTATCACATGATCAAAATCTCTTATGTTTATGGAGAGTTTTGCCTGTTATGTAAAGTATGTTGAATCTTAAATTTATTGATTAACTATCCCAGAATTATTTGGTTAAAGAGACACAATGCTTTAAAGGAACAAAAAGAAAATTGAATGTAAGTAGCCAAGCAGATCTGTACCCCCTATTGTTATAATAGATTTAAGAAATTCATCCATGCAATTACCAAAGAGTCCATCTTTTGATTAAATTGAAAATGCTTAATTCCAAATTGAAATAAAACCAGAAGTTTCTCTTTATAGCTGATACATTTATAAAATTTCTTGATGATGCTAGAAGAAAAAAATGAAAAGATCTTGGAAAAAGAAAACTTTATGAGATTACTAAAAAAAACCCTTATCATTTTTACATAGGTTTGACAGATGTAGAAGCACTTCTTAAAGAACCATTACTAACTATGAGATTACTAGCTTTATATATCAGACTTCTAAATTCAATAATCATAGAACAAACAAAAAAAAGCATCAAAATAGTGGAATTAGTTTCTTTTTTATAATGTTCCTCTAATTTTAATCTAATGAAATCAGTAGATATTCATAAATTTTAAAAATATTAAACCAGATAAATCCCTGAAAGTAGATAGCCTACTTCCAGATTTTTTTTAAAATGTAAGATCTAAATCCAAATTGTGATTTTCAAAACTACTCTGCTTTATATAAAAATTATACTAAAGATTTGGCATAAAAACAAAACTATACCAAGATAGGCTGGATTCAGAACATGATAAAACTGCTATAAATAAGTTTTACCTTTAACAACTTGCAGTGAAAAGAGCTTTCAAAACACACAAAAAACTGATTGCCTTTATTGATTTAATCTCAGGTTATAATTTCCTTTGAAAAAATGGATTTCTAAAAGTCTGGAATCTTTAAATGCAAGAAAACTATTCACCTATTTGATGAAAGATTCTATAGAAATATTCAAATGCCTCTAAGTAACAATCATAATAGATACAAAATTTTACCGAATAGTCTTCCACAAAGTTTAATTCTTTCATCTATTTTATTTAATAAATTCATCATTGATTCTTTTAGAAATAGAATACAGAAAATTTATATTGTTTTGACTTTTCAAAGGACATCATTTACAGATAGAAAATCTTTTACCGAGAATATGAAATATTTGGATATTCTTTTCAAAGATTGAGATTTTATTCCTAAACTCATAAAAACATTTTAATCAACTGTTTATATGAATAACAAACACATTTTATAAACTAAATATAATTTTCTGTAACTAGATTGAAACACAATACTATTTCATGTTATTTAAGTACATCCATGGAACATAGTCTAATATTTCTCTCAACTATCAAGATTTTAAGAATAACCTTGAAACACTGACTGACCCTACTTGGGATTGTGATACAAATATTCTGACGACTTCTTTATCATTCTATTGGTAAATATTGGACTCTTGTTTGGAGAAAAGTTATTCACAATAAACTTTTGGATTTGCAATTGAATATTATCATGAGAAATATTACTGGAATTTATCATGAGAAATATTACTGGAATTCTGAAGTTCATTTTCTCATAATGGTTTTTTTTTTCAAAGAAATGTCTGAAAAAATATTTAGTAGACAGATTTGCTATTAATTCAAGATAATAATTTTACTATCTATGACATGCCTTGATTAAGATTCCCTTTTTGAGTGCTCTGTGAAGAATACCTTAAAATAACTGGAGTAGAGGAAGAAATGAACCTCCTTTTGTGGGCTCCAAATATATATATTATAACAGTTGGGGATTATGGACACTTACCCTATCTGCCATACAGGGTGCCACTAGGCTATTTGAACCTAGAATATTTATAATGTAGGCAGATACATCTTGTTCAGATCTAAATTTTGACTGTTAGCCCATGCCACTAGCTCAAGGAGTAGCTGAAATTTAAAGTTTAAATTCTTAAAATATATTTTTAATATTTAAAAAAAAAAAAGCCATTGCCAGTAATAATCACAAAACATTTATTTATGCACATATAACTTTGAGAAATAAATTAATCTTAATTTGTTATTATTATTTTATACTTTAGTTATTATTATTTTATACTTTAGTTAAAATCCACACAGATGGACAGTTTATATAATTTTGTTTTAGAATGTTGAGCATAAATAAGCTACATAGATTATGCAATTACAACTTCAAAACAGCTAACCTCAGCCTAAAAATTTGTAGCCAAATCAATGCTCACTTCCTGATATACAGAAGCAACCAATGCAATATGAAGATGTTGGCATAAAACCACGCTGACAGGAATGTGCATCTACTGTGTGATATTATTTAAAAGAAATGATCCTCATCCAGTACAGGAATGTGTATCTGTCTGGTGAAGGAATCATATATATAAAACATTAAAAGAAATGCTGCATATGGCGGGAGAGTGGTCCTTGCTATCTTATAGTCCCTATCCATAGAGCAAAAGTGGATCAATGTCACAGGAAATACATCTGCATCCATTGCAATGATATGGCTATACACCTTTGGGGCCATGCATTCAGTTGGGCACATTGCCCTGTATGCTAACACACTTCACATTACATTGATATAAACATCCATGTATTCCTCTACCAGTATTGACTCAACTATGAAACAAATAGTCTGAAATTAAACCCCCTTAAACTAACATGAATGTTAACGAATCTATGCAGTCATCTACACCCAACTTTAAATTTAATAATTTAGTTAACAGATAACAATAAATAAAAGAAAAATGGAAATGATTAGTAAACATATACATAAAAAATATATTAATAAGGGATTTAGAATTCTTTAAGTCAGATAAGAGTTTATACTTTAGATTACTAATTGAAAGTTTGTTTAAAAGATCGAGCTATAAGTTCATATTGATAAAAGTTTATACTTCTCAGAGTAAGTCTTTATGAATCCTCCTGATTGTGGCAGGTTTATGGAAGTCCTTCCTAAGTCTAGCATTCTGTGTAAATTGTTTTCTTTGGAGATGAAACCACTGCTTGCCAATACTTGGGTCAGGAACCGTCATCGAGAGGCCTTAGCTGTTGCATGCAAAGGAAACTAATTTTATTGCAAGACCCCTATATCACAGAGTCCGCAATACAGCTGCAAGATTAATAGTCAGATTTCCTCCATCCAATCAATTATTTTTCTTTTTATAGTATTAGGCCTCCCTTATCACTAATTCAATGGATCGATCAAACATGACATCATTTATTCTTAAAGTCTGGATGTTTTCTTTCTGGCCCATGCATGGCTTGGTGCTTGCATTGGTCAATCTTTATTTTTTTTTATATCTCTTATCTGATAAGTGCCCCAAGGGCTAGTTTGCTTTACATTTAATTATATTTCAATCATTTCCATTCACAAATTGACATTTGTTTCTATTTTCTTTTATATTGCTTAAAACAAAAATATTAATCTATCTTTAGATCTTTATTTTTTCTACAAAAAAAGTATTTTTAAATACTTTTTTTTTTTAGTTTTCCATCTGTGCGATAATATATATGTTAAATAAGTATTTTAATTTTCCATTTTTATGTTTTTAATAAATCAATTTTTATTTAAGATTTATTTCCCCCTTTATTTTAATTTTAAAATAATGTAACGGCATATGTATACCATTACAATATATATGTATTTACTAATCCAACAGTGAAAACAATTATAATTAATCTTTCTACTCATTTTTGAGTTTTCATCAACAAATTCAAGTCTATCTATGATCACTGTGTTTATCTGTTTAAGAAATGGAATTGAATAACCTCTAAACTTATAAAATTATGATTATCATGAACTCCATAGTTATAACCATCAAATCTATACACGCAGTCACAGATTTGAATGATTTAATAAAACCATTAGTGAATATATTTCTTGAGTCTTTTACAGATTCCTTTATAAGGTTAATAGTTATTGGTTCACTTAAAAAACCCTAACAATTATTAAAATTTTGTCTTATACTTTAAACACTTATTGATAATAGAAAAAAGTGTGTTAATACTTTTCAACATATGTGTCAATTTAATCAGAAATTTTTAATTAAACTGAGGCTCCTATTTGGGAGCTATTAACCCCTGCTCCCCTCATTAGTTTTTAAACCATAGGTTTGAAGTAAAATATGATTGTGAGAATGAGAAAAGAGATAAACAGTTAAAAAGAAGTGCCCACGTTCATTTATAGGGAACAGTAGATATATTTGACCTTTAGTAAACTTGATATCTGTATCTAAGATAAGGTTTGACAAATTTAGGAAAAAGCTTAAACCTTAGATTTTTATATCTCAGGCTTTTATGAGTTAAAAATAGTTTCTAGATGTGTGAATGCAGTCCTGTTTGACAATAAAAATACCTAGTAGCCAAAAACTATTCAGGGAAACCAAATGTAATTCTTTATCCAATATTCATTGATTATTCAAACTTACAATAGATAATTCTGAAGTAGACTAAATCAAATGAATTAGTTTTTCTTTAGATGTTAATAGTAAGTGAGGAAAGTCATGTGAGATGTTGTTTAGTATTTAGCTGATAATAATGAAACTTTGTGATGATGATTTTTTTTAATCAAATAATATATACATATACCTATTTCATAATAAATAAATAAGACAATAATAGCAACCAAATAATGTAAATTATTATACACGTATAAAATATGACAACCAGAATAGAAAAATTCAAAAATTATTAACCACTAATACTATTTTGCCAAGCGCTTTCGGTACTGTGTACTAGAATCATGGCAACAATAGTATATCTATTTCATGGAGCAATTCTAAATACATTATTAAGACTGTTTATAAATAAGATCCCCAATGAGTCATTTAAATAAACCTGTAAATTTTCCCATCTTTTGTTATATTAATGCCAATTTATTTTGTCAGATATCTTTTAGTCTCACAAAATAGATTGGCATTAGTAGAACAAAAGATGGGTATTATTTAGTTTTATTTCTTTGGAGATCTTACATGTAAATTGACTTTGTAACACATTCAAACTTGTTTGATTCATGAAATAGATTGATATTCTTATCATTACATATTTGATAAGTGATAAAATTATTTACATGCTCATTAAAATAATTAGTACTACATGTGCATGTGTATGTAGAATAGCAAGCAGAAATTTCTACATTGAGAGATCAATAATCCTTACTCTGGTTCTCTAGCATTATGCTTATATGTGTTTGACATATATATCTATTTGATGATCCACAATGTTTAAATAGAATATGTGGATAAAGACTTGAATATAACTGTATTAAAAATTGTGGATGTGGATATTTATTTAATTCAGCCATAGCCACCACTATCCATTAGGCAGTATAGTATGTGAACCAGATAAGCTTACATGATCACATTTACTATACTACACATGTTATTGATTGATATACATTAGAATAAATTCTCCAGATGATTACACAATTTACTTAGCAGAGTGAATCAATGGGTGCTAAAACAGTGGAAAAATCCCTAGCTAAGCCTATCATCATATATATTTAAAGAATGGTGCATTTGCGTTAAGAATTTCTAATAAAGTATTTATTAATACTTTAGCTTAGGATTGTAAAATTTTATTAAGCTATATGTTTATATAGACAAATGATAAAATGCATTTACATGTTCTCATAAAGTTTTAAATAAGAATAAAGAACAACCCTATAATATTTTTCAGGAAATCACTTGTTATTTGTGCACCAGAGAGGCAAACATTTCTATTTAATGAACTGGACTAAGGGTTTTTCCCCATCTCGGAGGAAAATTAATCCTATTTGAGTCTATTACTCTACAACATGTACTAAATCATACAACACAAAAAAATAATCTATTCAATATTGAATAAATAATTGAATAATGAATAAATAATTTTGGAAGACTAAATAACTTTATTTAAGTATTAAATACTCCTTGCTTTGATTCACTTAAATTCTAAAGGAAATAAAAATGAATTAGAAAAATATTTTAATATCCAAGAAGTAAGTTGTTGGAATCTGATATCTGTAAAAAAACTTAATGCTTTTTAAATCTATTATTCAGATTAACATTACTGATGATGTGCTGTCTGATTGATTGTGAGTTTTCTATTTTTGAAATTAGTTTTTTGCTTTACATTTTCAGAGGAAAGTACTAATGTCAGAACTTGTTAAGATGATTATTTTTGAATCCAATTTTAATTATTATTATTTTAAGTTGTTAAGACAGGCAATGCAATTCTGGATCAGAAAGAGAATATTTTCAAATTTGAAATGATCCATGTAAAATTTCAATCTGCTGGGAAAATATGCTTTTAATTTTTAATTTGATATGCTAAAATAGACTGAGTAAAAAGAAAGTTATCCTCATTTTATGAATACTATTCAGAAAAATAAAATCTCTGATCTGACCTTTTTGCCAAAGTTTGAGAAATAGTAATATCCTACCATTTCTTAATTGTTCATTACAGAATAATATTTTCTTAAACTAATGTTCAAAACGCTAGTATATATATATTACAATTAGTCCATGAGAAAAAAAAAACGTTATTGAATTACATTGCAACTAATTGGAATTATGATATAAGCCCTAAGCACAATTAAAGGTATTTAACATTATATTTGTAAATTTATGAAAATTATAATTATTTATCAATTAAAATTGATATATTTGATATAATATTTAATTCTAGATTTTATAATGGAAAGAATGGAATAGAAAATAATGTGTAGTTGCTATGGAAACAAAAATATACAGTATGTTGCTTTATTATTATTAGAACTGACAAGGAAAATAAAGTTATTTATTTTGAAATCTCCAAAAAAGATCAGAAAATTTATCAGGATCTGTTAAAAACAGAAATCAAGTTGATTACAATTATATACTTCCGAATAGTAAGAGATCAGCCAGATCGCATAAATGCAAGAATTCCTAATATTAGACGTAAGTATTGAGATTAAAATTGACAGTGAATCAGGCAATTCACTGTAGCCAAAGAAAATGGCAAAATTGAAAGAATGCCATTTCAATATTCAGTTCAACCTGTGTACTAGTCAAATTTAAAAATTGATCTATAATATGAAATTATAAATGGTTGTGGACAACTTTGTTCAAATCCCTTTTGATGTTTGCATTTAATAGAAAATATTACCATGCAAAATGAATATTATTAGAGTTTTTCAGAGCTTTTCCAATTAAGTGCAAAGATTGTAAACATACTACTTGTTAAATAAACTCTAAAAAAAGCATCAGTAGTGTTCAAAAGATAGCTATAATCTTACTTTAAATGGTAAATAAAGCAATATTAACCCTATTTGGAAAAACTGAATGAATTTCAATTATTATAATCATTATAAAATTAGAAATATTCGTTTATAACTACAGGGACATAAACAAACTTATCCAGGGTCTCATTTTAAAGAGGTTTTGACAATGATGCAAAGGTTTTCTTTTACAAACCTGATTTTTTTGTCTTTTACCAGACACCACTTATTGATCCAAAATTATAATGTACACAATCACTACTGTTAGTACACACCTTGGACTTTAAAGATAACTTTCTTTTATTTGGAATTGTTACCACAACCAATATATTCCAGGGAAAAAATGAATGCATTCTTTCTGAATCTTAGAAGAAGAATTTTTTTCTTTGATATTATATTTATTATAAAGTCTGAAGTACAACTGAAAAGATTCTTCATGAAAACATGACAAAAATGATGAGTGTGATTCTAGAATAAACAATACACTCAAATGATCAATTTTGTGAGACACATTTTGGGGAAAAAAATAAATCATCCCCAAAAAGAAAGTTTAGATAAACATACAAGAATTTCTATTACTATTTTTTAAGTATTTCTTGATATATAAGACATGGGTTCAGTCTCCTCTACAAATAACTAAAAGACTTCTCAGTTCTAAGGATCATGATACTATTTAACAATGGCCAAGAAATAGTTGCATTGGTTTATTTAAAAGAAACAGTTTTAAAAGATTTGTAGTAGAGACATTTCATTTGATGAGGGGAACAATTATATGTATGTATGTAACTGAAATTGAACTAACTGTACCTTCCAAGAGTTATGTAACATAAACAAACTACCAAAAGACAGAGTTATGCTATCTGTCCTTTAGCATTTGTTGGTATTTATGCTTAGTTTATTTGAACTTAAATGAGAGAATTTGATCTATTGGTTATACATATGGAATGAATAAATTTTATCAATACTTATATGGAAAATCTTCACTTATAGTTATCAATTACTTCTTGCTGCTTTTAGAAAATTAAACTATTTGGCGTAACTTATCATCAGCCTATAATTTATTTTATATAGCTACTTTTTAAAAAAATATTCAGCATGAAGAAGTAATTTCATTATCTACATCAATATTCCCCGGTCACTAGCAAGTTTCAAGGTATTAACTTTTTATAAGATCAAGATTGACTCAGTATTCATCTAAATAAATATTTAGTTGCTTTATGAAACAAAAAATACTTTCATTGTCAAACAAGTATATTTTCATGAGTAAGAGACAAGCTGTAAGTGAAAATTTGGAACATTACAATAAAAAATATGATCACTGCTATAAGAAGGTACAACTGCCAGAGAAGGGATATTTACTTGTCCTGGCCTCAACCAACACAACTCTGATAACAATCTATTTGGGCCATACAGCTATGGGTATCTTACATTAACTGATATCAAATACTAGCTCATAAAAAACAACAACCTGGCTTAAGAAAATTATTCGTCAAAAGTTACATTAAATCATTATACATAATAATACATGATTTACATTCACAATCTATACTGAATTTCATATTAATTGAAGAATAGTTCCTGAGAATATGTCTTTTATTCTGTCATAAACTAGCCAAATCACACAATTTATCAGCAAAAGTTATTTCCTACAGTTGTAAGTGATCTGGTTTAAAAAAATTTAAAGTAAAATGAATGATTTAGAAGTTATAAGGCAACCATGTTACAATAATTATTATGGGCAAATGGCCTAAAATGCCATTGTCATTTAATTACTTCTGCAAGTGACTAGCATAACTACAAAGCTCTAGGTGATTATTATGATATGGGATCAACATCTTAACTAGAAGAAGTTTTACAGCAAAGGAGAAAGTCTCTAAGCAATGAGCATTCTATAATAGTATCATGAACATTTGTAGCCAAAAATTATACACATATATTAACTCCCCCCCAATCATGTCTTTAGTCATATTTATGATTACATCCCTCCACAAAGTATTAAAAATGGATAGAAACCAGCCCCTACCTTGCATGAGAGTGTTGTAGTGAAAATTACACTACAGAAATATTATTCATTATTAAATAATCTCTAGTCTATTGACTAATAAAAATTATCAATATACTTCCATTAAGTGGTTTGTGTCAAAGTTGAGAAGGCAGTAAGTTTGACATTTATCAATTAAACTGTAATTGACTAATAGATTTCCTAGCACAGTTTTAGACTAATTTAAACAAGTGGTAATCAACCCTTAATATATGCTGCACTTTTATTTTAAATCAACATTGTTTTTGTTGAATGTTAAGAAATTCTTGATCAAAGGCACAAACAAGATTAAGACTTTGAAATGATCAGAGTGGTCATCGTATTATTGTATCTGAATTCAGTTATATAAGCCAATCTTAAATATTTTTGAATGAGCGTGTGAAGATTTTATATTCTTTACTTTATTTCCATTGCCATTATTATACATATAAACACTCACAAAATTTTAACATTTATTTTGTGTTAATATTAAGAAACTGTAATTTAAACAGAGTTAATAAACCCCTTACATATGCACTGTACTGTTGTCACTTGATCATTATCAGTGGGAGTAACAATAATGCCTTTTACATTGTTAAGAATAGATGAAGCAAATTAGTGTACTTTAGTAAATTAAATCATTTATAATAAAATTGTTCTATTATTTCACAAAATAGTAATTAATATTTTTTTTTTCACAAAATGTGTGCTGTCAAATGTCCCAATAGAGTTATCACTTATTTATTGTTCATTTTAATGTTCATTTTAACCAAAAATCACAACTAAGTAGATTAAAAAAAATAGCAAAAGCAAAAGAAAGTGATAATAAATTGAAGGAGTAGACATTGAACAATTTGAAAAGGAATATATTTCAATAGAATTCCATTAAAAAAAGGCATAGAAATTCTATGAAAACGCTATTTTCAGATCACAATATAAAAAGTAGTCAAGCGTTGGTGGTTGAGTGATCAGCACAACTGCCTTACAAGCAGTTGTCCTGGGTTAGCGGGTTCGCTTCCCAGCCGATGCTATGACACATGATAAAAAATATATATATAAAAAGTAAAGCTGGAAATATATAATTGATAAAAAAGAAATAGAATGTAAACTTATTTGATGATTTAATAAATTAGAAACCAAATAAGACATTGTTGAAGCAAAAGCAAGGCAAGTTATAAACAAAATCAAAAGATCCAGAATCAATTCTATTTAATTTCAATAGAAAAATAACTAAGAAGAAATGTAATCATCTTGATCAAATTTACAGAATTCCAGAAAAATGGAGTAAAGTAATATTATACAAAAGCAAATCACAGAATACTAGACACTTAGCATTTTCAATCATGCATTATTTTTAAAATAATAAAGGTTAATTTAAAGTTTATAATATAGCTCTTAATTGAAATGCTTTACAAAGTATTTTCAGGAAGTAGTAAGCTTCCAGTAATGGTGTTATCTCTTGGTCATGGTACTCTATTGTCTAGTACAGCGGTTCTCAACCTGTGGGTCGTGACTCCTTTGAGGGTCAAACAATCCTTTCACAAGGGTCAGCTAAGACCATTGGAAATTATAGTTTTGAAATAACAACAAAAACAATTTTAAGGTTGGGGGTCATCACAACATAAGCAACTGTATTAAAGGGTTGTGGCATTAGGAAGGTTGAGAACCACTCGTCTAGTAACTTAATTTGCTCTCAGACAAAATTTAATTTACATGCAACAGAATATATACAAAAGTATAAAAACTAAAAAATACTCAATTTAGATTTATAACAGATAAGTAAACAAGAGAAACAATATTGTCATTAAAATAACTAATAGAGACATGTATAAACTTAAAATAATTAGAAAAGATTTGAACTCAGATTTTCAAGCTCCCTACAGCTATTTACTCTATCCTATACACGTGATCACACATTTGAATAAAAGAAATGATCTCCAATATACATATTTCGTGCTGGACCAGCAGTCATCAGTTGGTCCAGATCACCATCTGCCCATATATACAATCTGCTAAATTCATATTAAGATAGCAAATCTTCAAACTTTAATAGACAAACTTTACTCTTCCATATCTCCAACTCTTTGGCCATCTATATCATTGAAAATACACAGATGTAACCTCAAAGCCCTTGTTGATGCCAATATTATTGACATACCTATGTTGATCTTCAGTCATTCTAACCCCTCACATGTAGGACCTTAATATGTCCATTTAAATATACAGAAGAGGGATGGGCAGAATACAGGTTGGATATGTGATATTTAAGTACATGTATATTACCTATCATCATCAACCATTATCAATCCACTGCAGGATGAAGGTCTCTCCAAGCTTAATCCATCTTCTCCGATCCTTAGCCTCTCTTCCCCACAACACCTCTGCACATTTTCTTATTTCATCCATCCATCTCACATGTGGTCTCTTTCTGGGTCTTTTACAATCTCTTGGAATCCAGTTTAAAATTTCAATTGTCCATCTATTATCATCTCTTCTAGCAATATATCCAGCCCAACTCCATCTCAATCTTTTAATTTTTTCAATAAGGTCAATAACACCTGTTTGTTGTCTTACCCATACATTGCGTTTTCGATCTCTTCTTGTTACTCCCAACATACATCTCTCCATACTCCTTTGAGGGGTTTGAAGTCTCTGTATTGCTCTTCTATTAAGTGTCCAAGTCTCAGATCCATAAGTAAGAACTGGTAAAACACATTTGTTAAAAACCATTCTTTTCAAACACATAGGCATATTTCCTTTTAGTATCAAGTTATTTCTACCAAAAGCACTCCAACCAAGTTTAATTCTATGATTAATTTCCTCCATTATGTTTCCATCTGTATTAATAATCTGACCAAGGTATTTGTAACTGTTAACTTCTTCTAATTCTTCATAATCAATCTTTATTTTCATATTTTGAGCAAATCGATTAAACATTACTTTAGTCTTTTTAACATTTATCTTTAGTCCTACTTTTCTACTTTCATCTGCTAACTCCTGCAACATTTCCTGCAGCTCTGAAGCATTATTTGCAAAAACAACTACATCATCTGCGAAATCTAAATGACTTAAATACTCTCCATTTACTTTCACTCCTTTAGTTTCCCATTTTAATCCACAAAATACTTCTTGCAGCACTGCTGTAAAGAGTTTTGGAGATATGGAATCACCTTGTCTTACACCTTTCTCAATGTTGATTTTTCCAGTATCATTATGTAATCTAATTGTTGCTGTTGCATTTTTATAAATATTCTTTAAAATATGACAATATCCTGGATCTATACCTTGATGATCCAATGCTTTAATCACTGAAGAAATGTGTATAGAATCGAATGCCTTTTCATAATCTACAAATCCAAAACATAATGACAACTCATATTCATTTGTCCTTTCTATGACTTCTCTCAATACCTGGATATGATCTATTGTACTAAAACCACTTTTAAATCCAGCTTGTTCTCTTGGTTGGTGGAAATCCAAAGTTCTCTGTAGACGAGTTGTAATTATCTTGGTAAAAATTTTATATAAAACTGATAAAAGGCTGATAGGTCTGTAATTTCTAATATCTTCTTTATCACCTTTTTTAAATATTAATATTATTACTGCATTCTTCCAATTATCATTTAGACATTTGGTATATAACTTTGCTAAAATTGTTTCTAATTCTTCACCTCCTTCTTTTAATATATCAATTAAAATTCCATCATTTCCTGGAGCCTTTCCTTTCTTCATACACTTAATTGCATGTCTCACTTCTTCATTTAAAATTCTGGGCAATTCGGAAGATGTAATAGATATAGGAGGTATTTGTTCTTTATTACTATATAATTCTTGATAAAAATCTTCTACCAATTTCATGATGTCATCTCTCTTTTTAGTAATAATTCCATCTTTTTTTTTATTGCAGATATAAATTTCCTACCAATACCAAAATGTTGTTTAACATTTTTGAGACTTTTATTTTCTTCTGCAGCTTTCCTTGCTATTTCACAGTTATACTTTCTTATATCATTTTCAACTCTTTTCCGTACCATTTTACAAAATTCGAGATATTCAATTCTTTTTAATACATCATTTTTGTATATCTTCATATTCCTTCTTTTCTTCATAAATTCTCTAGTCTCAGTAGAAATTTTATTAGTCAATTGTCAATTGCTGCTTTTTTCTACCAGCTATGTTTGTTGCAGTTTTTAAAAGTGTATCAGTTATTTTCATATTAATTTCATTCAAATCTGAATCATGTTCAAAATCTCCTAACACTTGAAACCTATTTGTAAGTTCTAATTTAAATTCATTAGAATGTTTCTGAAGATTAGGAATATCAACTGTAAATATTGTTTTTCTTAATAATTTTTGTCTCTCTAGTTTTACATTAACACGTAACTTACACCTTACTAATTGATGATCACTTCCTGTGTTAAATTTATTAAGAACATTACAATCTAGAAATATGTATTTTCTGTTAGTCAAAATATAATCCAATTCTGCTGTACCTTCATTTGGATGCTTCCATGTCCATTTCCTTTTAACATTTTTCTCAAAAAATGAATTCATAATATAAAGTTTTTCTTTTTCTGCAAACTTCACAAGTCTATGTCCCTCTCTCATTTCTATTACCATAACCAAAATTACCTACAGCAATTTCATCTTTCATTTGTCTACCAATTCTAGCATTAAAGTCTCCCATAACAATTTTAAAATGTTGTTTACTCTGATCAAAAGCCTTTTGTACATCCATATAAAAATCTTCTACTACTTCATCACTATGAGAACTTGTTGGGGCATAAACCTGAATTATCTGCATTTGGTATCTGCTATTAAGTTGTATAACTAATCTTGCCACTTTGTCCGATACACCATCAATCTCCACAATATTGTTCTTCCACTTTTTATTTATAATGAATCCTACTCCACTTGTATTTCCAATATGTGTGCTTTATAATAGAGTATATGTCCACTTTTTAAATCAATTGTTTCTTCTCCTTTTCTTCTAACTTCACAAAGTCCAATAATGTCCCATTTAATATAAGACAGTTCTTCTTCTAATTCTTGCAATCTTCCTTCACTTGAAAGTGATCTGCAGTTGTAAGTACCTAAATAAAAAGTCGTCATCAAATGGCAGCCTGGGTCTGCAATCAGGGGATTCTTAGCACCCTCCGTCTTCGGCCACCAACCGCTGCCTTGGTTGGTGACTTTACAGCCTCCTGGGAATAAGGGCCGTGCTTTATTTTTGTCTGTCATAATTGTATATATGTATTGGAAAAATATTTATCATTTACACAAACATTCATTCTGCCTTATCAGGCACTGAGAAGAAAGACCATGGTGTTTCTTGATCTTAAACTCAGAGGTAAAAAGCCAATAAACTCACCACACTGGCTAATGCATGTTGGTGAGCAGCCCATACATGTTTGTATACTATATGAATAATCACATAGTAATAACAGCTGCAACAACAAGAACGTATGGAGTGGACATTAGGAATTTGCCCTGCTCGGTTCCTTTAAGGCCTCCGAGAGGAATCAAAGGGTCTCCTTTCAGTTAATAGCAAACTCCTTTCTGCATATTACCTATACTAAACTTAATGTAATTAGAAGGGATTTGAACTCAAACATTCAAGCTATCTACAGCTTTTATGTATGTGGTCATGTATATTGGTCATATAAGATTGGATAGCTGTAAGGAGCTTGAAAGTCTGAGTTCAAGTCTTCTAATTACATTAAGTTTAATAATTTTTTTGGAGGGGGGCAATCGAAACTGTAAAAGAGGATGGTAAATAAAACATTGTGTAACTGTAGTAAAGTGCATTGATGATTTAGTATTATGTGGTATACATTAAGTTTAGTACAGACAATATACCTGTATTTAAATATTATATATTTTGTCCATCCCTTTTCTATATATTTAAATGGACATATTAAGTCCTATATGTGAGGATCAGAAATGATTTAAGGTCAGCATGGTTATGACAATAATATTGGCAACAACAAGGACTTTGAGTGCTCTATCCTCATTTTCAATGGTATGGATGGCTGAAGAGTTGGAGGGTGGAGAAGGTTGAAGCTTGTCCATTAAAGTTTGAAGTTTTGCTATCTTTATATAAAATGAGCACTGTTTATATATATGTGTAGAGATTGTGATCTGGACCAACTAATGAATGCTGGTTCAGCATGAGATACTATATATTGGAGATTATTTATCTTTTCACATGTATGTAGTCATGTGTATTGTTTGTATAAGATAGAGTGGATGCCTATAGGAAACTTGAAAGTCTGAGTTCAAGCCTTTTCTAATATAGGGAACTTGAAAGTCTGAGTTTAGGCCCCTTCTAATATATATATATTATTAATGTCATGTAATACTATTCTTTTTTTTTAGACTGATAAATTACAGAAGAAAAAGTATTCAGCAGTAAGATAATTTATATTACTTAAATGTAACCACAAGGGACTTGAACATTGACTTTCAAACTCTCTTCAGCTATCCATTCTATCTTATACAACTAATATACATGACCACATACATATGAAAAAGATAAATGATCTCCAATGAACATTTTGTTCTGAAAAAGCACTCATCAGTTGGTCCAGATCATTATCACCTGAGCATATAAATATAATTTATATTCGGTTTATATTAAGATAGCAAATCTTCAGACTTTGATATGGATCAACTGATGAGTTCTGGAGATCATCTATCTTTTTCACTTGTGTTTGGTCACATGTATAATTTGTATAAGTTAGAGCAGATAGCCGAATGGAGCTTAAAAGCCTGTGTTTAAACCCCTTATAGTTACATCTAAACTCCAAGTATATACATTATATTTGTATTCAGTCAAATATTACATTATTTAAAGCTAAACTATAAAGGTGTCGGAATTATACAAAATATGTAGTTGGACCAAAAAATGAAAGTCAGAATAGGAAATGGTTTCCAATATGAATATTGCTGTCTCAAATTTTTAACATCTTTTTAGGAAAATAATACACGAAGTCTTGGATAAAATGAAAGAATTTAAATAAATTGCATAGTAATCAATAATCTGAGATGCACAGATGATTAAGTTTTATTAATCACTTATGGGGAAGATTATCAAAGATAAATGAAATAACATATTGAAAGCCTGTTTGGCATAGTGTAATGATTGATGAATTTAAGAGCAAAAGATCTGGATCAAAAATCAAATCTGTCACTTCTGATGTTCAAATAGTTCATGACCTTCCAAGCAACTAACTTCAATTTTTTTTTTTTTTTTACATAATTGAGAAATTGATATTATTAATGTCAATTCACATAAGTTAAAATATGGTGCAAACATTTTTTTTAGAACAATTAAAGATAAAATCAAGTATTGAACAAACTAAGAGCATGGATAGTCAGATAAAGTGGTTTTTAAATGAAATCAATTGCAAACTTCAACCAAAGTACAAAAATCATAAAACTAATCGATTTATTCTACTATATGTATAGGTAAAATGGTATGGGAAGATTATTAAATTAAAAATGAATAAGCAAGCATCTCATATAGTCCTGTAAATAATATGAACAAAAATGACAATTTACAATTAAGGCTAGAATTAAAGATGTGAAAGAATATGCATGATTAAATACTGAGGAGATATAATTTAAAGGATTCAAATTTGGTATTTGTTGTAACAATCTCCAATTGGAATTGCATAATTATATATATAAACAAGTTGCATATATGTATAATTTGAAAGGAATCTTATAAGTAATAGATATGAATTTATAGATTTAGAATATGAAGTTAATATATTAAACTAAGTATATTAACTTGTAATATAATCTTTTTTTTTTGTTTTGTGTAATCTTATCTTTAGTGTTGCCTTCAAATTTGTAATTTTATCTAGAATAATGTCCTCTGGCTGAAAGCTTCACCATAAATTGATAATAGTTTTAATTTACTGCCATTAAACTAATCTTTTTATATAAGAATAATTTGTTGATATATATATGTGTGTGAATAAATGTATTAAAAGGATATATATATATATGTAGAAAAACTACATTGTATATAGTGTAACAGAATCTGGTGACAACTACTCCAGGTCTGGTTGCATCAGAACATGTGGCAATTTGGTTTATTCCATTAGAAGAGGGGAATAGATCTAGGGTCTTTGGGTAGGATGGAAATAATGATGTGATGAAGTAAATAACCAATGATCATGTCTATTTCTAGTGCACTAGCTCTAATTACACACATTAAATTTAGACATAATTTAGATTAGTTCATCTATATCTTACCTTCTATCAGATTCCACATATGCCTCAGAATTCGAACCCAGAGGGAATATTGCAATTAACTATCTTCAGTGATGAATTTAACTTATGTAGGAATTATGGTATGCTTATATATATATACTGTGTTATAAATCAATTATAATACTCATTTAACCCTATTATAATGTTATACAATAAAAAATAATTTCTGTATGTAGTATGTATGATGATCAATTGATGAATGGGAAAGAAATGACTTTGATAAACTAGAGACCATTTAATGAGAAGTAAACTAACAATATTTATTTACAAATACAATATAAAATTGATAAACTTCTTTAACAAAATAAAAAAAAAAGATTATATGCATATATGTGTTAAGTATGTATGCCTATCATATTGATAATTAAAAATATTCATTAAACCAATTCTTTCCATAATAGGCATATATGAATAAATGCTCGTTATATATAAAGTAAATAAATGTAACAAGAAAAATAAAATCATTAATTTAACATTGCATTGATGGTGAAACTAACTAACTAATTAACCAAATGAACAAAAATATATTAAATAACTACTGGGTTTAATTCTAATAATAGCATTTTCTCTCTCTGAAAGAACCCCTTCTTAACATGTAGAAGTTAAATAGAAAAGACAATTCATGCAGAAATGTTAATCACTTATACTGAATAAACATGCATGAACAACTATTAATTAACAAAAGAAAAATAAACAACATAAATTCTGCATTGTCAAAACTTTATATTTCTTTTTTATATGGAATAGCAATAAATAAAGATCTTATTGCTATCCTATATTTTGTCAAGGATTCTAATAATAAACAAAACCAATATCATGTCATTATGAAGAGAAGATTATCTAAATTTTATTAAACAAAAAGTTATTTAACAATTTCCGCATGTTTTCTCGAATTTAGCTACAATTCCAAAGTATGCTGGATTGCTCTTTCTGGGGATATTCGAGGCCATTCTGTAGAACTGAACAGTAGATTGACTTAGCTTGGATTTTATATTATCTCGTGTGTTTTCCTATTCCTTATCTTATCTGCTGCAAATTGGATTTTTCAATATTGTACTCCTAAAATGCTATTCATATTTGAACCTTAGACTTTATAAATAATTCCTAATTGTAACCTAGATTTATTTTTAATAATTAATCATCTCATGGTCAATTTTGGAAACACTATGGATAAAAAATACAGTGCATTATCTTAGATCTCCATATTATATTATGTAAATCAATGCTTAACTTGTAAAACATTTTGTAGCAATAAAGTCTAATCCTATTTAAAAAAAAACAAAAAACTTCCAAGTTAAGGAGATCTCGGTTTCCAAATACAGAAGTAAAATATATATATACAATAATGCATAATTCTACTAACATAAAAAAAATATCAGTAACAAATTAATATTTCTTCATGATGACTGGCATGAGATTTAGGAGTTAGGAAGTTAATGTCTCTGATAGATAGTCTGTCGTTATTTTGGTCGGGCTGCTATGATAGGTCATGCATTCCTCGCAAAGACTCCTTAGCGACATATATACTATTATTGTTCTTCCGTTTGATGTGGCATTTAAGATTGTTGGTAGGCATTACACCTTTAAGCACCAATTCATTGTGCTTATTCTGGTATGGGTTGATGAATACTTAAGCCCTATAACACGAGTTAGCTGGCAAACATGGTTTTTCAACAAATTAATAATTTAAAGTTTCTTAATTCGAAGTTTGTTATTAAATAATTTTGTGTGAGTGGAATTATTCCATCGGTGATATATATAGATACTATATTGACATTATGATCCATTCTTCTATTTAAATTTGAAGAATAGCTTAGTATTTTTTTATATCAAACGTTTATAATACCCACCAAGGCTGTAACCCCAAGAATGTGCGCACAAAAATGCGATATCAGGGACATCCACTCTTTTGATTTAATTCATTACTTGAACTTGTTAAGAATAGTTTTATTTAATTAATAATTATGATTCTTGTCATCGACTATATCACAATTCAGCAAATAGTTTGAAGTTTTCGAATAAACTATCTATTTTCTTAATATTGAAGCATTCGATTCTTCTGATATTATATTATACGGATTATGTCTTATTTGGAAAGTAACAAAAAGATCACTGAAAAGAATTAAGTTCGTTTTTTATTATTGTCCTCGGCTTTCATTGTTTAATGTGCTTGCATTTTATTTCTTTTTTCATCTTTATATATCTATTTTTACGCATATTATTTTGATTATAAGCAAATAAAAATTACGTAATAGAATTACTTTTTTTTTTTTTTATCTTCCGTATTTGGTTACTTAGTGACTGTTTTGACATTGGGTTGTTATCATGTTTATTTAGTCCGAGTCTTTTTAAAATGAAGTCAAATATACAGATATTACATTTATTGTAATCGTCATCAACCATTATCAATCTACTGCAGGATGAAGGTCTCTCCAAGTTCAATCCACCTCCAATCTTTAGCTTCTCTTCTCCACATCACCCTGCACATTTTCTTATTTCATCCATCCATCTCACATGGTAAAAATATTTATTATTTAAATACATGTATATTTTCTATACTAAAATTAATGTATATGTGTGGGAGATGATCTGGACAAACTGATGAGTACTGGTTGAGCATGAAATATGTATATTGGAGATCATTTATCTTTTTCACTTGTATAAGATAGATTGGATAGATGTAAGGAGTTTGAAAGTTTGAGTTCAAGTCCCTTCTAATGGTGTATACTCAGAATATTAACTTAACAAACCCATTTCTAGGGTCCAAATCTGAAAAAAAAATTAAAATGTTAAGATAAGAAAGAATATCCAAGCAAGCTTAGGATTTTTTTTCTCCAGATAATCTACCCAATAACCAATCCAAGTAACCATCTAGTTGTAAAATCAGTAATTGATTAATAATTAGTTGAAGCATAAAAATAAGAAATAAAACACGCCAAGACTCTTACTGTAAACAAAATAATGCCTGGTGAATATTGCTCTTTTATTTCCTTAGTCCTTTATGGTGATATGCAAAAAGCATTTGCTTGTAGTGATCTCATTAAGATTGTTTTATCTATATAGATACACATGCACTCACACACTTATAAGGATGTGTATTCTTAATAAATATATTGAAAATATTTATAATTATATATTTATAAATAATATACAAAATATAATATATTTATCAATTATTAGTTCTGAAAATATTTTAGTCAGTTGGAACATAAAAAGGGATTAAAAAAGAGTATCAAAAAAATTAATACAGTAAATCATTGATTTATTTAAACAACATCAATTTAATCTATTAATTTTTGATAACTAATTTTTAAATATAATAATGTATGTGTATATAATAAGGTCCATTAAATCTTGTAGAAAAGATTCTACTCATCACAAAATAAGATGGAAAGATAATTGTTATATATATATATTATTTGAAGTCATTTTAGGTTTTGTTAAAGTTATAATAGCTATGGATTTATTGTTAATGCAGAAAATCAGTAAATAATTAAAAAATAAATAAGGATGATTACTAGATTAAGTGAAATACTAATTAGGTGGATTTTAGAAGGGAAGATATTAGAATTATATTTTTAAGATACAATTTTTATAGTTGATTAGTAATTTGTAAATGATATATCAATAAGATAGTATTAAAGAATTGTAGAAGTTACTAATATATGAATAATATTAAAAGTATAAAGCTAAACTAGTCAATAAATAATCAAAAGTACCCCAAATTCATAACTCAATCAGACTAGCCAAGAAAATATACTCTAAAACACTACCAATGGTATCATTGCTACAAGTAGACATTTTAAGTATAAAGAACTACAAAATAACATATTTTCTAAATGTTACTCACAATTTCATTTATCCCTATCCACCCTTAATATTAAAAGAACTTTTAAATTAGTCGATTGCTTCAGAATCATAAATTTTTAACAATAAAGATTCTTTAATTCTTCTTTTAATTTCATTTCTCTCAAAGAAGACAACCTTAGGTTCCTCAAAATTAATAATGTGGCCTGTATCTTTTAATAAGGTAGAACTAAGATATTTATTTCTATCTCTACTTATACGCACTTTTATTCATTCATTTAAACTCAAGCTACTCTGACCTATGTATATCTTCTTACAAAAACAGGGAGTAATATACACTATTCCAGGAATAATATTCTATCAAAAATATCTTTTGTATTATTTAATAAAATATAGGGAGAACAAAATGGTGGTATAGGTCAAAATAGAAATGAAAATATTAATTTTTCTATTCCTAAGAAAGAGAAAGCAAATAAATGTGCAAATCATATATGATGTCTGCACAATTCCATTGGAATGCTCAGTGGAAATATTAAAGAATTGATTTTTTTAAAACCACAAGCAACAATTTTAGTGGAGAATATATGTATGACTTGGTTAAAACCAAAAGAGGAATGCTAAAAATATGAAAAATGTTACAGAAGATGCCATTATCATAAATAAAGATCTTTTTTTAATTGTTGCATTCTAAGATGATTTTCAGATACTTTTAAAAAGTTGTTGTTGCCAATAGGAAGATGAGATTAGAATTAAATACAAAGGAGACAAACAGTGTCATCTTTGGAAGAATGTATGAACAAGTGGAAATGTAATAATTTTTATTATTAAGTAAAAGAAAAATTTTTAAAATCTTGGAAGAATTTTTAATTAAAATAAGATTCAAGAAGAAGAAATTAAGATCCGACTAAGAATGAACAAATTTAGATTCTGAAATTATTTATATTATATGAAATTATATTTGGAAATAAGACTTAGGATGAATAATAATAATAATCATCATCATCATTATAGCAACAATAATAATAAGAAGGAGGAGGAGGAGAAGAGGAAGAAGATAGAAGAAGGAGGAGAAGAAGGATAAAAGAACTGATTTGAAAGACTGGTGAACAAAGTAGTACTGAGAAAGTCAGAAACTAGAAGGCAAATTGTCAATGATTGCCAAAAAAAAAAAAAAATACTCTAATCATTTATTAAATTGTAAAGATTGATCTTACAAAGTAAGACCAACAGCCATAAGAAAATAATGATGGTTTAAAAGCTGGTGAGCTATTTTTCTATGAAGTTATAAAGAGACCTGAGACAGATCATGCTAGAAATTAATTTCTCATGTTTAGTTTTGAACACAGAAGCAGAAGATTAAATATAAAGAAAATATAAGAAGAATTGGTGATTTTAATATAGAACAGTGTTGATTCTAAATTTGTTTGCTATTAATCAGACTAGCCTAATTATATTCTCTCTGGCATTAAGATCAAAATCAGTACTGTATTTGACAAAAAATAATCTAATAATAGTTGAGAAATCATATTAGTCTATAATTACATATATATGGATTAATTTAAGATATGCATATAAAAAGAATTTTTCATTGCAGTTATATATCTTAGTAAATATATAATTTATATAATGTTTTCAATGGTTTTTCAAAAAAGAATATAACATTTAATAATAATAACTTATCTTAGTTAGATTATTATCTCATATGAAAATACAATGAATGACATTAATCATAGAATTTAAACTTGGTTGGAATACTTTGATAGAAATAATTTTTAAAGAAAATGTGATTGAAAAAAAATATTAAAAAATATGTTTTATCAGTTCTTGAAAATAATAAAGAAGGGACAAATATCAGTGACATTGAAAAAATTAAGATGCTGAATGGAATTGGGCTGGATATCTTTTGAGAAAAAATGTTAATAAATGGACAAATGAAGCCTTAAACTGAATCTCAACTGGTTTGTAAAAGATCTAGAAAGAGACTATGGGAAATAAATAGTAAAAGCTTTCTGTATTGTTGTGGTGAAGAGAAACTATGACTTGGAGAAATTGGATTGAACTCGGAAAAATATCTTGCAGTTGATTGGTAATAATTGAAATTATGAATGATAAGCTTCAAATTTGTACAATTTTGGATAATTTTTAAAACAATGCCTCATAAATTGACTCTATATTTAATCAGTTAGGAAATTTATTTTTTATATTAATGAAACCTAACACAAAACTTAAAAATAATCATTGAAAATGTATATTGTGAAAACTGTATATAGATGATTTAATGATAATTGTGTCTTTAGAAATTGTACCTATTAAAATTGTAATTATACAATTATAGGAAGGATAATCTATAGTTTATATATATATATATTATAAAGATCAGGTTTATTGATATTGTGAAAAAGTTTTTAGTAAAATGTAGTTTGATAAGTAATAAAACATTTGATTATAATTTAGCCAGTAATTTGAAAATCTATTTGTTAGGTAGTTGTTAAAAAGATATAAGCCTATATATACAGTAATCACATTTTATCATTAACCAAGGATAAAGCTATCTTCCAACAATTTTTTCAAAGTTAGTTTATCTTTTGTTCTACCTTACCTTTTTTTTTTTTGTTGCTTTAAAATCATTTGCCTTTGCCCTTTTCCTTTATTTTTAACCATTATAACTCACTTTTATGTATCTATTACAATTCTTCTTACTCTAAATATATATACCAATCTAATCCTTCTTTTGCTTTTTAATTTCCTCAATAAATATTATAATCAAGTGCTTAATTGCTTGAGAGGTCATGTGACATTCGTGTACTAACATAATAGAGTATAGTTAATATAATAATCTAAATAAGATTGAAACAAATGAGTAATTATATTTACAATTATTTAATTATCAATCTGGCTTTATATAAAACTTTATATATTGAAAAAGTCTCAATAAGAAATGAAGGCCGGGATGATAATTAGATAATTGTAAACCATTGTATGAAGAGTTTTGCCTTTGTGTCTTATTTAAATTGATTATTGTATTAAGTATATGTCTATAACAACATTATGGACAAATATTTTTTTATACTGAATATTTGACCATTGAATATATAATATAGGACAAAATTTTATATTCAAATGACCTAATTATCTGATTTCATTATTCTGAAAAGACTCAATCCAAAATCCTTAGTACTTGAGTCTGCCACTCTAACATTATGCAGGTATCTGAAAAAAATTTTATTGGCACAGAATATTTGCCTAGTGTGTGGTGGTGAAAAGAAAATGTGGAATACAGAGAGATTTAATTGGATTTGGAAAGATTGGAAAAAATATTGTTAATGTTTGGAAAATGATTTGATATGCCATTTTAAATATAAAAGGAAAAAATATCTTTTTTGTGTGTTTACTGAAAGAAGTTTTAAAACCAAGTCATACAAAAGATTAGTTGATTTTTAGTAGGTTTGCTATTAAAGAATTTTTCAATTTAAGAAAGAGAGTAATTTATTTTGAGAAAGAGGATAACATTAGGAATCACATGTTTTATCAATTGCCTTTTTTTTAAAAGTTTTTCCTTTTATATAAAGAGGTTTGAAGAGTAACAGAAAAATCATAAATTTAAATATAGATTAGAGAAATTGAAAAATAAGGATGTATGGATTGCATTTGTATCCCATAATGGATATATAATAGAAGGATATTAGGCATGCTGTGGTTGAGTGTACCATATGTGATAAGGTTTTTCATTTGAAATGCTTAAATAAGACTAGGAAGGATGTAGCAGGTGTATGGTTATGTAGATCATGTGTAAATGTGATAAAAGAAGTAAAAAAATGGTTTCTAAGTGTAGATAGTTTAAAGAAAAAAGGAAAAATGGAGGAAAATATAGTTAAGGAAGATAGAATAAAATTTGTATTTAGTGGAGTGACAAGAGATATGGATGATAAAATAAGTAGTGCAATAGAGATAGTTAGCCAAAGAATAGGTAAGATAGAGGAAGAGATAAAGAATCTACAAGTAAAATTAAAATCATTAGAGATGAAGTGTCAACAGATAAATGAATTAATGAATAAAAATGCTCAGTAAGAACTAGATAAGGAAGTCCAGAAGATGGAAGAGAATGTTATGGATGAAGTAGGGAAAGTAAGTTATGAGACAGTGTTGATAGGAGACTCACTAATTAGAGGATGTGGAGATGTAACTGTTAGGGAAAATAGGATATGTAAGAGTATGTTTGCCTGGAGCTAGAATTAGGGTTGTTACAGATAAGGTAAAGAAACAAGTGAGTAGAGAGATATGTTATGGTAGGGACAAATAATTTATCAGAGCCATTGGAAAGAGTAATGGATGAGAACAAAGAATTGATTAGTAATTTGAATAGGATTAAAGGGAAAATAGGAATAGTTGGATTACTGCCAAGATTCAATAATAGGTGTACATTATTTAGAGCATGTTCTATAAATGAAAGATTGAATAAATTATGCAAGAAAAATAATGTTATGTTTGTGGATGTATGGGTTTTTTTTATTAGTAAGAGGGAGTTATATAGTAAAGATGGATTGAACTTAGAAAAACAAAGAAGTAAAGCATTAGGGGGTTTGATTTATAAAAAATATTCTTGTTCAGAAAATTTATTAAGGGTGGTAAGATTTTAAATTATAGTATTGTTAAAAGAAGAAGAATGGGTGGCATGTAAGAAGTAAACAAAAAGTAGCTGATTTAGATATAAATATAGATGTGGAGAGGGAATGAATCTATAAAATTAATGATAACAAGCTAATTACAAATGTAATAGAGAAGAAAGAGTCAAAAGAATTTATAAAAGGGTAATAAGAAAAAAATAAATTGTTAAAATTGGATATATGCAAAGTGGTACGAGACCAGAAAAGTTAAAAATTAAGAGCTTGAGGTATGACAGTGTATAAATAGAAAACAAAAAGCAAGAAGGGGTGGTGGTATAGGAGTCATGTCAAAAAAATATTTAAATACTGTTTTAGTGTCAAGAATATTTGTGGTTTGAGATAAGGTTGGGAAGATAAAAATGGATAGTGGCTATAATGTATATGGCTACTGGAGATAGTCAAATTCTAATGGATTGGAACAGTAGCATATATGAATGCCTAGTTAAGGATATACAGAATTTTAAAAAAAGGGGGGGAGAAAATAATGGTTATAGGGAATATGAATGGGCATATTGAAGAAATTGATAACAAGAATGAACAGGTTTTGAAATTTTTTTGTCAGAGAACGAATTTGAGCATGAAAATTTATCATATATTTTTGAGGGACAATACACATGGTCTAGAAATAATATATTTCACACAATAGATTATGTATTAATAGAGAAAGAGGGAATGAATAAAGTACAGAAAATTAAAGTGTTTAATAATGAAGAGAAAGTATGCAATAGTGATCATAATTTCTTTATAATAGAAATGGTTAGTAATGTGATGGAAAATAGTAATAAAAATAAAAAGAATAGTGAAGGATGTGGATGAAGAATGAATGTTAAGAATAAGAATATAAAAGTAGAGGAAGTCATGGAAGAGTTTGTTGGGGGTGAATATAAGGACTGGTGTGGTGAAGTAGAAAAAGTGGCAAATAGGATTTTAGATGAGAATATTCAAAAGAATAAACGTAATAAAGTGAGAATTAGTAAAAGTATAAAAGAGAGGGGGAAAGCATGCAAAGAATATAAATGTGCTATTAACAACAAAGAAAGTGAAAAAGATATTAATATTAAATGGAGAAAATATTTAAAAAAAAGAAGTTGGCTAAAATAGATAATTACGTAAAGAGAATAAAATTAAATAGTAAATTATTGGAGGATATTAATAAAAGAGGAAGGGATGGGAGTAAAAATTTTTGGTAATATATTAAAGAAAAGAATGTAGAGGAGAGAGAAATGGTATTGGTAGATGATGAAGAAAAAGAGTGTAGCTTTAAAGCAGAATTGGAGACAATCTTAAATAAGTATGTAATAGATATAGAAAAGATGTTAGATGTGAAGAACAGAGTGATAATAAACATGAAAGGATATAGTAATGTAAATGTTAGGTTTACAGAAAATGATTGAGTCAGGAAAGAAATTAAAAAATGAAAAACAAGAGGTTTAGATGGATGGCACAGAGACAGCAATGAATTTAGGAAGTAGGACAAAATTAAATCTATTATCATGTTTTAATAAGATGGCACAGAAGTGAGAATTTCCAGATAGCTGGAATAATACAAGAGTAAGGCTACTATTTAAAGGAAAGGGTAAGGATCATAGAAAATTAAATAATTATAGACTGATAGTGGTACCATCAGTGATATAAAGTTTTTGCATATATGGTGTCTCGAAGAGTCACAAAATGGATGGAAGAAAATAATACAGTGGGAGAAACGCAAGGAGGTTTTCGATTGGATAGGTATATAGGAGACAATTTATTTGTAGTCACACAACTTATAGATATGAGTAGGAATGCAGATAGATAATTATATATGGTCTTTACAGATATAAAGAAGACAGATAATAGAGGAAATAGATTATGGGTAAGTTTAGTACATTTGGGAATGAATGGAGCTTTAGTGGATCTTATTAAGAGATTGTAGAAAAATAATTTACTACACATCATATTAATTAGGAAATATAGAATCAGAGTTAAAAATGGGATAAAACTAAGGCAAGTATGCCCTATGTCACCTATTTTGTTTTTGTTATATTTGAGAGAAATGGCAAGAGCAATAGAAAGAGGGTTAGTACCATTAATAGATGGAAAGGGAGTATATATTATCAGGTCTTTTATTTGCTGATATGTTTTTGTGCACAGAAAATAGGGAATATATGGAAGTTATGCTGAAGATATGTGCAAGGGTGGGTGAAGAGATGGGGATTAAATTTAGTGAAATAAAAGCAAAAGAAATGATGATAAATGCTTGGGAATGAGAAAAAAACAAATTTTTATTGGGGATATAAAGTTAAATGTAATAAATAGGTATAACTATTTGGGAATCGTCTTAACTAGTCAGAGAATTTGCTTGGATGAATGGGAGGAAAAATTGATAAAAAAGCAAAGGAAAGAAATTGACTGATAAAGAAATAAACAGTGTTTTCATATAATAAATATGATGTAGCTAGAATTGTGTGGAAGGGATTGGCAGTAGCAGCGTTAACTTATGGTATTAATGCGTTGTATGTTAATAAAGGAATGTTAGATTATTTAGAAAAAGAACAGAGAGAATTAGGAAGACATGCATTAGATGCATATAGGTGGTCAGCAAAGGCAATTCAAGGAGAAATGGGATGGTCATGCTTTTATATGAGAGATGCAAAAAGTAAAATGAAAATATTTGGTAGATTTCAATGTATGGATAATAAGAGAATAGCCAAAATAGTATTTAATTGGGTTATGAGTAAAGGAGAGACAGCAAGATGGGTTAGAAAAGTAATATGGGATGCAGAAGATTTGGATAAAGACTTTATGTCAGTATACTTACACAAAAGATGGGATAATTGTGTTAGAAGAATTGCTAAGTGTTATTGTGGTAAGGAATGGGATAGAAGAATAGATGCATTAATAAAAAATAAGGAATTGGAGAGATGGAGAATAAAAAAGAATTTAAATATATATCAAAGCAAACAGAATATTGGGTGTAAATTAATTTATGATAATAGCAAAGAAAGCAGTTTACTGTTTAAGGCTCAAACAGGATCATTAGCAACAAAGGAATATGCACATAAATGGAGAAATATGAGTGATTCATTGTGCAAGTTATGTAAAGAAGGCATAGAAAATATTAGGCATTGGTTAATTGAATGTAAATGCTTACAAGCAGAAAGGGTATAAATAATAAAGTTAAGGGAGAATGAATATACACAAAGTGATTATACAGATAGTGGGTTCTTGTTTTTCATGCTGGGTTTGGAAAAAGAGAAGAGGGATTTATATATAAAGGCCACAGAGTAGACAAATATAATGTTATGGAAATGGGATGGAGCAGAATATGGGAAAAATTTAGGGTGGGGAATGGAAAGGGAATGTACGGCAACTAATGGTGACATTCCCGACTTTGAAAAGGGAGACATCACAGTGCATCACATCATTTTTTTATTCACCTTTTTTAATACTTCTATAATTAATGCCCAATTAGCACATCTTTGAAACCTGAGATATTTATAATGATCAGTGTTTGACATTACTAATTTTCTAAATAAGTTCAGTAAATACATAATGGCTTATTAAAGGGGAAAGTATAAGTCATTTTAAGTGGTCACTGCTTTAGTCCCTCATGATCACAGTCTGGAGTTCAAATCAAGAGAGGAACTTCGATACATTTTATTCAAATAGTTGATTTCCCAAGCAGGCTAAGAATTTTTTCTGATGGCTAGTTGAGGGATAAAGTAACTGTGGATAAATTGAGTTGATTAGATGACTTGAAATGTTGAAGTATAAAATAAAAACAATTATATTTTGCCAACCTTGTATAGAGAATGATACATTTTTTGATGCCATGACTGATATAAGAACTTGTATTCAAAACATTAGAAATTTTAATATTTTAAATCTATTTTTTACTAATGTCATTATCTAGCCCAAAAAACAATACAAAATGAACACTTTAAAAGCAATATATTTCTTGTTTACTTTCTTTAAAAATTATTTTGTAAAGATAAATAAGTATTTAATAATTTTTTAAAATTGGTTTTGTAGACGATATATTGAAAATGATACCTTGTTTGAGGAACTGGTATCTGAAGCAAAAAAAATAAGTGAAGCTAGATGGACTCTTGGGGGTAATGCTCCAGTAATGGCCAACAGATTTGTTCTTGAAGGATGTAAAGTATTACTAGGTGCAACATTATCTGCAAAATTGAAGACATTCCTTTTTCCTGATGTGAGAGGTAAGAAGCTGTTTAAATTTTGAATTAAACCTAGTTATGGTTTAACAAATTAAAGATAATTTCATTTTTTTTAAAATTAATCTTCATTCTGTAAATGTTTTAATTATAAATTAGAATTTAACATTTTCATTTTTCACACGTTCGCCTGCCCCTATTTATCTGACTGGAGATTTCACATATAACAATCATTTTGTTGCCTTTTTTGGTAATGCCAGAGAAATAAGGAAATAAAAAAAGATCAAGCTAGGTATAGATTTAAGTTAGCTAACCAATTGTTCAGATTATGCAAAATAGTGCCTGATATCTGTAGTTTGTTCTGTATACAATGATTCCAGAAAATGTTTTGCAATCACACTATCCGACCTCCGGGCTCACATTTTTAGATAACTGCTTTAAATTATCTGTTGGCAAAATATCCAAATCCTGAAATAAATATCAAAATATTTTTGCCATGGCTAATGTTTTATTTTTGATAATTCATCAGTACTTGTTGAGAATTTGTAACAAGATAAATTATTACACTTCAGTTTAATTCTTTTCTTAGAGAATTTTAACAACTAATAAAGTCTCCCATAAATCTCTTAAATATCATTAAAAAGGAAAAAAAAATGTGTTTTTTTTTTTTTATTATTAAAACTTTCTATTTTGAAATATTCTTTAAACAAGGAATAATTGGAAAGTTAATCATTTGGGAAGATCATGTGATGTTTGCAACTCAAATGTCAGAACAAGTATAACAATTGCTTTTACCTGAATGAACTATGATTTTTCTTTTTTTTTTTTTTACTTTATTCAGCTGAAAATTAATCTTGGATTTTTTTAGCTCTTGAATTTACATTCTATTGCTGATTATTTGCTATAAGAAATGTCAATCAAGAAAATAAAAAGGAATTATGAATTAGGTTTAAAAAGTGTCAGATATCTTGTAGGTGTCATTTAAAAATTCTAATGTGTCTGGCTATTTATTTATCTGATTTTATAAATTTATGTATGTTTGTTTAATTATAAATTAAATTTATATTGAATAGATAAATAAATATTTGTTTAGATTCCAGTTGAAATGTGATTAATTCATAACTTTTTTCTGTAGCTTTTTTTTTTTTAAAAAAAAAAAAAATGCTGCTGGTTTTTTATCATATGATTATATGAAAAATAATTATTAAAACAGGCGAAACTCTCCATACAGTAGTGCTACTCAGTGCAAGCCAGAGTAATCAATGGATGCCAGAAGGCTTATGCATAAAATCCCTATCTAGTGCCTACTGATCCAATATCCCCAGATTAATTTCCATCTTGTGGCTTTCGTCAGTGAGGAGCTTTGGATCCGAGAGTACTGCACCTACATTTTAGGATCTAATGCAGTTCTTCAGCATCCACCTTTTATTTCTACTTAACTACAAAACTGTGAGTCTAAAACTGAAAACACAATAATATTTTCCATTCAAGCTCATTAGCTTATATAATCATATAGGTCTGAATTTTCAGTTTTAGACTCATAGTTTTATAGTTGAGATAAAAGGTGGCTGCTGGAGGATTGCATTAGATCCTAAGATCTAGGTGCAGTGCTCTTAGATCCAAAGCTCCTCACTGACAAAAGCCACAAGCTAGAAACTAGTCTGGGGATATTGTGTGAGTAGGCACTAGATAGGGATTTTATGCACAAGCCTTCTGGCATCCATTGATTACTCTGGCTTGCACTGAGTGATAATACTGTATGGAGAGTTTTATCTGTTTTAATAACAGTTATGAGCAAGCATAAGAAATGGTGATCATAAGATGTTTAGTGGTTTAATGAAAAATAATAGAAGATTGCTTTTTTTTATTGTCACTTTTTGAATATTCCTATTCATATATTTGTCAAAAACAGATCCTTGATACCAAAAAACTATAGAGCATTTTATTTTATTAGTCCCATATCTTTTTATATGATTTTAGTTTAATTTTTGATGCATCATATTTTATACATAGAAGCACCTATTATTACATTGGTGTCTAGTTATTATCGGTAAACTTACATGAATAAATCTATCTGTATAAAATCCTGCTGTATCATTGAAAGAGATTTGAAGTTAATATATAATTACTGCCATCTCCTTTACCTGCACCAAAACAAGCTGGATGGCTGGCTTAGTTGAATATTTGACTTTTTTTTTTTTGTATACTGGTACACTGTACAGGTAATCATTTTATATAAATATTTTAAAATTCTTTTATTGTTTTATTATTTTATAATCGAGCACAAGCTGTCTAAACAGTTGCTGGTCTGCTTTTAGTCTTATATATATGAAATTCAAGTTTGTTTTGCATTATTTTTTTAATTTATTGTATCACACTCGGCTGGAAGACAGATATGATCATATCTTGTGTGTAAGAGTATATATGAGGGAGGGGAGATATTGCAAATGTTTTTCTTGGAATTGGGAAAAGTCAAGAAAAAGGAAAAGGGATTTTAGGATTTTTATATTGTTTTATTTCTCTGTATAAAATCGAATTACTTTTTTATATACTAGTCGTAATCCAAAACCCATTGATATTGCAGTTATCTTTAGTGAGTTGGAAGAACTATCTCATCTTTCAAACAGAAAATTAAAGTTTGTAAAAAGTATTGAATTTTCAGTTTCTAAATTCTTGTTGATCTTGAATTGGAAAAATGTGAAAATTCCATAATTTAAAATTATTACGTTTTCTTTTTTTATTTGATATGGTGATCTTCTGTCTTATGCTTATTCATACCCATTTGTTTCCTCTCAGTCTCTGTAATTAATCTGAACCTTCAAGAAGATCAAGAACTATTATAGTCTGTATTTATATAAACTAAACATTTATTTAATATGATTGAAGAAAAGAATATCCATACCATATTAATTGTTATTTATAGAATGATCAATAAAACTTTGTGTAATTTTGTAATTTTCTTTTATAATAGTTTTATTTTTGATAAAATATTTAATGTATATATAAAAATATAATGTCCAAATTCATCCATATATAATTAACAATAACATGGTATCAACCTTTTGGTTGTAATGGACCTATCATTATCTGTTGTCCATGAAAGTCATTTTAACACACACACACATATATATATATATGCCTTTCTGATCTATGCTTTTTTGTAATCAATTTTAATTGAATTTATACAAAATGAAATTTTTAGGGTAAACTTTTAATTTATTTAATCTAAAATATACAGAAGAGTGTTTCAATTGACAAATGATAAGAGAGGCTGGCTGCCATGATAAAATTTCTGGATTGATGTACACTCTGGGAAAAAAAATTCTCAATATGTCTAATTGAGTATAACTATATGCTCGGCCTGCCACTTTGATTCTCAAACATTACTTGACTTTCTATGGGAAGATAAAAATAATTCTCTTTTTCCTTTTTTCCAATTTTTTGTTTCTGTTTCCAGATAATGGAACTGCTTATTTAAATTCTGCTTAATGCTGTAATTCCAGGCAATTAATTTACTTATTTTTAGAATGTGGAAGTTTAAAAAAAATAATAGAAAGATTAATCATTTAGAAGATAATGTGGAATTTGAGTACCACAATTGACATGTATTTTAATCCAGATGTTTGAGTCTATTGCTTTACTAGTGTGCTAAATTACATATGTTGCTATGAAAGGATAAAAAGTTATTATAAATTATATTTAAAGATATGTATTCTTTTTAGGAGTATGGAAAGTCATAGGAAAAGTGTAAGATCTTTTCATTTGACATAGGATGAATAATAGAGAGTTGTGTGAAAGATCACCATTATAAACTTTATGGAAGAAAACTTAGATACCAAATAATATTTTTATAAAAGTGAATGCAACATTTTTTTTTTTAAATGACTGAGTTATATAATGTTGTGCAATCAAGGTTTAGTTATATATATATAGTATCAATTTGGTAATCATGCAATGTAAATGTTCTTTTTACAATATGTTTGAATTATGAAGTGTTGGTTTATGAAATATGCTAGAATTGATGTATTAGACTGACAAGTTTTTAAAAATCGCAATATTTCTTTATTGTTTTTTTATTTTACAAATAACCAATCCATTATCTCCTTTCATTTAGATGTTATATATTATTGTTTTTTAATTGATATTTTCCCCATTTATCGTTTTGATTGGTTAGCAGTCTTCCTTAGTTCTATAAATGACACTATTATGTTAATATTAAATACAAATAACAGAATTTTACATTATATACAGTATTTATGATTTGAAATTTTCTAAATGTAAATAAATTATTTTTATATGTATTTTCTATAAGTATACACATATTCGTATCAGTTAATTCTTTTTACCTATATTTTCATTAAAAAATAACACAAATTAAAAATATAAGTTGGTATGTAATCATGTGTGTGTGTATGTGTGCATAAATACTTCATATTTAGATTTAAGTTATAAATATATATAGAAATATGACTGATTCTGAATATTCAATTGATGAAAAACCATCAGCTATTGAGGAGATAAGTGTAGTGTGTAGTGACCAGATTGCTGTAAAGGGGTTTGAACCAGAGGATTCTTTGCTAGTGGAGTTATAAACACTTCTACTCCTATGGCACTTTGATTGCAACAATCACTGTCATAATAGAACAAATATAAATTTTTGTTTAACATCAATTTTCATTTCAAATGTTTCGGGTTTTCCACTTGTAGTAATAACATTTTCTTTCATTCCATAAATATAAAAATTCAATAATATGAATAAAATTTGGCAGACAACAGACTAATTTTTAACAATGTCATATCGAGTTAATTGCCTTGGTCAAATCAATAAGGTATATAAATCTTTCATTTTTTTCTCACTGACATCTTTATTGCATTTGCCTGACAATAAGACCATGTCTATAATGCTTCTTGATTCTCTTAAACCAAATTGATAACCATTTATCTACAACTGGAAGCAATCTTATTTTTAAAGATTGTAATATTTAGAAGCATCCTTAATATCAGATAGTACAATTTCAGGAGTACATATAATCCTAAAAAACTCCATTATTTTTAAAGCCAACATATCACCATGATTTAAAACTTCTCCTGGTATTGCATCAGGACTTACAACCTTTTCATTTTTAAGATTACAAAGAGCTGTTTTGACTTTACTAAGCTGCATATGTTTGTCCAAATACAAATGAGTAGATAAAATGGATATATTATTAAAAAATAATTTTCTTAATTCTTGTATCATTATTGAGAAGCTAATCAAAATACTTCTTCCACCTATTCAAAATTTTTTTTGTCATTATATAAGAGAGTGTCATTGCTGGATTTAATAAAATTGTGATATCATTTCTCAGGTTCATATGTTGCTTTCTGTCACCTCAAAAAAAAAAAATTATATGTAGAGTGCCAAACTATAATCTAGCATATGTTTGTCTTTAACTGGAAACAGGCACAAATTTTATTTAACAACATTATGAGTTTGTTCATTCATAATAATATATATGTTAGTAATAATAATTAGTATTTCAACTAGTGTCTGAATAGTTGAAACAGCAATAAATAAAATTGATTATTGAACAGTTTGTATATATATATAACTCTGTGGATGGCTTGTGTGACCAAGTCGAAACATCAGTATATTAATATTAAAAGTTTTTAACACGGATGAACCCGCAAAATATGTATTTTATATATATGGCAAGATTAGTTTTACAACTTAATAGCAGATACCAAATGCAGATAATTCAGGTTTATGCCCCAACAAGTTCTCATAGAGATGAAATTATAGAAGATTTTTATATGGATGTACAAAAGGCTTTTGATCAGAGTAAACAACATTTTAAAATTGTTATGGGAGACTTTAATGCTAGAATTGGTAAACAAATGAAAGATGAAAATGCTGTAGGTAATTTTGGTTATGGTACTAGAAATGAGAGAGGGACTTGTGGAGTTTGCAGAAAAAGAAAAACTTTATATTATGAATTCTTTTTTTTTTGAGAAAAACGTTAAAAGGAAATGGACATGGAAGCATCCAAATGAAGGTACGGCAGAATTGGATTATATTTTGACTAACCGAAAATACATATTTCAAGATTGTAATGTTCTTAATACATTTAACACAGGAAGTGATCACCGATTAGTAAGATGTAAGATACATGTTAATGCAAAACTAGAGAGACAAAAATTATTAAGAAAAACAATATTTACAGTTGATATTCTTAATCTTCAGAAACATTGTAATGAATTTAAATTAGAACTTACAAATCGGTTTCAAGTATTAGTAGATTTTGAACATGATTCAGATTTGAATGATATTAATAGGAAAATAAGCGATACACTTTTAAAAACTGCAACAAAGATAGTTGGTAGAAAAAAGCAGCAATTGACCAATAAAATTTCTACTGTGACTAGAGAATTTATAAAGAAAAGAAGGAATATGAGGATATACAACAATGATGCATTAAAAAGGATTGAATATCTCAAATTTTGTAAAATGGTGCGGAAAAGAGTTGAAAATGATATAAGAAAGTATAATTGTGAACTAGCAAGGAAAGCTGTAGAAGAGAATAAAAGTCTAAAGAGTGTAAAACAACATTTTGGTATTGGTAAGAAATTTATATCTGCAATAAGGAAAAAAGATAGCATTATTACTAAAAAGAGAGATGACATCATAAAATGTGTAGAAAACTTCTATCAAGAATTATATAGTAATAAAGAACAAGTGCCTCCTATACATATTATATCTTCCGAATTGCCCAGAAGTTTGAATGAGGAATTGAGACATGCAATTAAATTTATGAAGAAAGGGAAGGCTCCAGGTAATGATGGAATTGTAATTGATATATTAAAAGAAGCAGGTGAAGAAATAGAAATTTTTTTAGCAAAGTTATATACCAAATGTCTAAATGATAAAGATGTACCAGATGATTGGAAGAATGCAGTATTAATATTAATATTTAAAGAAGGTGATAAAGAAGGTATTAGAAATTACAAACCTATCAGTCTTTTATCAGTTTTATACAAAATTTTTACTAAGATAATTACAACTCGTCTACAGAAAACGCTGGATTTCCACCAACCAAGAGAACAAGCTGGATTTAAAAGTGGTTTTAGTACAGTAGATCATATCCAGGTATTGAGAGAAATTATAGAAAGGACAAATGAATATGAGTTGCCATTATGCTTAGGATTTGTAGACTATGAAAAGGCATTTGATTCTATAAACATTTCTTCAGTGATTAAAGCATTGGATCATCAAGGTGTAGATCCAGGATATTGTCATATTTTGAAGAATATTTATAAAAATGCAACAGCAACAATTAGATTACATAATGACAGTAGGAAAATCAACATTGAAAAGGATGTAAAACAGGGTGACTCCATATCTCCAAAACTTTTTACAGCAGTGCTGCAAGAAGTATTTTGTGGATTAAAATGGGAAGCTAAAGGAGTGCACATAAATGGAGATTATTTAAGTCATTTAGATTTTGCAGATGATGTAGTTGTTTTTGCAAATAATGCTTTAGAGCTACAGGAAATGTTGCAGGAGTTATCAGATGAAAGTAGGACTAAAGATAAATGTTAAAAAGACTAAAGCAATGTTTAATAGATTTCCTCAAAATATGAAAATAAAGATTGATTATGATGAGTTAGAAGAAGTTAACAGTTACAAATACCTTGGTCAGATTAGTAATACAGATGGAAATATAATGGATGAAATTAATCATAGAATTAAACTTGGTTGGAGTGCTTTTGGTAGAAATAACTTGATACTAAAACAAAATATGCCTATGTATTTGAAAAGGAAGGTTTTTAATAAATGTGTTTTGCCAGTTCTTACTTATGGATCTGAGACTTGGACACTTAATAGAAGAGCAATACAGAGACTTCAGACCACTCAAAGAAGTATGGAGAGATGCATGTTGGGAATAACAAGAAGGGATCGAAAACGCAATGTATGGGTAAGAGAACAAACAGGTGTTACTGACCTCATTGAAAAAATTAAAAGACTGAAGTGGTGTTGGGCTGGACATATTGTTAGAAGAGATGATAACAGATGGACAATTGAAATTTTAAACTGGATTCCAAGAGATTGTAAAAAACCCAGAAATAGAGCACATGTGAGATGGGTGGATGAAATAAAGTGTGCAGGGGTGATGTGGAGAAGAGAAGCTAAAGATAGGAAAAGATGGATTGAACTTGGAGAGACCTTCATCCTGCAGTGGATTGATAATGGTTGATGATGATGATGATATATATATATAGACAAAGAGAGCTAAACTCTATTTTCAGGATTTATTAAAAGTCTTTATTTTAATAACTATTTCCTTCCTTCATTGTAATCATTTAACTCCCATAATTTTTCACTATCAAGTTTAGTAAGCATTTTGCTGCTCACTGGCATCTTTGAGTCAGTCTAATTGGATTTGACTGGAGCTCTTTTCTACTGCTATAACTGCTTTGCAACTGCACTATTAGTTTTCACTCTACTCTTCTAGTTTTCACTAGTCTGCCTTTTCACTTTACTTTTCTACCTTTTCTCTCCATTACAAAATTCTGCAGGCATTTTTAATACTTATGCTAATTTGCATATTGTTAGAAATTATCTGCTTCTACTTTCTGCATATAATTATTTCTAGAGTGATTCGACATTGCTTTTATTAACCAGATTTGTACACACATCTTTATTAATAAATACATAACCAGTCACTACACAATATTATCTTCCCTTCACTCTAGAAATAAATAGAAGTTTCTACAAAAAATAGTCTTGTAACTTTTTTGGCATTGGTTTCTTTCTGGCAGATCTTATTAAAATTAAATTTTTTCCCCTGCTCCTTTATAATCTCTTCTTGTTCAGGCTGAATATCATCATTTAACTCTATACCTTCATCTTGAACTGAAGAGTTATCTTCTACCTCTACTTCCATATTTGTAGAAGCATTGCTTTTAACATCTTTATTCAAAATCAGAGTAGTAACTTTATCTACATTATTAATTTATTTTCTAGCATCTTAATTTGATGTTCTCTTATATGGTTAATATGCTATCTCACTACTCTTATTATCTTCTTGTTTTATCTTTCATATTTGTCCAGACAATATTTTGCTTATTTCTCCTGGTAGCCATTTTTTCTTTAATATATTTTTTATCCATACTATCTGTTTTAATTTAAATTTGATGTTTTCAAAATTTATGCCTTTCCTTTTGGCTTTATCTAATATTATTACAGACATATGTGTCCTTGCATGGTGTTTCATTAATAATTTTGCTAGGGTTTTTCTTCCAATGGAATTGGGCATGAAGTGCTGGTAAAACATTGCTATTGTAAGTATACCAATATACTTCATTCTATTTAGAGTACTTTTTAGCTGTTGGACTGCTTTTACTGCAATTCTGTTTGACTGAGAGTTGTATGATGGTGTAGCACATGCTATATTCTCTTGAGATCAAGAAAGTCCTTCAATTTCTCTGAACTGAATCCCATACTATTATCTGTTTTTATAGTTTCAGGATACCTGTGCATGAAAAAAAAAATATTTAAGATTTTTATCTTACTCTCTGTACTTGTATTCTTTACCAAATGATATTCTGTCCATTTGGAGTATGCATCTAAACTTATCAAAAAAATATGTCCAAGGAATGGTCCACATAGTTTAAGTATATTTTTTCCCATCCTCTTGTGGCCTCAGGCCAAGACTGGAAATTTTTTAGCCAGAAAACTCACTGTTTGTTGGCAAGCTTGATATTTTCTGCAAGTTTGTTTAACATCTGTTTAAATCCAGCCACCAAATGTATGAACACACTAATTCCTTCATTCATATCTAATCCTAGGATATCTTTGGTATAATAATTGTAAAACATATTTCTTCCCCTTGGATGGAATCATTACTGGCTGTTATCAATATACAATTATGGCATATTGACAAACTTTCCTTAGCATTTCAAATTGGAAGTATTACATTGCTTAGTTGCTTTTTTGGCCATCCATATTTTGTGCAATTTGTTTACCAATTGGAAACATAAATTTTTCATCCATTTTGCTATAAGTTTGATTTTCAGTCTCTTTAGATATACATTATATACTGGTGGAAATTTATTCCAGATATTGATTTTCATTTTAGCTGTTTTAACATGTTTAACGCTTATTCTAAGAGCTTAAAATCAACTGCATCCTAATATCAGACCAATATTTCTCTTAACCACATGTAATTGGTAAATTTTTGTTATGATTATTTACTACTACAGACACTGGTACAACTCCTTTAATATTTATCCTGTTTCCATTAACATCTATCATTGCAATTTGATTTTCTTCATCTCTATATGAACAATGGTTCTTTTGAGAATAGTTGTTCACCCTTTAAGTGATATTAAAGATATGCCCACCTCACTGTCTCTTTCCATTTTATCATTTGTCCACAGATTTTTACTTCTATTATATTTGTTGTATCAGATGTTTCTTTTATTAACTTTACATTTGTGATCTTCTTTGTCAAATTTTTTACTATTTGATGGTAAATCTTCTTTATACATTTAATGCTTATTTTTGCAAAGTTTTGATAAGTGACCTGTCAGGTCACAGGTAAAACACTTATATGTTTTAAATTTACACATTGTTTACATGACCTCTCTTCCTGAAACAATAACATAAATGAAAAGTCTTTACCAATTTTTTTTGTTTTTGTTTTGTTTTGTCTTTGCTGCATTTACTCATATACTCGAGATGGCTATCTGTCATATTTTTAAATGTTTGCATGTGGTCTAGCACAATTTCATGTGCTATTCCATATTTTATGAAAGCATTATAAGTTAGCATAGATTCATTTAGAAGCAGCTGCTTAAGCTTCACACCTCATGCCCCACAATAATTGGTCCAATAATATCTCTTCAGTATAGTCTTTCAACTCATATTCTTCACTAAAGTTTGTGGTTTTAAATCATATTTGCACATATTTCAATGTTATTGGCTTGAAGTAGACATTTAATTTTGTCAACAATTCCTTGTATGGGATTTCTTTCAGCAGCTTCAGGTCAAATAAATGCTTTGCTAATTGTAGAATCTCCTGTCCTGACATCCATAACAGGTTGGCAATTTTCAACTTGTTGTTAGTATAAACTTCTCCACATGGTTTATGTGCATTTGTCACTATCCTGGGTTATTCACATCAGATGTTATTACACTGTTCTGCATTTCAATATATATATGCAAATCTTTACATTGGTACTGATGATTATTCCACTTAATATTCAAACAAATCTTTACACAAGTTCTTAAGACTGTACTATTTTTGACATGTATGAGGCCAGACTATAATCTAGCAGCCATATACTCATGAATTTAACTAATTGAAAGCACACAGAAATTTTATTTAACAACTTAAAGAATTTATTCATTCATAATAATAATATTTATGATAATTAGCGGTTCAACTGATGACTGGCTAATTGAAACAGCTATAAATAATATTGTCATGGAACAGTTTGTATATAAATAAATAAATATATATATAGACAAACTCAATTTCCACAATTTATTAAAAGTCTTTATTTTAATAATAGTTTGCTCCCTTCTAGATAATCATTTAACCCCATAATTTACTATGTTAGTTTTATTATCAAGTTTAGTAAGCATTTTCCTGCTCACTGGCATCCTTGAGTCAGTCTAATTGAATTTGACTGGATCTCTTTTCTATTGCTATAACTGATCTGCAATTGCATTATCAGCTTTTACTCTACTCTTCTAGTTTTCACTCGATTGCCTTTTCACTTTTCCTCATTTTTCTCTATTACAAAGTTCTGCAGGCCTTTTTAAAGCTTCTACTAATTTGCATATTGTTAGAAATTAATGCTATGCAAATGAGAATGTGTGTCTGCTTCTACTTTCTGCATATAATTATTTCTAGAGAGACACAACACTGCCTGTATTAAACAGCTTTGTACATATATATATATATATGTTTTTTTTTCCCCCCAAAGTAACATTTATTAATAAAAGATTACAATTTTGAGTACACTTACCCATTGAGAATTACACAGTGATTCAATGTAACAAGGTAAAATGTACATATGTTCAAAAATAATTACATCCATAAAACTTGCTGTAATGTGATTAATGTGTATCTGTACATGGATCCACATGGCCCGCAAATAAGCTCTTAACAAGCTTTGCAGAATATTCCTAACCCTGGACTGGTTTCTGCTACTAGCTTCCTCAGTGAGATGCTAGGATATTCAATCACCTCACTGAGGAAGCCAGTAGCAGAAACTGGTCTGGGATTAGGGATATCCTGAAAAGCTTGTTAAGAGCTTATTTGCGAGCTCTTTTTATAACATTTGTAATACAAGCTTGTTTAAATTAGATCTTGTGATATTTGACTTGATTTTTTTGTAACATATATATATCTATATTAATAAGATACATAACCAGTCAATACAAGAGAGATCTAGAGTAATCACAGTCATCAATTGTCTGTATCTTTTTTACTATTTAAATTCACTAATCATTTTAAATTATTTTATCAGTCTCAAAACTAATACTTTCATAAAATTTCACATTTAATGGAATGTTTTTTTAAAATCAAATCACTAATAATAAGATGATTCTCAAAAAAAAGTAGTCATAATTCTTTTCTTAATGAATCAAAGAATGTATTTAGTTGTATTCATAAAACAATCCTTAAAAGAATTCCATGCTTCACTAATATGACAATTGTTTAATAATTTTGAAATTTTTTATGTGTAGTAGAAAATCCTAAACAATTGAACTTCAACTTTCTTATGAATATGATTAGAATAATATATATATTTTTAATACAACTATTATTTTAATCTTGGAAGTACTAATTTATGGTTCATCCACAAATCTGCACTTGTAGATTCTCATATAATATGAACTTCTCTTGTGTAGTGGTTCCTAACTATAATATAATCTATTAAATGCCATTGTTTTCAATGTGGATGTCTATGTTCTTTTATAATGATTTTTCTGCGTGTTTGTGATAGTTGATGCTTATGTTGTGAAAAAATGAAGTAAAAACAACCTGTTTGAATTTACATCACCCTACCATTATTGTCAGCACGTTTTGGCCAAAGGCTATTATTTGTACCAACAAGCCAACTTTCAACATCATTAGCTTTTCATTAATTCATTGAGGAATGTAACTTTACAGTAAATCGAACACAATGCATTCTCCTTTTACTAACTAATCTACACTTCCAAAAAAACTTGTAGCCATCCACCTTTTCTATTAAACTTTCTTTATCTAAAAGATTAATTTTTCTAAGACCAATTATATCAATCTTAACTCTTGACAGTTCTATAATCACAAGGGTCATTCCCTTTTATGATTTTGAACAGAATATCAAGAAAAGTTTGCACCCTCCATGTATTTATACTTAGAAAAAAATTAGATTTATAATATTTAAACTTTATTACTTACACTGCCTTGTGCTTTATCTATTGATGTTATTATTATTTCTATCTTGTTTTAATGAGTACTTCATTAGGTATGACCATCTAGCCAGACTGTGTGAGACAGTAAATTTTTAAGCCACATTTACCTTCCACTTTCGTGATAAACAGACAGATTTATAAATAGAGCTTCTTAAACATACTATATTTGCCATTCTGAAACTTCTATCTCAAATCCAGTTTCATACCCTTCATTAGTGATTGTACTATCTTGAGCAAAGATTCTAACTAATGACTTGCAGACTACCAAGCACATTTCTGTCATTTCTTTTTAATTCTTGAGAGATTGAACTAAAAATAAAAAAATTAAATGAAATCAGAAATGTTGTGTGTGTAGCAAATGGATGGAAATGTGGGTGCTCAAAACATACAATCCCATTCTCATAGTTAATATAGGGAGATGATAGTTAATGTGAGAGACTTGCAATGACCAGCTCTATACTAACTTTAGTGACTGAAGAAGAAAAAGAGAAAGACAGAAAAGATTTTTTGTATTGAAAACAGTATCTAATCTCTGATAACAACAGCCTAAGCAGCAGGAGGTATTCTTGGTCAGCATTGTTGTGGACTTAATCAGTGAAGTATTGAATAGCTTCACGCTCTCAGCTCTAACCACTTGAGCTTCACTTATTTATATAGAAAGTAGGTTGAAGTAAAGAGGGTTCCCCTCTTTTCTTCCAAAGCATAAGCTTGTAGTTAAGATCTGTAGACCTTCACATTTTCAAGCGCACACTCTTGAGATTTATTGCCTTAGTAAATATTGTTTATTTAGTATTCCCAATTAAGCTTCATATTTGTTCATTTCATTCCATTACATACCACTTGCAGAGTCTGTTGGTAGCTTGTTCCCAGCGTCTGACAAATTCAGGTATTATTGCTTATAAAATGCATGTATAAACTGATTATTATTCACTCCAAACTTATTCAAGGAAAAGAGTTCTGCAGTTCATATTTTTTTAATATATATTTTTTAAATTTCATAATTAAATTGTTTTTTAAAGTATTTCTATAAAATTTATTGATATTTTTGCCATTATTTATTTATCTATTAAATACTTTTCCTATTATAGACTTCTTAATTCTAGAAATATACAACTGTTAATGCACACATACACAGGAAAGATAGATTTTTAAATATTCAGCTTTATTACTGCCTAGCATGCTTTAGATATATCATGTATGTCCAGTGATGATATCCAACCGGTTCACACCGGTTCGCGCGAACCAGTTCTTAAAATTATAAAAAAATTAGCGAACCGGTAGTTAAATTATCCGAAAATAAATTTTATTATTATCCTAAAAAAGAGTTGAATTAACAAATTACTTAATTATTTCCAACAATAATCTAGAACATTATTTGTATTTTTTTTTTTTGTTATATCTAATGTAACAATGATTCTTTTTGAACAGATTGGGTTCAAAATGCTTTCCCCAGAATAATTCGACTATACGATATTACACTTGGAATGTGTGATATGCGCGATGAAATTTGAGTGATTAAGAATTATTCTGTAGGAAATAATTCACAACAGTTTTGTTTTAAGTAATTAAATCCATTATTTATCGCATTTCAAATCCATCATTTATCGCATTTCAAATTAGTTTCTTTAAAAGTATACAAATAAAAAGTGTTATTTTATTAGTGATAAAGGAACCCATATTTAATTTTTACCCAAAGTATGTAAGAAATTAATTAACTTTTAGTTTACTTACATTTAACAGAGGCGTTATTAAAATTAAAAATTAGAAATAAATTCGGCACAAATGTATTTATGTATTACCATAATTTTTTTAATGAAATTTACTCTTGCTGAAAATAACTTTATTCAAAAGGACCTATCATTGCGAAAATAAACAATACTTACATTTAACAGAGGCGTTTTTAAAATTAAAAATTAGAAATAAATTCGGCACAAATGTATTTATGTATTACCATAATTTTTTTAATGAAATTTACTCTTGCTGAAAATAACTTTATTCAAAAGGACCTATCATTGCGAAAACAAACAATACCATAAAACCATTGTTCAAAGGATTTTGTTAGGCCAACGTTGTTTTAAATATTTATTTAACTTTTATTTTTTATTTAAATACTTTATTTCTTCACTTACATATTTATCATGCAAGATTTGTTTTTATTTGATTAGTAAATTTAATGGATGATCAGCTGTAGTAAGTTTATAGTACATTATTTTCATCTAGTTTGCTATATCTGATGTAACACTGCGTCTTTTTTTTAACAATAAGTTCAACATACTTTTTCTAGAATAACTTGGCAAGATGATAAATATAACAATACCTTTGGCTCATCAAGTGGCATGATTCGTTTTCAATTTTTTTTTTTTTAATTTTAATATTTTATTTCAGTTTTATGATTTGTTAGAACTCATTTGTATTAAAAATCAATTAATTGGATGTTTTTTTAAAGGTGAATCTAATACGAGAATATAATAAAAAATAAACCCTTCACAAGAAATGAAACAAAAATGCCAAACAATATCAGATTCCTTCATAAAAGATCCAAAAACTGATACAGAATCGAAAACGATAGTAAAGGATGATATTTAGAATTAAGTTTTGTTTTCTGTTTCTTCTGATGCAACAGAAAATAATGTTGACAACACAAATAAGCTGTCCAGTTCCAAAAGTACAAAAGATGCATATAAAATAAATATAGATAGTAACCTTCCTGGTGCTGGAATATGAAATAAGCCAATGAATTTAAAGAAAAATATTGTGGTTTACTTATTATTGGAAAAAAACGAGTGTGATAACTATATCAAAAATCGAGTCAATAAAATAGTGAAGGCAGCTCATGTGTCAAAAGAATGGAGAAGTAATATTGTTCCAAGTGGAAAAAATAAAATGGTTCAACAAGCCTCTCTTCAAAATAAAATAAAATAAAGAAACACTTTTCATCAAAAGCACACCAGATATGTGTGATGCAATTGAAAGAAAGTGCAAAAAATGCAATTTTCAAATTCATAGACAAAGTTCATGAAAAGTTTATGAGCTCCATCTGTAAAATTTTCAGTACGGTTTGCATTTAGCAAAACGAAACTGACCGTTTTCTGATATTGAACATTTGATAGAATTATAAAAAAAGAATGGATTAGATATGGGAGTGGGACCTCATTCTCAATTCCTGGCTGTCAAAATTGTCGAGCACATTGAAAAATACATTAAAAAGAAAGTGTTTAGAAAAATAATACATCCGAATTTAAAGATATGTTTATAATTAATGAGGCATCAACAATATCATGCAAACAGTCCTTATCATTTTTATTAAGGTTAAAGATGCAGATTTCTCACCAACAATTTTTGTAGATTTAGTGGAATTACAAAACAAAGATGCTGAAACCATTTACACTGCTCTACTACAAAGTCTGCAATCAGTAGGATTTGATAATCTATATTTGATGAATAATTTGATTGGATTTTGTTCAAATGGAGTAATTGTGATCCTGGGAAGGTGGTCAGAAGTGAATGTTAAAATAAAAAACCACTATCCCGACATTACTATTTGGCATTGTTTGAGTCATTACCTTCAGCTTGTGCTGGAGGATTTTATCAAAGACATAAAGCAAATGAATCACTTTACAGTATTTATTAATGAAATATGTAACATATTTCATCAGTCGAATAAAAGCCAAATGGCACTGAATAAAATTTTAACCAATTTGGGAATTGGAAATTTTAAATAATTGTAGAGTTTTTGACCCAAGATGGGCAGCATGCCATCATAAAACAGCAGTTGCAACATGGTGAGCCTATCCAGCACTATATGATTTTTTTTCTACTAATAAAAAATTTTCTGGAATGGCTAAACATCTTGCCAACAAATATTTTATGAGATCTAGCTTTAAGAATAGATATTCTAGAAGAAATTGTTTTGTTGGCAGATGCTATTCAAGGAACAAGTGTAAATATATTGCATGCTGAACAATTGATTAAGAAAACAATTAAAACATTTGAATATCTCAGAGAGAAGAGTTGTAGTTATGAAAAAATAATAAATAAAACTATCTCTTCTAAGGAATTCCTGCATATTAATTTTGTTGAAGACAACAAATGAGTGAGTCTTCCCCATCAAAAATTACTGAATGTAGTGATAACAAATATGAAATTAAGATTAATGGATTGTAATAGCATAAGTAATAATATTCAAGATAGAAATCATAAAATCCATCAATTAGTTAAAATTGTGAACCCAGATGCTTGGAATCTGGAAGAAGCTGTAGTTCTCTGGAAAGAATTTGAAGAGAAATTATCAGATTTTTACAAAGCATTTCACCATGAGATTTCAGTTAATGATTTCTGTGATTATGTTGAAAATGTTTTGAGAAATCGCCAGAAACATGTTGCACATGAAACTGTCCAAAGAGCTAAAAATATAATTAAAACCAAGGCTGAATGAAGATTTTCTGTGGTGAACACAATTTATTCACATAAAAGAAATCACCCTTGAAGTGAAAAATGTGGCAAATTCTTCTAGTAATAAATTGGATAGGTCTTCCATTAGATCACTGGGATTGCAGTGACTCAGTTCAAGTTTGGCTAAGAAATCCCAATACAGCTGATGATGCTATAGTTAAAAAGCATCATCAACCTGAAGAGACATATGATGTGACTAGAATGTCAATATGGAAATATCTTGCCAAATAAATAAGTTTTTTTCCAATTACAAAAAGGGTTTAATTCCTTTTTAATTCCATAAGTGAGATTGCAAAGTACATCACAGTACACATGTGCACTGCAGTGTACTTTTTTGTGTATGAGGGGGGGGTCATGCAAAATTTTTGAGAAGTCGCCAAAAATTTTTAGGTATGAAACCAAGAAGTGATTTGCTCCATGCTTAGAAAAAAGAAAAATAAACAGAATAGGTTCTTAAATACAACCTACTTTTAGAGAACCGGTTCTTGAAAATTTGGGATATCATCACTGTGTATGTCATATTCATAGCTTATAGTAGCTAAGAATATGATATACATAATTTATCAAAAGCACAATAATAAAAACGAATATTTAAAAATCTAGCTTTTCTGTGTATGTGTTTATTGTTAGCGCAGAAAAGGAAATAATTTGTAGTTTAATTCTATAAATTTATACATTTAAGAATTAAAATAATCTTATCAAAATTTATAATAGGATTGTAGGCTACTCTTATAAAAGCTATAAATATTCATCATTTATATAATTTCATATTGAAGTAATATTTTGTCTGTTTATGAAATCATTTTGTAAATAGTCAATTTATGTATGTGTGATATTGTTTGTTATTAATTTAATATTGTTAAATTTATCTTGGTTTTTATTTTCTTAATTCAATACCCCAATATATTGACATTGGCGGTGATATGTTTTGCTTTAGTAAATGTTATTAAGTGTGAGGATAATGAGCTCGTTTTATATAAAAATCAATTTACATATACTTTTTGTGTTTGCATTTGTATCATTTAGATATAAAGGTTACATTGCCCATTATTGAACCCAATCAATAAAAACGAGAGGTATTTGCTATCATTAATTTATTTATGATGTTCCATGAAAAGAATAAAGAAATAATATGAATTTAATAGTTAAATAATCTTTAATCACTAAGATTGACAAACAATAACAAAATGATATTTGTAAAATGATTTCATAAACAAACAAAATATTCTAATATGAAATTATAATCAGTGAATAATTTTGAACTAATTAATTCCATAGAAGCAAAGCTGGTTAGATTAATTATGAGGATAATTAGGCATTGACTGTATTGTGCTTAAATTTACATACCAACTGTTTTCTAGTACAGGATTTGGCTTCCAACATATAACATCATTAGTACAATATTTTTAGGACATATCTCCTATTACTGTTATATAAATTGGCAAACCAATTAAGAGCACAAGATAACCAGTAATTTTGCCACATTTACATTCATAGCTTTTTTTTTATTTGTTGCAATACATGAAAATTACAGTAAATCATAATGACAAATGAGAATTAACTTTAAAATAAACAGCAAATCAGAATGGTGTTTCATTTTATTTTATACATTAATAATATCATTTTTGGCTATCAAAAAATAAAAAAGATCATTATTGCTAACCATTGACTTTTCAGCAAGTTGTAATAAAAATATTGCTGAGTAGGCTTGGAAAAAAAAAAAAAAAAATCTTGCAATTTTCATAATTATTTCCCTATAATTTTAAAAAATATGAAGGAATATATGCGTTTGCACATTATGATTACAATGAAGATCACTCATAAATAAAGCAATTTCATTAAAAAAAAATAGAAAAAAGCCTCAAAAAGAGGAATCAAATGCAGATTTGGACTGATGGTTTATAGTTTTTATAGTGCGTTGAATTCATAGGTTAAATGAAAAATACAGATCACAATGGATGAAATTAATCATAGAATTAAACTTAAATGGAATGCTTTTAGTAAAAAATAACATTAGATAAGACAAATGCTAATGGGCTTAATCCTTTTTAACCTTCCTTTATGTTATTTAATGTTTTCTACTAGTACCTGCTTAGGAGTTTGAGCTTTGTATACTTAACTGAAGAACAATATAAAGCTGCTAACTGATTACAAAGTATATATAGAGAGAGATTTGAGATTAATAAAAATGAATTAAAAGAAAATGCTTGAGTGAGAAAACATAACTGTTGTCATTAAAATCACTGAAAAAATTAAGAGACTGAAATGAGGTTTCTAAAACAGAAGAATACAAGCCAATTCAAATTCTAAAGTAAATCTCAGTTTAGAGCTTGTGTGAGATATGGGAGAAGGAAAGTACATATGAAATAGATAATGCAATTTATTCACTGTACTTTAAACATTTTTATTTTTTAGCAAAAACCTTTTATTGTACATATATGCATACACAATTTTGCATTTCAACTGTCCTACAATCTTCTTCAGAGTCACTTTTTTTACTTTTAAAAAATTAAAATTAAAATGGCTCTGAAGAAGACTGTGTGACAGTTGAAACGTAAGATTGTGTATGCTTATATGTACAATAAAAGCTTTTTGTTAAAAAGTGTTTAAAGTACAATGAATAAATTGCTTTTATATAAGATGTCAAAGCAAAATAAAGGAAGTGGTGAATTTGGTAATATTTCTGATGAAATAGATAAATGAAATAGGCGATTTGCTAGAGTGATCTGAAGAAAGGAAGTCATTAGTTGGAGCAACTGGATTAAACTCACTGAGAATGACATCCTGTAATGATTGAAAAAAAATTATATATATAAGTGATTTAAATCAAATATTCATTATTATTGTTTAAGTCGATTAAATAAATTTTAAACAAATGGTGTAAAATTGAGGATTTCATTGTAAATTGGAATGAATTTTTCTTTATTATGAAGAAAGTATATTTATATTTAAAAATGAAACAATTTTTTTTTTTTAGTATTAAAAAAAAAACTTACAATTTAGAAATAATTAAATTATTTAGTGTTAAACTAATAACAGCATCTTGTTAATTATTGAATTGTAAACATTTTAATTATAGATTTAAAATGTTAATATAAAAAAACATGAGTCTTAATTATATAATATTTCTACCAATCAAAATACAGTTACTACGGTTAATTATTGTCTCGCATAATTAGAATCTATTAATAGGCATATACTTTAATTATATATCAATATCAAATTATTAAAAAAAAATACATATACTTAGAAAAAAATAATTTATACTGTATTTCAGTAAGTAAATGGATTTTATTAACTTTTAAATAATTTGATTTGTTCAATTTGTCGCTGTTAAAACTATGTTTTATATGTTTAAATTATATTAAAAGTAAAAAATAAAAACCATACCATTGTAGAAGTAGAAATATTAAACATTGTGGCTGTAACGCTGAAAAATTTATTCAAACATACATTTGTAAATCTACTTCAAAGTTAAATATTTGGTTTTTGTAGATACTATATTTAAATATTTGAAAACCAGGCACTCAATCACAAACCTGGAGCTTAATTGTAAATATAGGGAATTTGAACTCAGACTTAAAACACCCTTCAACCATCCACATTATCTCGTGCAACTGATACACATGACCACACACATGTAGAAAAGATAAATAATCACCAATATTCGTATTTCATGCTAAATCAGCACTCATCAGTTGGTCCAGATTATCATCTCCCACACACATATATATAATCAGTCTTCAGTTTATATTAAGATAGCAAATCTTCACACTTTAATGGACAGCTCCAACTTCCAACTTTTCAGCCATCCATATCATTAAAAATCTGAATGATGGAAAGCCCAAATCCCATCCCCTATATTTTAAATACTATATTTGTAAGTTTTTAAATGAATTAATAATTAGAAAACGAATTGTGTAGCTGTTTTACTGGAGAATAAATAAGCTTGGGGAAACCATCACTTCCTGGCAATTAGTAGGCTTGATAAGTCATGCCTTCTCATTCATTTTTGGAAAGATTTTTGATTCGCATTGGGCTATTTAAAGTATATTTTATTTAGCAATTAAAATTTTACTTAAAAATAAAAACCAAAAATGCCTAATATTTATTAACGAAAAGAAGTGAAATATAGAATACATGAAAAAGAGTGTTATATTCTTGATTTATCTCAATTTAATTATTCAAAATCAAGCACTCACCATAACTCGGACTCACTTTATAATAATTTAAAATTCTAATTTATCCCAGTTGTAGCTTTTCCAGGTAAAATGCAAGAATGGCTATTTAAATCTTAAATAATCATAGAAGAATGCAGTGCATCTGTTGGAAAAAGCTGATTTACAAATTGATAACTTGTCTTCATTTCAAATGGAATGTTTATAATTTTAATTTTTTTAAAAAGCATAGAGATTATATAACAAATTAGATTTCTTATTTAACAATTGTTCTTTTTGTAATATAATCCTTAATAATTAACACACAAAGAATGTAAGAAGACTATATGTACAGTTTTCCATCTAATAGCTGGTTGAGTAATAAGATATAAAATGTTGTAACCAAGCAAAATATTTGATTATCATAGATGGTAATTAACCATTGCATATCACTTTTTTACTGCAATTTAGAGCTGAGTGAACTCTTTACATCATTAAGATGTTGTTGAAAAGTAATTTATCAATTTTGTCTTTTTTGTACAAATTACTTTTTTTAATAAAAATAATTTTTCCATCTAATTCTTGAATCATCATCATTTTTAATTAGTATCGATCCACTGCAGAATGAAGGTATCCATCTTCTCCAATGTCAGCCTCTCTGCTCCACATCACCCAGCACACTTATTTCATCCATCCATCCCATATGTGATCTCTTTCTAGATCTTTTACAATCTCTTGGAATTCAAATTAAGATTTCAACTGTCTATCTATTATCACATCTTCTAGCAATATGTCCAGTCCAATGCCACTTCAATCTCTTAATTCTTTCAATGATGTTTGTTTTCTCACCCATATATTTTGTGTTCGATCTCTTCTTGCTACTCATACTTTATTGAATGGTCTGAAGTTTCTGTATTGCTTTTCTGTTAAGTGTCCAAGTCTTAGATCCATAGATAAGAACTGGTAAAACACATTTATTAAAAACTTTTCTTTTCAAGTAGATAGGCATAATTCTTTTTAATATCAGGTTATTTCTATCAAAAGCTCTCCAACCAAATTTAATTCTATGTTTAATGTTTCCATTTGTCATAATAATCTGAACAAAGTATTTGTAGTTGTTAACTTCTAAGTCATCATTATTAATCTTTATTTTCTCCTTTTGATAAAATCCATTGAATGTAACTTTAGTCTTTAATCCAACTTTCTTATTTTCATCTGATAACTTTTGCAATATTTCCTGAAGTTCTAAAGCATTATTTGCAAAGATGACTTAAATAATCTCCATTTTAATCTACAAAATATTTCTTGCAAAACTGCTGTAAAAAGTTTTTGAGATATGAAACCACTCTGTCACGCCCCTTCTCAATATTAATCTTTTTTGTATCATTATGTAATCTAATGCTGTTGCAATTTTGTAAATATTATTCAGAATATGAGAATATCCTGGGTCTATATCTTGATGATCCAATGCTTTAATTACTAAAGAAATGTTGGTTCTAGTAAACTATTAACTGTGCAGCCTTTGGTGGCGCTGTTTCTAGTTAAAAACAGAGCGTTATAACTATACTGGGTCGCTAGATTTTTTTTTATCTAATAGATCGTATTTTGACATATGGCTGTAATTTTTTTTTTTAATATTTAATATATTGTTGTTTGTTTTGGCCATAATTATTATTTTTTTTTAATATTTAATATATTGTTGTTGTTTGTTTTGGACATAATTATTTTTTTGTTTTTCATTTGATAAATTTAAAACTATAAAGGAGACTTTGACTTTTTTTTTGGATCTCAAAAGCACATAATTTTTGACATACGCCTTTATTGGGGGGGGGGATTTCCATTCTAAATCTACTGTTTCTTTTTTACAGACGTCTTTTATTTTTTTGTTTTGGATTCGATACATTTCAAAGTAATAAGGGACAGTTTTAACTTTTTTTTGGAATATCTCAAATATACACAATTTGCTTTACATACGACTTTCTTTTTTTTTTTGTTGTTGTTATTTAAAATTAGAATCAACACTTTCTTTTTGAATTATGTTAAAAATGAGGGGTTTTGCTGTTAATTGATTTAGCAAAAAAAATTCAAACCTGTCCGATAAACTCCGCCTCAGATGTCCGTATTTGCTTATAAACGAAAAGAATTGTTTGGTATTTTACCTTACATTTATAAATACGGGGTGTTTTTTTTGGGCGGCACGTTTTGATTTTTTTTTTTTAATAATAACAAATAAAATGGGGTTTTGATTTTTTTGTTTTTTTTAATAATAATAAATAAAACGGGACTTCTTTTTTCTCTTAGATTTATAAATACGGGTTGTTGTTTTTTTGGCGGCGGGTTTTGATTTTTTTGCCTTTTTTAATAATAACAAATAAAACATCCAAAACAAAAACCAAAAAGTCAATCATGGTATTGTTTTTTTAACATAAAAAATATGTATGTTAACCGGTTTTGTTACATTCTGTAGGATTTATTTATTTATCTTTTTTAAGAGTCGTACAAGTTTGTTAAAGATTTTTTGTTTTCATAACAAATAAAATGTCCGGTATTTTTATTCTTTTTTTAACAACAAAAATTAGCTCTGGTTCATTTTTAAAATCTACTTAACGTGCTGTTTATTGATTTAAAACAACAACAACAAAAACCCTCTTTTTGCTTCTAAATGGAACGAATAGGTATGTCAAAAGAAGAAGTTTTTTTTTTTTTAAAAAAAAATCAATCAATCAAGAGATGTCCAACAAACTACACTGCCCCTTTTTAACACTGTCATTCTGGGTGTTAATTATATGATTTACAGATAAAAATAATCGCAAACAAGACACAAATTCTTTCCAGAAAATAAATTTATTAACCACATATGACTGAACTAAATCAACTGTAATGAATGGCAGGATGTTTTGGGCTTGCAAAAGTACAACTGCCTCACTTTCTCTGTTTGGGACATCCCACAAATATAATAACGTGGTAGACATGTTCTTCTTTTTCAACTCTCGTCCGATTCATGACAGAAACGGTATTTTTCCGCAAACAACTCCAATCGTCTGCCAGGGAGCTTGAGAAATTTTATTTTGTCTTTTTTGACCCCCAAAAAAGCCAAAATTAGCCAAAAAAAAAAAAATTGACAAATATTAATAATACGCTGAAAATTACTAGTACGCAAAAATCTTTCAGTTGGGAAATACAGAAAATCATAAACATCAACAAATAAACACTTGAAAAAGATGACAATGCTCACATTCTCATCTTAAATTCTAGCGACAATACAAATTCTGTCAATATGCATAGGAATTCAACCCGCAATGAAATCAACGGCAAACTATACGATCATAGTATTGTTAGTAGACATAGTGTTATTGAACGTGGAAGAATTGGCCGCATATTATAACCACTACATATGATCTACTCGTATATTAATGATCACTCGTATATTAGCCGTAGGTTCGGCCGCGAAAGCGATATAATTCTGTGTTTTTACACAGAAACAGCGCCACCAAAGGCTGCACACTTAATAGTTTACTAGAACCGAAGAAATGTTTATACAATCAAATGCCTTTTCATAATCTACAAATCCAAAGCATAATGGCAACTCAAATTCATTGGTCTTTTCTCTCAATATTTGGATATGATCCACTGTATTAAAATCACTTTTTTATCCAGCTTGTATTTTTGGTTGGTTAAAATCCAAAGTTCGCTGTAAATGAATTGTAATCATTTTGGTAAAAATTTTGTATAGAATTAATATAAGAGTGATAGCTCTGTAATTTGTCCTATCTTCTTTATTACCTTTTTAAAATATTAATATTAGTACTGCATTCTTCCAATCATCTGGTATATCATTATTATTTAAATGTTTGGTATATAACTTTGCCAAAATTTTTTGTATTTCTTCACCTGCTTCTTTTACGATATCAATTATAATTCCATCATTGCCTGGAGCTTTTCTCTTTTTCATAAATTTAATTGCATGTCTCACTTCTTCATATAAAATCTTGGGCAATTCAAAAGATAAAGTAGTTGTAAGAGGTACTTTTTCTGGTCTTTATTGCTATATAATTTTCAATAGACCTCTTCTACACATCTCACGATGTTATCTCTCCTTTTAGCAATAGTTCCATCTTTTTTCTTATTGCAGAAATAAGTTTTCTACCAGTACCAAGATGTTGTTTTACACTATTGAGATGTTTATTCTCTTCTACAGCTTTTCTTGCTACTTCACAGGTATATTTTCTTATATTATTATCAGCTCTTTTTTATATCATTTTACAAAATTCAAGATATTTAATCCTTCTTAATGCATTATTTTTATATATTTTTATATTCCTTCTTTTCTTTATAAATTGTCTTATCTCAGTAGAACTTATACTGGTCAATTGCTGCTTTTTTGTGCCAGTTATTTTTGTTGCAGTTTTTAAAAGTGTATCTGTTATTTTACTGCTCATTTCATTCAAATCTGAATCATGTTCAAAGTCTGTTAATATTTAAAAAACAATTCTAATTTAAATTCATTGGAATATTTCTGAAGATTAGGAATATCAACTGTGAATATTGTTTTTCTTAATTTTTGACTCTCTAGTTTTGCATTAACATGTATCTTACATCTCACTAATCGATGATTAGTTCCTGTGTTGAATTTATTAAGAATATTACAATCTTGAAATGCATATTTTCTGTTAGTCAAAGTATAATCCAATTCTGCTGTATCTTCATTTGTATGCTTCCATGTCCACATCCATTTCCATTTAACATTTTTCTCAAAAAAAGAATTCATAATATAAAGTTTTTCTTTTTCTGCAAACTTCATAAATCTTTGTGATCTCATTTTTGTACCATAACCAAATTTACCTACAGCACTTTCATCTTTCATTTGTTTACCAATTCTATCATTAAAGTCTCCCATGACAGTTTAAATGTTGTTTGGTCTGATCAAAAGCCTTTTGTACATCCATATAAAAATTCTCTGCTTCTGTATCCCAATGAGAATTTGTTGAGGCATAAATCTAAATTATCTGCATTTGACATCTGCTATTAAGTTGAATAACTAATCTTGCCATTACTTTATAATCAATTCTTGAATAGTTAAAATTAAAGAAGGCGTTTGTGCTAATTAACTTATCTTTTAGATGTTTGTTTATTTTAAGGATTTCTAATTATAATATTGTATATTTAAATCAGATTTGTTTGAATACTAAATGATATTAATCAGATTTTAAAAATATGTATCACAAATTAGTTTTCTAATAGATTTTTGAATAAATCAGAAATTATTTTTGAACCATCAAATTAGAATTTATAAAGAAAATCATTTGTGATATATATAACCTAATCGGGCTTGGCCACTTGATGGCATTCTGGCTCGCCAAAACACCTAACAAATGTCGTTTACAAGGCCTGACTTACGACTATAGAAAACATCTAATGTTTGTCTTAGCCCAGGGGTCCCCATAAGAGCACATTCTATAATATCGGCCAGGTGGCGGGCACCATTTATTTTTTACAACCAGATGGCGGGCATCATTTATTTTTTCAATGTAAATTTATAGTTGGATATTGTTAATAATACACATAATGTACAAAAAAATATTTATTTCAAAAATAAAATTTCAACATATAATTAACATTTATATTTTTATGCTGTAAAAGTATAGTATGCTCTACAATTTGATTACAATATAATACAATAATTTATAAGAAATTTTAAAAATTAAATTTATTTGTATCAGATAAATAATTTTTTATCATGTTCAGATAGCGGCGGGCACATGTAAAATGGTCTGCGGGCACCATGGTGCCTGCGGGCATGGGGTTGGGGACCCCTGTCTTAGGCATTAGAAGGCCATTGATGATGACGTAATGCAGAAATAATACAGCCTATTTCTGCTTCACGACAGTTACTGTGAATCCACACACTTATCTTTCGTGTACAATTTGATATATACGTGTGTGTAGTTTGATTAATCAAATTTTTAGAATATACGTTACACAATCTTTGTATTTGTAATGAATTTAAGAAACCTGTAGTAATTTTCCAAATGGCCACACCCTTATTTAGAGAAGGTGTAATGTGTAAAAGCCTGCCGAGGGTACGTCAAAACGAATTCGGCCGAGTTCGCGTGCGAAATCTCGTTTTCACGTGAAATACCATGTAGTTCATAAAATGGCTGGAGATCACATAACTTTTTCCGCAGTTTCCAAAAACAGAAGCCGAGTATTTCTGCTATCCAATAAAAATATACACGATTTTTTTGTAAATTTCATAGAAAGCACATATTATAAACATGTTTAATAAGTAAAGAAGACATTTATATGTGTTTGTTGTTTAAAAAAGTTTGAGTTTCTTTCCTTTGTCCGACTACAGTTATGATTTTGATATTTTTATTTTAGCATTACAAACAACAGAACACTAACCCTAAAAACAGGGGTCCCCAACCCTATGTCCGCGGGCATCGTGGCGCCCGCAGACCATTTTCCGTGAGCCCGCCGCTATCCGAACACAATAAAAAATTATTTATCTGATACTAATAAATTTAATTTTTAAAATTTCTTATAAATTATTGTATTACATTGTAATCAAATTGTAGGGCATACTATACTTTTACAGTGTAAAAATATAAACTTTAATTATATGTTAAAATTTTATTTTTGAAATAAATATTTTTTTGTACATTATGTGTATTATTGACAATATCGAACTATAAATTTACACTGAAAAAATAAATGGTGCCCACCATCTGGCCAATATTATAGAATGTGCTCTTAAGTGCAAAAAGGTTGGGGACCCCTGCCCTAAAACTAACCCTAACCCTAAACCTAACCCTAAACTAACCCTAAAACTAACCCTAAACTAACTCTAAACCTAACCCTAACCCTACACTGTTGTTTTGTTATGTAGAAAGCAATAATTAAGCGATAGACATCGCAAAAAAGTTCTAACAATCAATCAATTAATAACTAAAAAGGAGGAATGATGATAATTTGTCCAAAAACAGCGATTTAAAAATAAAAAAAAGGTTGTCGTTTACTAAATACAAAATTAAAAAGGCATGAAAAAAAAAGTTATAGGAATCAATAAAAAAAACAGCGATTTAAAAATCACACGACCCCGTAAACTGTACATTGTATAGTTTTTGACTGCCAACAATGCCATCAAGTGGCCAAGCCCGATTACGTTATAATTACCAAAAAAAAAAAATCCCAATATGACAAAATTTTAATTTATTAAAACATATATGTATATAAAGAAATAAGACATTTTGATATATATTATGTATTAAAGTAATATAAAATATTCATGAATTTTTTGCATAAGTGCTCTTATTTGACCACAGTAGCAAAGTGCAAATTAAAATATTATGCAATGCAACATTTCTCATTTCATTTTGTTTGTTGGAATAACATTCGCTGCAAAAATTTTGTATACTCAAAATGCCTGAAATCTAAATAATGATAATTGCATCTGGTCATTAGATAACTCAGTAAATTAAAAATAAATTAAAATACTTTTTTTTTTTTTTAAATTTAAGTGGACTTTTCAATAAATAGTTCTATTTATTTGACCCTTATATGGGGAAAAAAAAAAAAAGGAGTTTTTAGAGTGTAGATAGACTAACTGCCTTTAAGGATGGATAATTTATAAATTAAGAAGAAATTCATAGATAACAAACTAAAACCTTTATGTAGGGAAATAAGATTACTCTGCTTTATTCCTGAATTTGAAAAGTTAAAGAAAGAAAAGTTTAATTGATTATTTTAAATCAATTGCTGCCAAATTTTCAGATTTATATAGAAAAATTTGATATATGAAAAAATGCCTTTTGCTAAAGAAAGTATTAGAATTGTGATTAAAAACAAAATTATGATCCTGATTATATGCGATTTTTAAAAAAATGTACTGATTAGTAATATTGTGATCTTAGCTGTTGTGTATATTAAGAATGTGGCAAACAATAGAAATTACCATCATTGATGATTATGTGTTTCTTCTGTATTTGTTTTAAGTGACAGAACTTTATACATACATTCTGGGAAGAATATTATATATTAACTATTAATAATATTCTAATATTATCCTTATCAATCTTGTCTCTTACTATTTAAACTTGCATGAATTTCTCATCACATCATTTTTAATGTTAATCTTTATTACTTATCCAATAATGAAAATGTTTTTTTTTTTTTATCAATTCTTTAATAAAAGCAGAAAATTGAAAATCTTCACTGTAGAGAAGAACAGAAATGAAATAATATATTCAACTGGACATCAGTATAGTATTGAAATTGATTAATTATTGACAGTGTATAAAAGCTTCCATTATTTGAATATTATAAAATGTTATAGACTAGATGTGTGAAAACCGTAAGATGAAGTCTAGTTCATTTGTTGTTTTTTTTAATTAAAAATCAAATAGTTATTACTTCTAGTTTTAAATGAATTAATAACATGAAATCAAATATCTTTGTTAGAGTAATTCTAAATATATAATTTATTATTTTAATGAACTAATACTTGTATGAATTAAAGCCTAAAAATGTCTCTAGTGAAAGTGAATTTATCATGTTACAGATATATATATATATTAGAAGAAACTTGAACTCAAGACTTTCAATCTCCTTATAGCTATCCACTCCATCTTATACAACCGATAAACATGATCACATACATGTGAAAAAGATAAGTGATTTCCAGTATATGTTTTTTCATGCTGAACCAGCACTTATTAGTTAGTCTAGATCACCATCTCCCATATATATATAAAATCAGTGCTCAGTTTATATTAAGATAGCAAATCTTCAAACTTTAATGGAAACCTTTAATTTTTTTTATTCTCCAACTTTTCAGAGAAGATTGAAGTTTGTCAGTTTGAAGATTTGTTATCATAATACAAACTGATCACTGATTGTATATATGTATGGAAGATAGTGATTTGGATCAACTGATGAGTGCTGGTTCAGCACAAAATACATATATTGGAGAACATTTATCTTTTGCACATGTATGCAGCCATGTGTATTGGTTGTATAAGATGGAGTGGATAGATATAGGGAACTTGAAAGCCTGAGTTCAAATCCCTTCTAATTACATTAAGTTTAGTATAGACAATATACATGTATTAAATATTATATATATATGATGGCTAATTATGATCCTTGAGCTCTGAATTGCCTTAATACAATTCAGAAATCAACTATTATATATATCAACTATCTTATTAAATTCACAACGAGGCCATTAGAGAGTAATTCAATATTCTGATTCACTGAATAGATCAACATTAATTGGTGGCTAAAAAGATGCAACAGCGAAATAAAAAAAAAAGAAGATATTATTTATATATATTTGAATAGTGGGGAAAAATGTTGGATAAGTTGATTAGAGAAAAATAAATATTATGAAAAATGATACTAATAAAAAAAATAGTTTAGATATATAAAAATGAAAAATGTATAAAATATGAAAGAATATATGATAATATTAAGAGAAATTTAATATTATTTGGTGCAAGTATAGGAACATTGAATACCAAGGAAGAAAACAGAAGCAGGAGTGATAAGGAGATGGGAGGAGTAATATTGAACAGTTATTTTCAGAGTTAGAATGTTGAAAGAAGATCACTATAAATTGAGTAAAGAATGAGAGAGATTTAAAAATAACGAAAGTGAAAAATAAATTTTGTAAATTTTTTTTGAGATCTTTACAATAAAATTGAGGAATATGATATCAAGCTATTGAAATTAATGAAACAAGTTTTTATTAGTGGGAGGTATTTTTTATGTTATATAAAGTTTTCTAGGTGTGGGAATGTTTAAGTAAACTAAGAGCTTCTGAACATGTGGATTATGTGTAGGAACTTGTATCTTTGTTTAACGAGAAATTTTTTTATATCACATCACACCATGTGTATTCTTAAAAATTCATAATTTTGTTCAAACATCAAGACATTTGCTATTCTATTAAAGGCAAATTGACTATTGTAATGGATGGGAAAAATAGCCCGGAGACTAGGATATAATGCAGATGTAACAGTCTGGAAACTATGGTTCAATGTGCCACAATTGGCTGCCCCAGATGACACGTCTGCAGAGTTCCACCAGGCCGGGAAAGGGAAAAAGTAGCATCTAACTATGGTCGATCTTTGGATCTTCGGGTAGGATGCTGATGAAAACTTGATGAAATGCCTAACAAATGATTGCATGTACTTTTAATTGACTAGCTCTATACCTATTTATTAATATCATGTACAATTTAGATTAGTTCATCCACCTCTCACCCCTTTCCGATTCCGTTATACCAAATAAATCCATGCTCGTTTGATTTCAATGTGTCGTGAGTAAACCCACTTCACTTTTCTCGCCATTCGAGATGGCCCTCCCTGAAATCTGCGCCCAGGACCCTGATACTCATAAACTATAACTTTATGCCTGTTTGTTGAATAATGAACTTACTACCTGCCTGAATAACTATGCTCGTCAAACTAGATCTAGTTTTCCAAGGGAAATCTGAAAATCATCAAAGGAACAGCCAAGTTTGTACAAAGGTAATAATTTCAAGTACTGCTAGACTCTTAAATTTACATTGAATAATTTCAAATCTCACTTATCTGTTTCTTTAAACACTTTATAAAGCCTTCCTTGTAAAATTAATATTAATTATGAATTAATCAATTTGTAAATTCTTACCTTGTTAGTCAAATGTACTTTGTTCTCTCTATATAACTTAGCAGTAATCTCTCCTACATTAAACCTCTCCTGAACAATTATTATTTTTTAATAATACGTCTATGCTATGCGGCAATATTTTTATTTTCATTATTATATTTTATATTTCGTATACTAAATTATATGTTGATAATTTTTCCCAGATTTGCAAATGCCTACGCTATCTCTTTTAAAAAAAAACCTTCCTTAATTTTCAGAGGGTGATTAATCTAGTTTTTAATAAAAGAAAACAAACAAATTTGTTATTCTTATTATAGCGGACGCTTGTGAGTCTGGGAGAGTAAAATAAAAATCAGATAATTATTGTACAATGTTATTTTTAAAAACTAAGCAAAAATCTGTTTTCTTAGAAATGTTTTTTTTTATTAATTAAATAATAGTGCCAACTTCTAAAAACTTTAAATATACTTATATGAATTAAATCAATCTTATATGAATTAAATCAATATTATTTTCTTGAAATCATTAACCACCACCTATCTTATATATATCTAATAATATGCCAGGTATTTATGAAAGCACTTAAAACCAAAGATTTGTATTAGTTATATGTTGTGGGAAGCTTTATGTATAATTTAAAGTAATAAAAGGGAAAGGGGGGAAATCCTCTAGTTCTATGAGCTATTATATTAGCTTTAATTTTACTTATCCCATATCCACATAGTAAATCATATCATACCGGTATGCTGGGTCTTTATCAATAAAGATAGGTGATAATTCTTTATTTCTTAGTTTTAAGTTTATATATTTATATTAATTTAAGCGCTACGTGCATACTGGCCTTTAGTTTTATATATATATTTGTGCTTCGTTTCCCGGATGTATCGGAAAACCCGAGTCACGTTTATTTTTACTTCTAATTCCAAGGACAAGGTTTGTAAACCCCTTGGGACTTCTTCGGCGCTAGATATTATTGCGTAGGGCCCGCTCTAGCAAAAGTCCAGCCTATGGCAATTCAATAAAGTGCATTCTTTGTTTTTTGTGACCCAACCCTGCCAACGTTTGCAGAGAGTCACCTTCTTTAGCCATAAATTGAAGCATCTTATTGGATCTTAGAATGGATCTCTTCATTGCCATCATGCATGTACCACCCTCCCATATTTTATTCTCACTAAAGCCTATCAATACCCCTAAATCGTATTGTTATGATTATGCTAAATGGATTGTTATTTTTATATTTTCATTCATACTTTCATATGCGCTATTTCTGTCACAATTATTGCTTCCCACATATGTTCTTATTTCGCAAATGCGAATATTATTTTATTAATCAAATATAATTACCGTTTGCCAGCAAAATGTATTAGTTCGAGTGCTGTTGTTATATTAATGGTGGATTTAAAGAACTTTAAATAATTGTAATCCAGTGATATTAAAAATCTTAGATATACCATGTAATCTGTTAATTATTGACATATAAATAGCCACATTAGAACGAAGCGATAAATTATTCGTTATTGCAGCATAACTTGAATAAGTATGCTCGTTTTATAGTATTGTAAGAGGGGTTAATGTCATCTAAGGGAGATAAATACCCATTTTTTATTTGTATTTTGACACAAATAACGTAATTAATCCTATATATTTCAAGTTAACTTAATAAATCTTATATATATTTCTAAATATCAAAGTCATTGTTTCATTTGTTGAATAGTAATAATATTTGATGTTATATAAATGGTTTAATTTACTAGGTGATTGAATCTCGCTAACAATAATATTCTATACATGAATAAATTCAAATTAAGAGTCTTTTTGTGTCATGGCTTTGCGATGCCGGTGGTGAAAAATAAATTAGATCAGTATCATCGGAATTGTTGCTCATAAGTTGGTAGATCTGGAAAATAGCAAATAGGGCAGAGTTCACTAGTGCTCCTGACTTATGTATCTTGCGCATGATTGGACTTGAGGTACTTTTGCCTAGATGCTAGATCTTGTTATATGAACAGACAAAAACGACCGGTACAATATATATGTATATCAATGTCACATATCTACAAGTCAATTTGTTACTGCTTGAACGTCTTTCATCATAATATTGTAACCTAATGCACAGTGGAATCTGTTGTGTTCATTTTCAATTTCATTTTTAAAATAATTATAACCAATAATATAGCTCAAATTTTGTTATTGCCATTCTTTATCAATAAAGCGTTCTTTGGTAGCCTGTTAAAAATGTTCTACACTTTCTTCAGAGGAATATTATTACTGGCACAATTAACTGTTGCTAGAGACGTCATTTCTGCAAAAATTGCAGAAAATATTCAGAGTAGGGGGCCAAAAAGCAGACGACGCAACTTCTGGCCACTAGATGGCGCTGTTCACCATGCGTATGCACAGCAACAACATCCCATGTGGCCAAAAGCAGACGACGCAAAGTTCCAGCCACTAGATGGCGCTGTTCACCATGCGTACGCACAGGAACATTATGCCAAGTAGCAGCCAGCACTACTGCCCGCTAGGTGGCGCTGTTAGACATAGGTAAACCGATCCAGTTCACATCGTCTGCTAAACAGCGACTAGCCAGCATTCTAGCCCACTAGGTGGCGCTGTTTCTCCACGCCATGCGCGGAAAAAAACGGCACCGTTTAGAAGCGATCTTTACATTCGCTTGCTAGTTCCGGTTTGCCTCCACGTTCTTAAAATAAATACAGCATGTAATGTGAAAGTGTGAATAATATAGAAAACCATAACTATTTAAATCTGCTTTAAAATTTAATATTCTTACATTGAATTTCACTCTCGGATAAATCTATGTATTCTCAAATTATTTTCTTTTAAAAATCGATGTCTTTTTTTCCTCTAAAAATGTTTTTTAAGGTAAGTTTTAACGACTCCCGTAATCTTTCAAAACAATTCTGACCTTCGTTATTTTGAAAAGTGATTGGTTTTTTTTACTTTCAAATAATATTTGCAGCAATTTTTAAAGTAATACAAAATACATTTCAGTTTATAGATCTTTTATTTAGCAAACGTATTATTTTAAAAAGATAAATTTGCGTTTTGTTTACGTGCAAATAATAATTCGAAGATCACTTTACACAATAAATTTATTAAAATTAATATGTTACCAAAACATCAAACAGATTGTAGTGCGTGGTGATTTATTCGGAATGTAAAAATCGAGTAAAAATATTCAAGACGTAAATATTAATTCAACTTGTATTTTACAACTTTAAAATCATTTTAATAACTAAAAATGTCATAACGTGTTATTTTAAAAAGTTAAATTTGCGTTTTGTTTACGTGCAAATAATAATTCGAAGATCACCTTACACAATAAATATTTTTAAATTACTGGAGCCAAAACAAATAAAATTATCCTTTAAATATATTAAAAGATCTATTCAGTTCAAAAATAAATTTATTAAAATTAATATGTTACCAAAACATCAAACAGATTGTAGTGTGTGGTGATTTATTCTATGTAAAAATCGAGTAAAAATATTCAAAACGTAAATATTAATTCAACTTGTATTTTACAACTTTAAAATCATTTTAATAACTAAAAATGTCATATACTCACAAGGAAATTTCAAAATAATAGGTTTAATAAGTATGGAAAAGTAAGATATTTAGCTTCTCTTCTCCACATCACTGCACACTTCTTATTTCATCTATCCATCTCACATGTGGTCTCTTCCTGGGTCTTCTACAATCTCTTAGAATCCAGTTTAAGATTACAATTGTCCATCTACTATCATCTCTTCTAGAAATATGTCCAGCCCAACTCCACTTTAATCTTTTCAATGAAGTCAGTTGCACCTTATTGTTCTCTTACCGATATATTGGGTTCTCGATCTCTTTCTTTTACTCCCAATATACATCTCTCCATACTTCTTTGAGTGGTCTGAAATCTGTATTGCTCTTCTATTAAGTAGGAACAGGTAAAATACGTTTATTAAAAAATCTTTCTTTACAAACACATAGGCATATTTCCTTTTAGTATCAAGTTATTTCTACTAAAAGCACTCCAACCAAGTTTAATTCTATGATTAATTTCATCCATTATGTTTCCATCTGTATTAATAATCTGACCAAGGCGTTTGTAACTGTTAACTTCTTCTAACTCATCATAAACAATCTTTATTTTCATATTTTTGAGAAAATCCATTAAACATCTCTTGAGTCATTTTAACATTTATCTTTAGTCCTACTTTCATCTGATAACTACTGCAACATTTCCTGTAGATCTAAAGCATTATTAGCAAAAACAACTACATCATCTGAAAAATCTAAATGACCGAAATAATCATTTACTTTCACTCCTTTAGCTTTTCATTTTAATCCACAAAATACTTCTTACAGCACTGCTGTAAAAAGTTTTGGGGATATGGAGTCACCCCGTCTTACATGTTGACTTTTCCAGTATCATTATCTAATCTAATTGCTGCTGTTGCATTTTTATAAATATTCTTTAAAATATGACAATATCTTGGATCTATACCTTGATGATCCAATGCTTTAATCACTGAAAAAAAATTTAGATTCAAATGCCTTTTCATAATCTAGAAATCGAAAACATAATGTCAACTCATATTCATTTGTCCTTTCTATAACTTCTCTCAATCCCTGGATATGATATCCTGTACTAAAACCACTTTTAAATCCAGCTTGTTCTCTTGGTTGGTGGAAGTCCAGTGTTCTCTGTAGACGAGTTGTAATTATCTTCGTAAAAATTTTGTGTAAAATTGATAAAAGACTGATAGGTCTGTAATTTCGAATATCTTCTTTATCACCTTTTTTAAATATTAAGATTAATACTACATTATTCCAATCATCTGATACATCTTTATCATTTAGACATTTGGTATATGGCGTTGTTAAAAAATTTCTATTTTTTCAACTGCTTCTTTTAATATATCAATTATAATTCTACCATTACCTGGAACCTTTCCTTTCTTCATATATTTAATTGTATGTCTCACTTCTTTATTTAAAATTCTGGGAAATTCAGAAGATGTAATAGATATAGGAGGTTTTTGTTCTTTATTACTATATAATTGTTGATAAAAGTCTTCTATCCATTCCATGATGTCATCTCTCTTTTTAGTAATAATTCCAGCTTTTTTTCTTATTGCAAATATAAATTTCCTACCAATACCAAAATGTTGTTTTACACTCTTGAGACTTTCATTCTCTTCTACTGCTTTCCTTCCTAGTTCACAGTTATACACTCTTATATCATTTTCAACTCTTTTCTGCATCATTTTACAAAATTCTACATATTCAATCCTTTTTAACACATCATTTTTGTGTATTTTCATATTCCCTTTTTTCTTCATAAATTCTCTAGTCTCAGTAAAAATGTTATTGGTCAAGTGCTGCTTTTTTCAACCAGCTATTTTTGTTGCAGTTTTTAAAAGTGTATCAGTTGTTTTCATATTAATTTCATTCAAATCTGAATCATGTTCAAAATCTACTAAATACTTGAAACCTATTTGTAAGTTCTAATTTAAATTCATTAGAATGTTTCTGAAAATTAGGAATATCAACTGTAAATATTGTTTTTCTTAATAATTTTTGTCTCTCTAGTTTTGCACTAACATGTATTTCACATCTTACAACTTCCTTTGCATTTCATTTTGACAACAGAAACTTGAACGAAAATATATTAATTTATTAGTTACAAAAAAATCTGAAAAGTTCAGAAATCTACTGCCAAAAGAAAGTACAAAGATCTGAACCTTTCCCATCACATGGCTGATTGTTAGTTTTTTTTTTTTTGTGAGATTAATTGTTAATGCCTCGTTTATTATAGCTAGCAATGAGCAAAAAATTGTATATTTTTTGTAGCTTATTTAAATGTTTATGATTATTTTTATAAAATATTTGTATAATAATTATTTAAAAACAAAAGTATCCATGATTACACTTTGATTTTAGTCAAATATATTTTTTTTTAAAAAAAAGTTAAGAAATATGTTGAAGTGGTAGAAAGGAAATTATAAGTAATAGCTTGCTAAATATAGTAGTACATAACTTTTGTGATATCTTAATAATTATAAATCAATTTTATAAATTTTAGAAGAAAATTTCATAGATTTGTGATGACTTAACATTAATTCATTTGGTTTTTACAAATAAAGTTCAATCAACAAAAATTTTGATAGTCTTCTCTTAGCGTGTTGAAACCACTAGAAGGCGTACTTTCTATATAAACACAGAAATATGCCTTTTACCCGGCTTAATATTTCTATGCAAAAGCACAGAAATATTAAGCTATAGAACAGTTCTATTCATATTAGCCATTAGCAGGATTAGATGGCATTGCACACCAACATTATGGCCTGCTGATGTGCTTCATGACACTATGCAAATGTGCACACTTAATAGATCACTACTGTATAGTGTGAGGGTGTTTGGAATCCAATTATGCCTTTGTAATAGTGATCTTACATCCTAACTGACGTTCTAGTACATACTAATAATTGTAAGCATGTCCCTATGCTTCCCTACATATCATAGAATGTGAAAACAATTGCAAAAGGATCAGGCCAAGCACCATTTTACACCAGTCATGTGAAAAGATGTTTGTGTGAGAACAGCTATGAATCAAATGAAATGGCTGAGGTTGCACATTGTTTTGAAAATCATAAGCTTGGTTTGATTCAGAGTACTGCCTCTATTGACCAATTCTTCGGACCGGCAAAACCATCACCTCCCCCTGCACATTCCAGTGCACCATGCTGACATGTCTAATGTAATTTACAAATGTAATTATTGTACTTTAGAAAATAATGTCGCTTTATAAATTGAGTACTGCATCTTTTGGCTGATCCTTCAGACCGGCAAAACCATCGGTCCTCCCCTCCCCCTATGCACATTCCAGCACTACATGTGGATTTGTGGAATGTAATTTAAAATATTGTATTTCAGAAATATTTTTTTTACAAAATAATGTTTCGTAAATTGTTTAAAAATAGTTTGCAAATTGTCACAAGGTGGTAAAATGTCTAATGTAATTTAAAAACGTAATTATTCCATTTTAGAAAATAATGTTAAAGTTGAAAATAAAAAAAAAAGGCCCGGTAATGTTATATTTCTGTGCGTTTGCATAGAAAGTACACCCTCTCGCGGTTTCAACACGTTAAGAGAAGACTATCAAAATTTTATTACTTTTATTTTTTTCAGCAATATTGCTATAATTACTTCAAAAAGAAAAAAAGTAATTGTTCTTACTATGTACTTCACTTTATAATTTTTAAATATATTTGCAAAGTTCAAATATGAATTTTAAGGATGTAGTTTTGTTTATAAACTTATGTTTTTAGCAAATCAAGTCCATTTTATTAAATTCTAATATAAAATTACAGTTTGTTTACTAAAATCAAATGTTAAATGCTTATAAAAATTGTCATTAGGGAGAATTATGAAAATGTCAACCTGTTAAAGTTAATATTTAATTTAGTTGGTATTTAATATCTTTCAATTTTTTTTTCGTTTGTTATAATGTGACTAGTTATTACAAATCTATTAAACATTTATTTACTAGAAAAAAAAAGAAATTCAAGACCATCTTCAAATGCCACAAATTAGAAATCTCATTCACAAACCTAAAATGATTTAGATATATTTGTCTTAAGATTTGATTTTTTTGGTCTAAACTTTTAAAACCTTAATCTTTATTCACACTAAATAATTTTGGAGAATTGAACCCATTTATAATATTTGTGATATATATATTTTGTAGGAGATTCTTATTTTTCATGTCATTCTTTCTATAGAATTTCACACCTTTGCAGTCAAGTAATTGTAGAATGGAAATATTTTAAAAATACAAATAATTTTCTATGTACTTGAGAATCATAAAAGAATAGTAGAATTGTTTTATAATATTCTATAATTAGCATTACTAATAAATATATTTATATATAATTCAAAATTAATTAAACAACAAAATAATTCTAACAACATTGTACTAAAAAAATGATTGAGAAAAATGTAGACATATATTATACTGTATATATTTCAATACTTTAACTATTCTCAGTTGAAAAAAAAATTAAATAAAAAATTTGAATTTATAAATTATCTGCATGATGAGTTTTGTCATGAATCTGTTAATCATTATTTTGCACAATCAGTGTGCAGTCACACGATTGCTCATTTATTTATTTATTACTACGCTTTCTTTTTTACAACATTATTCTATTTTTGTGTTATGTTAAAAATCTATATTATATAGAGTTTTTTTTAATTAGTTGTCTCAACCATTAGTGAGATGAATATAAAAATGATTAATTAGTTTTATTAAGTAATTATCACTAATTAAATATTATTAACATTATTTTTTTGGAAATAGTACACCATGTATCAAAATTATCACATTCTTTTTTCTGGAACTTATTGAATGTGAATTGTTCTAATGTTGTATTTTGAATGCATCAATTTAAAATTACATATTTATTTATGTATGCTGTATTAAAATTGATGTTGTTAATAACTTTTTTGTGTTTAATTAGCACCACATTGTTTGTTTTGCTTTGCACAGCTTGTTAAAAATGTTGTTATAATGTTAATTTTGATTACAAAAACCATTATTTAATAAATAGATAAATTTCAGTTTAATTTTAGTTATTTTAAATATTTATTGTTTTTTGTTGTTGTTTTGTTATGTAATAAATTAATTGAGGCAACAAATATGATTTAGTATATTAATTTGTTGTTTATTATTAGCAAATTATATTCATAAAAAACCTTATTTACCATTATTTAAGAAGCTTCATTATTTAAAGTACACTGATTTTTGAAGATAAATATGTTTATATAAGGGAAATAACTATAATTTATCATGATATTCAATTCCTTAATGATTTGTTGTTTATTCTCAATACAGTACCATAATTTATAACTTTTTATAGATAACACTGTTATAGAATTATTTATTTTTTGCTTTAAAATCATAGTATAATTTTTCTCCATATTTTTTTTATATGCACAAATATTTTAAGAGTGAAATTTACGGGAAGGGGGAATACACAATGCTATATAAAATATCAAAATGTTTTGAAGGTTGCTTGCCCTATTATGCCTTATTATATTAATATTTGTAATTTATTGTTTTTGAATTTTTTAATATATATATTTTCAAAATATATATATATATTACACTTATATATGGTAAACTAAATACAACAATAGAAAATGATTGAAATCGTGGAATAATTTATATTTGCTTTCATTTATTATTATAAATATCATGTTAGATGAAGGAGACAAAACTATATTAGAAGAAAACCCCATAATCTAATATTTATGCATTGTATAATGTTTTTTATTTTATTTTATTTTCACTCTTCAAATATTGTCAAATTTATACATCCCAGTAAATTCATCAGGAACTGATAGAATTGAGTACTTACCTACATTACATTTACATTTACTTAATTCTTTAAAACAATGCGATGAAATTATTGAGATAAATAGTAAAGAATTTATGCTTCAGTGTACATTAGATACATAAAATAGATGTACATAAATAGAAAACAAAATATGTGTTACATAGATGAATTTTTTTTTTTTTTTTTTTTTATGTTTTTTTTTTTTTTTTTTTTATAAAGAAATGTTAAAATAAAACTTGTGTTGTTCATTAATAGTGCTTTATTATTATTGTGTTCACTTTTTTAAAAAGAAATAAATCTTAGACATATAAATGGCTGAAAAATTATATATCTAAGGTTACAATTGCAAAAAAAAAGAGATAATTTATTGAATGAATCATGTAAAAAGAAATAAAATAAATCTGCTATTCTTCATTTAGACTTCATGATTTCAGAATGCTAACCATTCTTATCTTAAGAAAGTTGTCAACTTACTGACTGGTATACCATTGTTTGAAAGAAATATGTTTTCAAAGATTTCTATGGAAAAGTAATTGCCAGTGAAGAAAGAGCATTGAAATTTCTAGGCCACAATGATTTTAATGATATTGAGAGCAAACTACCATGTATCAAATGCTGTTTTCAAGAAGATGAGAGGCACATCTTCTGGACTATTTTGTATTTTCATCTGGATCACATATGCTGAGAAATACCATGGCAAAATAGCATGAACTAGATCTTTTTCTAGCCTTCTTCATGATGTGCTGTCAGTTTATTGGCAATGATAATCAAAGAAAATAATTTTCACTTTAAACTTTTTTTTATTTGTTGTTACAAAATGAATTCATTTCTATTTTGATTATTTTTTGTAATTGGTATTGAATTTAAAATAAAGGATATCTATTCTTATGTGAAGCTAATAACTTTATTTTGACCTTTTAGTATAGTTTTCATAAAAAATAGTTAATGACACTTAAAACTGACCACATTTTGCCCTTCATTTTTTTAAAACCAAAGAAGAAATTTAATAAATTTCAAAGTTCCAAAACAAACCTGTCAATTACAAGTACAAGGATCAAAAGATCATAGATCTAGACTTTCTGAAGTTATATAATATATACTTAAGACACTTTTAAAGTTCACTTCAGTTATGAAGCAAACAAAGATTTTAAAATAATTTATAATGTGCAATATTATTTTTAGAATAGGTAGGTAAAATCATCATTATTATTAGCAGCCACACACAAATGAGATGACCATTTTAATGCTAAAAGAAAGAAAAAAGAGAAAGGTAAAATAACTGTAGTAATATATTAGAGATGAATTGTGGATAATTATACAAACCAATATTTGAGATACAAATATATTCGCATTGAGCATGCTAATCCATCTCTTCTTTATTTGTTTTGTGATACTGTCTGTCTTTTAACTTTTTCTGCAGCAGACTTTTTTCTGAAAAATTTCAATATTTTGTCTAATTGTAATTTTCCATTGTATTCTGTTGTAAGCCATATTTTACCAATAAAAACAATCAATATTGTATTTCTTTAGAGCGACTTTAAGATAATCTACATAAAAATCAAGTGTAGATGTTGTATGTACATTCTTATAAAAATTTTTTTCCCATTATTCAATATTTGGAAAAGCTCAAATTGACTTTATTTAAAATTAATCTTTGTAGGTCACAATAATTAATAAGCTGAACAATTATTTAATGTTCCTTTTAGCATTAATGTGCAATTTAGTTTTATTAAAGAACAATTTGGACAACAATGCCCTATATCTAAGTTGTTTTTTTGTTTTTTTTTAAACTTTCAATATTTTGTTCAGCAAGAAAATATATGTCAAAATAACATATTTCACATTTGGCTGATTTAGTTTTGATTTTATTCTTTCACATTATATTTCAAACTTTGACAGTAGTGTTTTGATTCAAAATAATCTAGATGGGCTTTCTGACATAATAATTAATTTAGTTGGCTCCATGCCATAATATGGTTTTGTGTGTAAGTGAAACTTTGGATTTTTAAACAAAGTTCCATGGACAATATTTTTAACTCTTTATTTATTGATCGTTAAATGAGTTTTTATTATCTGGAAGTTCAAGGTGTTCTAGATTAATATGAGTTGTTCAAATGAATGACTGTGTACTGATCATAAAACAAAATTGCAATTATAGTATGACATAGCACAGCCTTCATAACTTATAGAGGAAATATTCATTCCTATTCACACTGAGCTTATGGTTTCAATATTAGTGTCAACCATTATTGATCCATTGTATAATGAAAGTCTCTCTGAGTTTAATTCAACTTCTTGAACTCTAGTGTCTTTTCTCCACATCATGCCAAGAAACTTCCTTATTTCATCAATTCATCTCACATGTGGTCTCTTTCTATTTTTTTTTTTTTTTTACAATCTCTTAGAAGTGAGTTTAAGAGTTCAACTATCCATCTATTATCATTTCTTTTAGCAATATTCTCAGTCAAGCTCCACTTCAGATTTTTAATTCTTTCAGTGATGTCAACAAGGCCTGCTTATTCCCTTATCTGTGTATTTTGTTTTTGATTCACTCATGACTTACCTTTTTAAAAATAATTTGAAATTAAAAATTTCTTCATTTTATAATTTCATTTCTATATAAAACCTTCTAGAAAACTTCAAAAGGTTTCCACCTTTATGCCTGTCATTTAAATGCTGACAACTATCAAAAATAATATAATACTAATAAAATAAAAACAAAATTTTTTTATTGTGAAGTTCTACATATAATTTATTATTTTGCCAAGCAGAAAACACTTTACTTTCTTTTAATCAAATCACTAATAATAAGAGCATTGTGATAAAACCAATGACGATTCTTTTTAGTAAATCCTTGGATTTACTAAAAAGACATGTATCTATAATAATATGACCATTATGAAGAACCAAATTCAAACTTTTAGTGTTTAATAGTTATTGTGTGCTTAGAGTAGATTCTTTTAAAGAATGAACATCAATATTTTTATGAATATGATTGAAATGAAATTTGTTTCTTAATGGAACTAATATACTAATTTATGATCTTCTGCACTTGTAAGTGCTTGTCTGATGCAACCTCTAATTATAGTGTAATATATTAAATATCATTCTTTTGATTGTGGATGCATCCATGTTCCTTTATAGCAATTTTTCTGCTTAAACAAAATATTTCTGATGGTCAATTAATGTGATGTGCAAAAATTCAACAATAACACACCATTTGCATTTACAACACCATTATTTCCAACAACTTTTGGCTAGCACATTAGAAAAATTTAATCTCTTTTATTAATTCTGCTATAATAATACTATCCAACAAGGAATACAAGCTTTCCTTATCTGGATTCCTTCACTATGGTTGGAGCATAAGCACTAATAAAGTGAGTATCATTGGATAGACTTTAGATCAAATCCAATACCATCACCATGTATTCTCCTTTCATTGACTGATCTGACTTTCAAAAAAAAAAAAAAAAACTTGTATCTAACAATTAAAGTTTTTACCCTGATAGACAAGTTTCATTATGTTGATTTACAATATTTACTTTTAGTATTACCACTAATTTTTGTTTTACCACTACTATGGATATTATAACTACTATTATTATTGTTATCACTATAATGGATAATTCAGCATGTTCAACAAGCTAGCAAGACTGTATGGAACAGGCCATTTTTAGATCACATTTTCTATGCTTTTTTTCTTATATGGTAACCAAGGGGATTTCTAATTAGAATTGCCTAAACACACAATTTTTACCAGCTGAAATTCCTATCTTACTTAAATATAGTTCCAACCTGACTCAGTGATTGCATTATCTCACTCAAAGGTCACCTCTAAGAATTACCAGCTTACTAAGCCTGCCCCCATCATTGCATTTTTAATTCTCAAAGGCTTGGTCTAAATAAAAGAAAAATGGAATTGGGATCAGAAATGCTGTGTGATTTCAAAAACTCACATGTAGCAGTCCATATAGTAGTAACATGTCCGATGGCATGAGAGACTTACAATAACTTTTATGACTGTAGAAGTTCTGAAAAGAGGAAGCCATAACAAACCATTTGTATTATAAATAGTGCTTAGTACTTTGATGAATTAGCATTGTCTTCTACAAGGCAGCAGGAAATACTCTTGGTTGGGTAATGTTTATTTATTATTCAAGTTCGTCTTCATATCCTAAGATCATTCCAACTATCTGGAAGCCTGAACACAGCACCCAATATAGACTAATTATTATATATAAAACCAAATATTGCATATATGTCAATATTAATTTGTTTTTTTATATCTGTTATAATTTATTCTACTTATTGTATTATAATTCCATCAAAAAAAATTATATAAAAATTTATTGGAGTACAATATTATGAATGAACATATTAATAAATTAAAAAGCAATACTAACACCATTTGAAAATGTGAACTAGAACATTAATATATTTTCAGTATGGAGTACTCTTGTCAAAAGCAATTGTTATATTCAATATGAAAACAATTTATGTGAGTGTAAAATTTTAAATTCCTAAACCCATATCATTTTTTTTTTTTAAAAAATATTTTTGAGATTCATTTATAAATACATATTAATGTTTGATGTCCAAGTTGTATTAATTCAAACTATGTCATCTAATTAAAAGACTCCACCTCTTTTTTTTACTTTATTTTATATATTTATATATTACATCAGATATAGAAAATGATTATTGGCATTAAAATACAAAATGACAGATAAGATTTGTTATGAGAATTTTTTATTTATTTGATAATAGTTAAATTTTTTTTTGCTAGAGTCAGATATTGTAAAATATGAAGTTCAGTGATGAGATATGAAAGTCCCTAGATTCTTGGTCAAACTAGAAAGTAGCCAGCCACCTGCTGCATATATGCATACTCATATACACAAAAGATAATTTGCTGGAGAGAAATTATTTTAAATTATAGAGCCCAAAGATGAGATATGAAAGCTCATTGATTCCAGGTCCAAATTAGAAAGATGCTCACCCTGATTCTTACATAAATGAAGAGTTTATTTCTTTATTTATTTATTAAAGAGATATTTTAAAATATGACAGCATTGTATTCAAAATCAATTATGATCTCTTAAAATGGAATATAGTTTTTCTACATTGAGTATTAATTAAATATGGATTTTTTAGTTATCTTCCTCAAACATAATTTTTCAATATTTGATCAAAATTGCTTTTAAATTACAAAACTATAGTTATAGATAAAATCCTTAGATTACTTAATTCCTCTCCCTCTGGATTATTGTACCTCATCTATTGTATATGTGGTCATTCAATAAATTAGTTTTTACATCTTATAAACTGATGCAATATTAATAACAATGGAAATGCCGAAAGAAGTGATCTATATACTGATTACAACATATGTTTGCTTCTATAAAGTACCATAAATGAAAATGGTTAAGAAAAGTGTAGTATTCACTTCTTGGAGTATCATCATCATTTTTTAAACATTATCGATCCATTGCAGGATGAGGGTCTCTCCAAGTTTAATCCAATTTTCTGGATCTTGAGACTCTCTTCTCTACATCACATCAGCTTCATCCATCCATTTCACAAGTGATCTTTTCCTAAGTCTTTTACAATCTCTAGAGATTCAGTTTAATATTTTAATTATCCATCTATTATCATCTTTTCTAGTAGTATATCCAACTCAGCTACACTTCAATCTCTTAATTCTTTTAATGATCTGGTAATGCCTGTTTTTTTCTCTCTATGTATTTCATTTTTGATTCTTTATAGTTTTTTCTAATATATATATATATACTTCATTAAAGTCTAAAGAGAGTGTAAAACAACATTTTGGTATTGGTAGGAAAATTTACTTATTTGCAATAAGAAAAAAGCTGGAATT